>BMAU01021052.1:360000-964631 GCA_019973935.1 Trichonephila clavipes | reverse complement strand
AAGAACATGCATTTAAAAAGTCTATTATTACTTCAAACAGTTCTATACTGATTTGCATAAATATTCAAATCTGCGAAAGGATTTTGAAAAAGCTTTACTTTAAAGAATAAAAATCTTATTTGAACAGCTTTCGATGTAAAAAAAATGTTCAATGGCTCAAAAACTTTTCAAGTGTTTAAGTGGGAAACTTATTGTTATTTTCATCTTGTTGCCAACCAATTTTGACCTCTTTTCAAACATTTCAGGGCTAAAACTGTGTGTGTATGTGTGTGCTCTTAAGCATAGAAATACCACATTTTCGAACAAATTTCAGTTTATTTTTCTACTAAAACTCCGAATACTTTTAACAAGCTCTGAATAAATGAGATTATTTGTTGCGAGTCACTGCCGAAAATCCGGGGAACAAGGAGGTTAGTTTATTTTTCTTAGAAGCAATTTTATTTCTACCCTAAAAATTATAATCCATTGAATTCTATTTACTCAATTTTTACGGAAGGGAAAAATAAATCCTTATTGCAAACAATGTTCAGATTACCCATCTCCGAATAGTTTACTGGTTTGGTCAGTAAGTAATCGGGAATCTTGAAGAAGATTTCTGCGGAAAAATCCACTAGAGGGTGCTTTTTAGGACTTGTAGTTGAGAAATACTTTATGTAAGATTTTATTCCTGAAAGAATACCATTACCCGGCTGCTGGAGAAATTTGAGAAAGAATGTATTTTTACTCTAGGATGCTTTAGGAGATATTACACACGAACTGTGTTTCGCAGGATATTCTTTAAGCAGATTCTGCCTCTTTGTCCTCCGACTATAGGATAAAAGTAGCAGCCACAATTTCTAAAGTATTTATTTCTGCTAACGACCACTGTTGATCATTTTATTTCTGGTCATTAAGTTGGAAACACTTCTTTGCTTACGCAGAATATATATCAGAGTAATATCAGATTATGTAATTTTTGTCAAAGCTACATAAATCTTCCATGAAGAATTTACAGAAATTTCCATGAGAAGCTCATGGAAAATTAATTGAAATATATCTTACTTAAATTTCTTTAAACAGTCGATATAAAAGTAAAGAAGTTGATGAGTCAAAATTGTGGGTGTAGAAAGTTTGTCACATCCAACCTATTCTCCCTATTTATCTCAAGTGAAATTTTCTTATTCCCAAAACTCAAACAATTGTAAAATAAGAAAATTGGCAGCACAAGTGAACTAATTCACACGCTAGAGGTGGAACAACAATTTTCTACAAAATCCATTGATTTCTACAATGGCGACCTTCAAAATGTCAAGAAATGCTCAAAAGAAATGTACAAATTGTAATGGTGAATACGTAGAAAGCTTTGAAAGAACTAATAGTGGTTGGAAGAAGGACCAGAGTGCCCAGCACGACCGGGCTTTAACCTCATCATTAGATGTTTGATTGACTTTAACGTTATGCCTCTTGCACTTTGTTTTAAAATTAAAAATATACTTTTAGAAGAACAAGAAAAATGAAAATTAAATAATATTTGACCAAAGAACAAATAAAATATTTGCTTCTATCTGGATTATTTTTAATCATGATCCACACTCGCATACATAAATAATTAATATAAAAATCCATATGATTTAGTTAACAACAAGCAAAACAAATAATATAAAAATGAAGTTAATTCCTACTAGGTCAACAAAGAAAAGTTTTATTTTAGTTACTTCTTATTAAATATTTACAATTGATACAAGTATGTATATACATATGACAGAATCACAATGTTATGGCAAAATAGAAAGTGATTTTCTTTGCAATTTTCCATCTTCCTTTCTATATATGGTGTTGGACTGTCATTTTTTGTTTGTTACTATTCATTTAATTATTCCAATAAAATAGTATAGTAAAAGGAAAACACATTCTCAGAAATTAGGCCATATCAGGTGAGATTCGAACCCACGATTTTGAATTAGAAGTCCATTGCGCTACAGAGAAACAACGAACGATTTTCATTTTTATATATGCTGTTGGACTATTATTTTTGTGTGTTACTATTTATTCATTAATTGAATTTAATTAATGAATAGTTTTTTGAACTTTAATGGAGGAATTAAAAGTATTTTATTAACAATTGAAAATTTGAACAATATATATGTATATATGTATATATATATATATATATATATATATATATATATATATATATATATATATATATATATATATATATATATATATATATATACAGAGAGAGTGTGAACTAACAGTAGGAATTGAAAGTTAAGAATAAATACGATCGAGTATAAAATGTGTAATAATTTAATTTGAAATAGAAAAAACTTCCGAGCAAACAACCCAGCGATGCTTTGAATTATAATTCTGCCCTATCCAAAATCGTTTCATACCCCACAGAATAATAATCACGTTAAATATATAGATATTTCAAATTCTAAGCTAGAATGATGAATATAGTTTTTCTCTAAAGAATATATAATATTCGGGTTGAATTAATTTAGCTTATATATAGAGAGAGATGGCTATTGGCTATAGACTTCGTAGTTTAGAACCTCTATCGGATAATAAGGAGGATATTTGAATAATATTTCTCGCTTCTAATCTTCACACCACATAAAGGGAGGATTCTGAGCCATAATTAAGCTTAAAATCTCTATTGTTCTACAAGACTGTCTTTAGCAGTACCAGGATCCTAACAATCAAATTGGGCGACGTCCTGTAAGGATTTGATTTGATTCTTTATAAATGAAGCTCTTTGAAAATAAGCTAGGATAATTGAACCTCGAAATTTCGAACAAAGATCAAGTGAGGAAGATGACACCAGAGTTGACAAACCTCTACACTACGCCAACGTGAATACTATATTTCGACAGAGCACCAGCTATGGAAGTCAATCGTGATTCATTAGGCCACTGATTTAACATATTCTGCAAAGAATCTACAGAACGATGTTAATTTTCTCCTTTGCAGATAAAAAAATTCTCTCTTTTGAACAATTAGACTTACAAATTTGAAACTTGGAAAACGTGTTTTTTCTGTTGAGTAGAGATCCAGTAACAACGGATTTTGGGGGAATTGATTTCTAAAGAGGGATTACGGAGGCATTGTATATAAAAAAGAAATACCTCTTTCGGAACTATTAGATTTATAAACTTGAAATTCCGTAAGCATATTACTTCTGTTCAATAGAAATCCGCTAAGAATGAGTAAAATAGAAATCGACTCCCGAGAGGGTTTATGAGAACGTTGTAAGCAAACAGTTCTATTTTAGAACTTTTAGAAAGAGACTTTCGATTTGGTCAACATATTTCTTATGGTAAACATAATTAAGTAGAATTCCACAAAGAATGGGTTTTGCTGAGAGATTGACTAACTAGAGCAGTGTTTCTCAAACTTTCAATACTTGCGACCCAATATTCAATAATAATTTTCATCGCCCCCCCTCCATACAAAAATAATGTATTGAATGCAATAATACTATACTTTGACGCTAAAGCTACAATAAGTCATTAACCTCTTAAGTGCCACCGAGGTATATAAACGCTTCGCTCAGCCAGTGCGTAAATTATCCCTGACGTACATATACGTCTTTCTGAAGCAAGATATTTTTTTTGTTCACTGCTATCTATACAATTATTCCGAAGGCTTTGAAATTTAATAAAATGAGCTTGTTATTGTTTACGAAGAATTTACTTATTTCAGAGGATTTGCTTTTATTCTCGTTCCCTTTTCCTCCCCTAATACACCACATACACGTGCATACGTGTAAAATGGTGGCATTGGAGAGCAAATCGCGTAACGTTTCATTAGCAGTTAAGGAATTAATTATAAACCGAACAAATTTTGAAGATAAGTGCTAATTTTCGCACGTAATTTTATATATGACAACCCCGTGGGGTCACTGATAATTATAAAACTTGTTCTTAACTTAGTATTGTTAAATAAAATTTTAAAATACACACACACCTTGTGCAGTGTTGATGCATTTTAAGTGTATTTTATCAATGCAAATGTTGTTTTTCTATTTTTTTATTATGTCAGATTGTATTTTGATTGTTTACTTTCAATATAAACTGATAGTTATTTTTTAAAAAAATAATTTTTTGTTTTCGATTTTTGAAGATGCTCGCGCCCCCTTCTAGGGAGGGGCACCCCACAGTTTGAGAAGTGCTGTCCTAGAGAGTTACGAGGGCCTTATAGGTAAACACACACACACATTTATAAGCAATTGGACTTCAAGACTTAGAATTTTGGAAGCACACGTTACTCTTAATAAGTACAGATACTCAAAAAATCGTATTTGAGGAAATGGGCTATATGGGGGGTGTGTAAGAGCGTATATGATAAATATATACTTCTGTTTCAGAAATTCGAGTTCTGCCCTTTTTTTTTTTTATCAAGAAGCGAGTGCTCTAAGAATATTTATCAATACAATCGTAGTATTGAGCGTACGATTCAGATAACAATAACTTAAACACACAGGTAACATAAGAAAAAATTAAGTCAATTCCTAGTTAGATCAACAGAGACAAATTTTACATTAGTAAATTAAATTTAATTACTAATTATTTTTTTTTTGAAAAAACTGTATTAACAACAAGTGTTATCCACTGCAAGTTTAAAAAAATATATTTGAAGCCAAGAAAAAATTCGTTAGAAAAACTTACTGGCGCCATCTGTTGGTGCTAGTTCTAACTTCGTTAGAAAAAACGCAGAATAAATTTAAAATTAAAAAGTAAAATTTAATTAATGAATTAATATTTGAAAAAAAAACTCTATCAGCATCAGTTTAAAAAATGTGTTTGAACTTCAATGGTTGAATAAAAAGTAGTTTATTAAGACTACACGGTACCCTTTTTCAAACTTTTTTTGAAGACAGTTACAGTAAAAATAATTGATGTTTTATATTTAGATTATATTAATAAGCTGATTCTGTAAGCAAAAAGTCAGTTTGACCACCCATTATTTTACAATTTTAAAAAATTAGAAATTTTTAAAGTTTATAAAATACTCAATTTTTAAAATTTTTTAGTAATTTTAAGTTATTTATAATTCTTATATTATTACAAACAATATTTAGTATGGATTTGAAAATCTATTCCTTTGTTGATTTTTAATAATTATTTTTCTAGAAAAACCTGGAAAAAACACGAAAATTTTTAAAGTATCAACTTAAGCATTTTTTAGAAAAATAACTAGAGTTCTCAGCCCTAAATCCATACTAACTTTTATAGAACATACATTTGGGAGTATATACAAAAAAATTCAAGGCTCTATCTTGAAAAGAAAAAAAAGCTTTAGGGATTAGAAAACACTTACTTACACCTTCAAAATTAAAAGTCTGAGAAAAACGCATTTAAAATTTTTAAAGTCATAAAACAAAAACTTATAATGCCCGTAAAATTCTAATTTTTAATATGTTGTTTTCCAATGTATGTTCTACATTAAAGCACTATTTTTATTAAATATGACTGAAAATTATATTTTTAATTCAAAATATATTTTTGCATAATATTGATAGCATTTGTTAAGACGTCAGTTTATTCAGCTTTATCTTAACCTAATATTTCACAAAAGTTTTGAAACACGAAGCATTTATGTACAAAATAATAATGATACTAACTTAAGCTAAAAATAGTCAGGTTTGCTCATAAAATTTAATTTTTTTCAGTTTTAAATTGGGGCAGTTTTGGAAGTTTTAGCTCTTGTCGTACGACTTTAAAATACTAAAATATAGTACAACAATATGTTTAGTATAATGTAGTTTGGAACATCAAGGAAATATTCAGTTATTGCAGCATTTGAATTCAGAATAATTGTATTCGGAAATCTAATTGCAGTATCAGCTGAGGACTGATTTTTAGATACATCATTTTCAGTAGTATTTCATCTCTTCGAAATATTGTTTTCACAAAAACCCAAAACGCATTTGCCATGGCATTTTCTCTACAGGAAAAATTAATGATAAAACTTTTAAGTTATATAAACTATTTTTAAAGCAAAAATTGGCCATGAAATTAATCTTTATTATTTAATTATGAGAACTCAAAAAACTCAAAACATAATCAAGCAGAAATGATTTTAGTAATGAAAATTGGAATTAATAACCATTTCAAACTAAAAGCTCAAAAATATTTTTAATTAATTCAACTTAAGTGTGAAAAAATGCTTTAAAAGGGAAACCGAAACCAAAACCTTAGCTCATAAAACTTCAAATATCTTAAAAACTAATTTGCTAACAGATCTGAAATTTCGTAGCAAGCATCTCAATGATATGATCCCCCAAAACATGCAAAAAAATTTTTTTTTGATAAAAATGAAATTTTTAAGGTACTGTGTAGTCTTAATGATTGAAAATTTAAACAAGATATACTTATATAAATAAATATATATATATAGGGAGAGAGTGAACTAATAGAGAGAGAGAGAGAGAGAGAGAGTAGGAATTCAAAAGGGAATGTATAGTCTTACAATGTCATAAAATACTCATCAATTGGGGTGGGGGTAATGGGTAGTAATAATATAATCACGTGGAAAATGCATCAATAATTCTACATTAAACATAAAGATATGCATTTGATGAAACGAAATATATTTATTTACAAGAAAAATATAAATTTATTCAGTTATTGAAAAAATACTCATACATATATATATATTTGTCTCACGAATTTCATACTATATATTTATGCAGAATCTTTGCAGATGCAAATGGAAAAGGTTACAGACTTTCAGGTAATATCCGTAATTCTTTATATAAGAGCTAAATTTTGCTTAATATTATTTTCAAAGTCAAAAAGCTTAAACAGAGCAATGAATACGAGAAACTTTAATTTAGAAGTAAGTTTTCTGCGATATAATCTCTTGAAAGAAATCTTCTGGGATATAATCTTCTAGAAGAAATCTTCAGTTAGTAAAAAAACAATAGTGGAAACTTGCGGATTAAAATTAGCAACTGTTCTAACTTAGTTTCACAAAAATGAAGCTTAAATAAATAAAACTTCCAGAAACTGAAATATACTCTCATTGTGGTACAAATAATCTAGTAGACTAAAATAGATATTAAAACGGAATGGGAAAAGAACATTCTCTATCTTCTTTTCTATTTCTATCCAACTCGTAAAGCACATTATCTTTTTTTTGCCGAAAAGTAAAATGAACGAAAAATTCAATTGTGTTCTTCGTTGATCTGTTTTATCCGTGGAATGTTTTTTGCAGGTGTGTAACACTGAAAATTCTACAGAAATTCCTGCGCATCTCTAGTTGAGCAAATATCTTATTTTTTAAGCCTGAACGAGCTCAACCACAGTAACTGGAGAAATGTAATTCAATTTCCTACGAACGATTGGAAAAGATTTCAGAGAAAATAATGCTATATTTTTACTGCCTTTCATTTAATAAAAAAACATTATAAGCTCACGCATCCGGTTCCATGAGTAGGAAATGTTTCATAACAAAAGGAAATGATAATGATTTTTCGAGGCATTTTCAGCTTATATTTTTCGTAAACATTTGTGATTTCATAGGTTGAATGAAAAAATATCTCCTTTATGCCACTAACACAGCGTTTCTCCAACTGTGGGGGTGCGCCCCCCTAGAAGGCCATGATAATTCTACGAGGGGGGAGCGAACCTCTTGAAAAGTCGAAAAGAAAAGATTATTTTAAAAATTATTAATTTACTGAACGTAAACAAACAAAATACATTCTGACATAATAAAAATAAAATATACATTTGCACTGATATAATTCACTTATAAATATATCAGTAATGCACAATGTATTTTATAATTAATTTAACAGTATTAAGTTAAGAAAAAGTTTAATAATTACCATTGACACCATGGGCCTCTTATATATAAAACTATATACAAAAATTAACACTTATCTTGATAATTTATACGGTTTATAATTAATCCCTTAAATGCAGATTAACAGGGCACAGCGCCACCGTACCGAGTATATGATGTATTGGGGGAATGAAAAGGAGTAAATAAGTAAGACGTTCTCTGAAATAAGTAAATACTTCGCTAACACTGTCAAGATACTTTTATTGCATTCCAAAGCCTTCGGAATAATTTTACGGATACCAGTGCACAGAGGTGATCGTACTTCGAAAAGAAGTATATACGTCCGGGGCAATTAAAGCTATGGCTGAGCGAGACGCCTATATACGCTGGTGACTCTTAAGAGGTTAAAGTTGTATTGTTGCTTTAGCCTCAAAGGAGAGTTTTTTTAATTCAATATATTGTTATTGTATGGAGGGGAGAATAATTAAAATTGTGATTGATTATTGGGTCGCAAATATTGAAACTTTGAGAAGCACTGCACTAACCTTTCCTAAACATGCTTTTAACTTACCTCGAACTCTTACATGTCCTCCTAGAAAGTCATATATATATATATATATATATATATATATATATATATATATGTATAGTAAATGAACTGTGAAGATAGTCAATGCAAAATAAATAACCGAAAAGAAATGAATTTGTTAGCAAATTTTATGCATAGGAGAGTGGTTGTTTTGCGTTCATTTTCAAAAAGTAAAAATCGACAGAAGGGGCAAAATAATCCCCACATTCTCTCAAGTAGGGAATTGTAATGTGAAAAAAATTATAGAGATGTTTTGAACGTGGTAAAAGGAAGGGAAATAGTAGATGTTTTTAGAAGTTGCTCCAGTGGTTTTAGGGAAAATATGTAAGATTTCATTTTAAATAAAAATTTAAGCAGTCAAAGTGTAAAATTTAAAATATTTGAAGCTTACAGAGATAAAAGTGGAATATTCAATCAAAGTGTGCTTCAGACACACAATTACTTCACGGGTAGGCGGGGAGCTTTTTCCTAAGAAGGAGATCAACATAAGGAATTCGAGCCGCGAGATCTTTAAAAGGGATTCAGCTTGTCTACACATCAGGTCTTCAGTGACACCAGAACTCTACTCCAGGACTCAACAGAAGCAAGGCTATCCACAAAATCAAGACCATGACCACCCACCTAAAGTGGGCACTTTATACCTATTATATAAACACATATAATAAAAAAACAATGTATCTAATGAATATATAAATATACTTTTTTTTCATTTTATTATTACTTTTTAAATTATTCTCATTTCTTAACTCTTTTTCCTTTCTTTTTCAATTCCTACTATTAGCTCACAAACTCTATATTTATTTATTTATATATGTATTGGTGGAAATTTCAATCATTAATAAAATACATTTTAAAGCGCTCAATTGAGCTGAAATTTTATATACATGATTATTTTGGATGACAATACAAAAATTTAATTATACATAATTAATACAAATTAATTGATTAAAACTAATTACTTAAAGAATTACAAATACAGTCACGTTAGCATCATTTTTGGAAGCGACCATTTTGGCGACTGGTGTCAAAACTTGAAAAGGTTTTTTTCTCAAGTTTTAAGGCATTAAGTTGAACTGAAATTTTATATACACGATTTTTTCGCATGACAATACGATACTATAATGATAATTAATAAAAATTAATTACCACTTAATGGTGTGATTCGGTCTTATGTATAGATATATATTTATATTAATTGTAACTATTTTAAAAAAAAGTAGCTAAAATAAAACTTTTCCTTGTTGATCTAAGTAGGTATTGACTTAATTTTTTTATATTACTTGTTTTATTCAGGTTATGATATTTCAATAACAGAAAATAATTCTTATAAGTAATGCCTCGTTATACAGAAATATTATTCGAAAAGTCCTTGAATGTTTTGGTCAATGTCTATAAATTTTTGTGAAAAAGTATTCTAAACCTTATGTCGAAAAAATGGCAAGATACTAAATTTTAAGATTTATTCAGGAATAAATTGGAAGCTTCTTACAAGTAATTAAAACGTATGAAGTGAAATAGTTTTCGCGAACTTTTTGAAATGTATTGAAGAATTTCAAAACTGAGAAGTAAAATCTCCTGTTAGAAGGATAAAAATATTAATATTATTATATATTGTTATAATATTCGTATAGTAATGTGAAACTTTCTTGGTATTAAACTGTGAAGCTGACAATAAAATCCGATGAAATTTATCTTCAAGCTCGGATGGAGGCTTCAAATAAGATATTCGATTATATTTGAAGAATAAAATGGTAAGATTAATTCGCATTACGTTATGAACAGCATATTTTTGTATTTTAATCAAGTAACAAAACATATAGGCTCACAAAACACGCATTATAAAATACGTCTCTTGCATCTGTTTTGTAAGCAATGTATGTATTGGTTAGACCAACTTGAATAGACACTTTTATTATGAATCAGATATGAAGAGATAGTAAAGATCGAGAGATGATTTACAAAAAAACAAAATGATGAATATGTAACAAATAATCATTAATAGATTCCAGAGTTATTTGTCAGTAATTAAAAATATTAAAATGTGAGAAACATGATTTGAAGGTTTATTTTTTCCCCATATAATTTAAGTTTTTTCTTTTTTGCTTTAATTGCAAAAAAAAAATCTAAAATTCATTAATTATCGATTTTTTAATCCAATAACTGGGAGTGGTTGAAAATTTTCAAAAGCACAACCTTCATGTCATTGATAAAATATCTGAATAATACGCTACTTATAGTAGTTTCGATAAGAAATATTGATTGATACAATTTTGAGGACATGCTGATCAAATTCCTCAATAAGGTCCATTTTTATCGTCAAGGGAGTTACTCGCAACAAATAAGTTACATATATAATCCAAAATATATAAAAACACATATAGATATAGAACCTAAGGTAACTATACTAAATAGGAAGAAATATAGGCACAGTAGTACAATAACAAACTCCTGGCCTTAGGAACCAGGATTGCAGGTTTAAACAAGTTTTAGAGCTAGCCAACCTTCACCTGTAGTTTTTCATACTATGTACCAGTAGAAAAGGAAAGAATAACATTAGGAGAAATTTAAATATTATAAATAAAATCAATAAACTAATAAAATATAATTATAACATTATAGTCTACTAGTATTCATAGTATAGATTTATATTCGATGCAAAATGTAGATAGTAAGAATTACTTCGGCAGTGTAACAACTGGTTATGTTTCCAGTCAAATACAACAGAGGGATAGATGTTCCGCATAAAGTTAAAATTAATATAGAATAATATAAAGTTTATATATATATGTGTGTGTGTGTGTGTACTTTTAAAAAATCATAAACATATATTGATATAAATATTAGTGGAAAAAATAAATGAATCCTAGAAATATATTTAAATAATATTATTAATGTGTTAAACATGTGGCCCCATCTATTTAATAATTGTATAATTAGTTAAAAATATCAGTAATAAAACATAATGTCAATAAGTTATTAATACAAATTGTATATCATTGAGAACTATTAGAAATATAATTGTAAAGAAAGCTAGCAGGATAACCATGTTCACAATACACTGTTTAATAAAGTTATTAATATTTAAATAAATATTAGCTTTATCACTAACTAACCATTATTACGATAAATATAGTTAAAAATAATATTTCTATTTATAGATATTGACAGATTTGAATTCCAGTAAGGCACTTTAAGAATGTTAAAATTAAAGGCATCTCTTTTATCATAAATATTACTATGTAATTTCAAATTCTTAGGTACAATCTAAGTAATTAGTTTTAATTGGATTATTATTAATTTAGCTAAGTTTAAGTAAGCCGGATAAAAATTAATATCGGGATTTAAATTATCATTTTTACCAAAAATAATTAAATCATCAATATATCTAAAAATGTAATAGTCATTATTAATAATATAATTATATTCATAAAAGTGTAAATATCAGTTAGCCAAACTATTGCTTGCTGGGCCTCCTTGTGGCAAGCCTTCATTTTGTTTATCTAATGAACCATTAAAAAAAAATGAATGTAATTTTCTTTTAAGACAAAATCTATGAGAGTTTTAAATTTGTTAAAATTAATATTAAGATTATAAATACTGTGGTTCTCTAAAATTACTTTAATAATATCATTGATATCAATGGAATTGAAAAGATCTTCAAAGTCATAACTATAAACGGAATAAATTTTTTTTATTTTTAAAAAAACTATATCTTTACTATTTATAATTATAGCTTTACAACATTGCTGGTTAATAAAGTTTTGTATAATATTATGAAGTAATTTGCCTGCAGTAGTAATATATGTTTTAAAATCATCTGCCACAGTTCTAAATTTAACATGACTTTTATGGAATTTTGGTGTTAAAAATATATATGGATACTTATTTTTAGGAACACAAAAACCTAATATATATATATATATATATATATATATATATATATATATATATATATATATATATCTGTGTGTGTGTGTGTACCATCCGACCAAAACCTTATGAACAGCTCCACATTCCTTAATGGACTCGTTTGGATGACTTGGAAGCCTCGTGATTAAGAGAGAAGGGTTTTTAAATACTGCTGCAGAAAGTAAGATAACATTCTTTTACTTTTGCAAGAGGGCATATTGTAATGTTCCAAAGACTCGGAACTTGTATCTTCGAAACAGCATGACTGGTAAGTTGCTCGTCATTTGCTGTTTTTAGTATCTGTGTAAATTGGATAAATGACGGTGAAACCAGCAGTAGACGCTAAGCTGTTCTACGTCCACACAACATCAAAGACGCAGAAGGTTGAAGACTGCTCCGCTTAGTAAAGCAAAATTGGCGCCAGACAGTAGGTCTAACAACCCAATACAGTCATGTCCAAGTACAAGTGTTTCGGGCACTGTTAGATATGGGACTGTCCAGCAAACGTCTCACTCTTGGGACTCTGTTGACCACGCGGTATCGTCAACTGCACCTACAGTGGGGGGGAGGAGTATTATGTTTCGGAGAATGATCTCATAGATTACTCTGGTACCTTTAGTTATGGTGGAAGGAACCATGAAAGTTGTAGCCTATTTGAGTATAATTGCGGATCAGTTGCACCCTTGTATGGCATCTGTTTTCCTAAGAGGAAATGGAATCTTCCAGTAAGATAACGTCCCTTGTGAAAAGGCTAGAATTGTTTTAGAATGATTTGAGGAGAATAAACATGAATACTTATTAATGTGTGTGTGTGTGTCCTGGCCACCAGACTTGATGAATCTTAATCTTATAGAGCGCATTTGGGTTTTGATAGAAAGGGAGCACAGAGATCAAACAACTTCATGTTGCAGTATCTCGACTTAATGCAGCCATTGCTTCGACAATTGGTACAACTTGTATCTAGTTATCTACAAAGAACTAATAGCATCCATGCCAAAGCGAGTTGCAGCTGTTTTGCAGGCAGAAAATGGTACAACATGTTTTTGAGCAGCAGTTCTAATTTTTTGGCTCTTCGGTGTATATTTGTGTGAGTGTATTCAGATTTAGTTTTTATGTTACTAGATGTGATGTGCCTGTTTGATATATTAGCTTTGAAATCAATGCATATAATTTTCATGGAGAAACCTGTTTAATTTTTAAACCTTGACACCTAAAAAAATCTATTTGATTTTTGAAATACCGCTAACAACATTGTTACTCATTATAAACAGTGTTGAGACAAGCCCATAAAATGTTGTTTTTTTCCTTTCTTTTTCAAATAAATGATCGAGATCCTTTGAAGATCATGTTAATGGGACACATTAATCCTATATCACAATGAAAGTTAACCACATTTGATGTATAAGCAATTTTCCGTATATATATATATATGTACGGATAATTAAATTAGATTAAAAATTAAATTCCCTATTTAGCACTTAACCCATCTTTCTCAGTTCTTCTTCAAGTACCAAACTAATCACCCATTTATTTTTTCCGAACATATGGTTTAGCCAATAAACATGTCTAATTCCAGATCGTTAGAATTAATAGCCCCTATATGTCAGCATTAACTTTCATGTACAATCATAAAATTCACGATACTTACCGCATCTGTGTTTTAAGTGTTAACCACTTAAAACACCCCGTGGCGTGCTGTTTCCTCCCTGCTCTCAGCGTCAGAGGAGATGTAGAAATGATTGAATAAAGTTCCTTTTAAAAATTAAGTCTTATTCTTACTTCAAAAAACATGTCATATATTTTATTCATTTTCAGCCCTTTTAAAAAAGTTAAATTCGTTTAAAATACGTATTATACACCTCTATTTTATTCCTTGTACATATAATAATATATTTGAAATAATAATATCAATCTTTGAAACATAAATTTACATATTAAATTAGTTTTTTGTATATGTAGGACTGTATTTAGAATTAGTAAATGTGTACAATTTATATATATAGCCATTTTGTTGATTATTTATAAAGTTGTTCAGAGCACAAGCTACAAAATCACTTGTCACTTTTAGAAAGACTAGCTTTATGGAGATAATAAAAGATTCATTACAACACTGTTTATTACAATTTTCTAACAAAACAACAACATATTATTATTATTTATCTACCTATTGTTACTGAATGTCTCTATTATTATAAATTTAAACATAAAAATAAAATACAATATTCCATGCTACATGATGCGACAATCATATTTCATTCAATTTCCTGAAAAACAAAAGTATTAATTAGGAAAATTCAAGTTTTACTATCTGTAATTAGAACTTTTATATAAAAACATTTATTAAGAATTCTAATTCAACTCTCTCCTCAAAACGCTCAATTAGCATTATTACGAAAATATATAGAATTTTTTTGAAATGGAATCTATTTTTAGATCTATATATGAATCATTTATATAATTTAAAATAGCTGGTATACACATTAAAGAGTTCAATGTTATTAACTTCCAAGAACTAATTAGAGTTCGTTAGAAAATGTTTACTTTGGTCTGATTCCATGAAATACAGTATATATGAATGGTTTTAAGAAATTCCAGAACAACTCCGTAGAATTGAATAATGATAAGTTCACAAATAATTAATAACTTTAAAATGTATAAAACTTCACTGAATTTTGGATTTGAAGAAGATTCTGATTTCGAAGAACATTTCAAATCTAAATTTAACTTACAGAGCTTGGTTTGCTTTCGCTGTGCCTTTCAATTTCCTAGAATGTTTATTTTGCTTCGTGTACAGGCTGCCAGATATATTTCGTGTACGTGAATGAAATTGAAATCGCCTTAATTTATTCAGAAGGCTGTCATTAGCGAGTTCCAAAAATATACCAACGGAAAATCGTTGTCTATTTTTAGAACTTTATTAATAGACGAGAATGTAAAGTTAAAGCAATGAATTTTCATTGGTAGATATATTCTTCCGTGTACTGGTCGTTTGTAGACTAAATTCATAAATTTAGCTCATCCTATTAGTTTTTATTAAGACAAATAGTTGAATCATTGAAGTGTGCTTTTTCAGGCTTATGTCTAAAATTTAAGAGCGACAGAATTTGATAAATTAAGAGGGAGAAGAAATTAGACAGTAAGATCACTTACCTACCGTAATTTGTTTTGATTCTGAGTGATGCTTAAGGCTCTTCATATTATTTTTGCTAAAAAGTTCAAAATAAACTTAGTGCCTTCAATAATAAATGTCAGAAATAAATTGATGTAGAGGATGACGTGATATAGAATGTGAGAGGCTGCTGCCTTTTTCTATCCTCAATATATACTTAAAAAATATATTTCAAGAAAAACTGCTGGAGTTTTTTTTTTTTTTGCAAAATGCTTACGCATTAGAAAAATGGAATAAATATACTTGATTTCACTTGAGAAGAATCTAAATAAAAAATATATAAGGAATAGAATATCGCCTAGAATAAAGAACATCACCAATAATTAGTTCGATATAATATATTAGTACGAATGAAATATATTTCACCCCTTCTTTGCATGATGATGGAAATTTTACTCCTAACATTAAGTGAACAAAAAATTGTACCCAAAACAGGTGTATTCTAAATTGATTGTTGATGGTAGTAGATGCAGTGAATGACACTCTCTCTTGGTGTTAATACAGTCTTTATTCAAATATTAATTCATTAATTAAATTTTATTTTTTTAATTTCAAATTCATTCTGCGTTATTTCTGACGAAGTTAGAATTAGAACCAACAGATGGCACCAGTAAGTTTTTCTAACTAATTTTTCATGGCTTCAAATATTTTTTTTAAACTTGCAGTGGATGACACTTGACGTTGATATAGTGTTTTCAAAGATTAATTCATTTATTAAGTTTAACTAACTAAATTAAAGTTTTTCTTTCTTGGCCTTGTCTTATGTTATTTTGTTGAGAAATTCAGAAGAGAGGGACATTGAAGTTTATTTGGTCCAGTTAGAAGGCGATTGGCTATCAGACAAAAACCTTGATGACGAAAATTCTGACGTCGAGTACCACGATACAGATGAAATTAGGATAATAATAAAAATAACTGTTTTTTTTAATTATCACCAGTAATAAAAATAATACACGGGTGTATTATTTTTTTATTTGTTTGTTACTGAGCTTATATATATACATCATAAAATTTTTCATGATGAGGGATTTTTCCGCCATACTGTTTTTTTCTTCTTTTTTTATTTTATATTATACGTTTATATTAGGATATTTTAAAACGTTTTTTCTTTAGTCTAGAACATGAATTACATCACTTAGATTTGTTTCACAAAAAAGTAAAATCATGCAAAGAAGGGTTAATAATGTGCGTCAGTTAAATTTCAGATAGTAAGCAGCCAATTACTAGTATTAAAAATTTACTCTTATGAATATCTCGAATAAATTTCTGAAAAATTACAAAACTCTGAAATATAATTAATACTACGTAAACTAATTAGAATTATAAATTTGTTTTACAAAAGTAGAATCGTTATATGTAAGAAACACATGACTTCGGCATTCAAAATTCAACTTTATGCGGGAGCATCCAAAGGTCATTTAATATATACCATCTATAGACCTTGATAAAACATGCAAATGATTAGAATTGCAGTGCACATAAAGATACGAGTTAATAGCAGTATCTATAAGCACTTTTTATATTGGAAGAACAAAAGGTTATTCTTAAGTACTCAATTTGAGTCTGTTCTCTACTTTTTTCTGGAGGTGGTTGAGAAACTTCACTATACCAAGTAAAAAAAATGCAAAATCTAGTAGGATCACATTACTTAGTTTACATATGTTGGATTGTGACTTATAAATATTGCAGATTATCACCCCAAGAAATTTGTGCAGATTAAATGGAATTCGGCCTCAATAATGTAAATAAGGAATTGGGATGGATCGGATTAGAGCCTCGCCTCATCACCGAGTGTAAATAATGCATAATGTGTACATATAAATGACGGGTTGTATCACTGAATCAGGAGCCATTGGGCAAGAAATAGGGTCTATCACATACAGTCTGTGTCAACTTATGTCCCTCAATGTTATCTGCAGTGTAAGGTAATTTCAACGAGGTGTCCATTACTCTAATTACCTTTGATTGTACACCACAGGTGTAAGCAATGCAATAGTCTTTCAAATGAATTATGATTCTGCCTACAATACAAAAACATTTGTATCTGAGTCTGGAGGTAAAGTGATGATTACCTGTTTCTTGCATTATGCACCACCCTATAGATCCTTCATTTAGTATTATATTTAGGGTCACCACTGAATTTACTCTTCATCCCTTTCATATACATTATCAGTATATTTAAATGCTATTGGTAAACTTCTCTGAAGTTTCTTCCCTTGCCTTTAAAGCTTGCCTGTATTCATATTCCATTGAGATAATACTATACGGCAACACAGAGCGGTCAACAACTCTTCATTGTCCATCAGGGCACATTGCTACCTTATCCCACCCGATATTCTGATAATTTGTTTATTCAATATATAATGATCAATTACTAGGCAAAGACTACAAGCACAGCATAAACCTCTCTGCTATGACAAAAGAATTGCGATATAGGAAAGAGTAAAATTCACATACTCGAAGAACATATCAAAAGCCTCTTTTTTTAAAGCTAAGATTTCTTGCATTTGTTATTGCAGCCAAGAGGGCAACACAAAATACTGATTTCTTCGAGTTCCTTCTGTCGAACGGGACCATTATTTCATCTACTTATATATTATATTTTTTGACCTGCGAATAATTAAGTTTGACAAACAAACGATGTAATCATTTTTTAGAAATATGGTTAATTGAGCCACCTTATTAATTCTCACCTTGTTGTATGATATTGTTTTTGGTTTGGTAATTTCATAATTATGTATATCCATATAGATGTTGCTCTCCTATCTGTTTGATAAAATAGCAGACTTTTATTCACAATAACATAGGTTAAATACCCTACCTCACAAAAAAAGTGGTATGGAATGAAGGTGGTTCTTGGTTTGAAATCCAGCAAGGTCTCGAGGTTCCCATAAAAGTAAAATAAACATTGAGAGAGAAAGAGAGGACATCCTGACGTTATGCGACAGTGATGGAAAACTGTTAAGGTTACACCAGGCAAACAAATCGATAAATACAAAGTCTTTTAGATTATTATACATGCATATGTGTGCGAGCGCGCGCGGGTGTGTGTGTACATGTCAATATGCTCGTACATGCATAAATGTATACATACATAGACCACAGTACAAAACAATTACAACAAACAATTTACAGCACAAATTTAAAGAACAATGGAAAAATTCAAGCCTTCGTAAGCCAGAAAGGCCTTATAGCAACTATATAATTCGGGACATTCCACATAGAATTTTGTATGATTTCGTTTACAAATTCATCAATACCAAAATTTGAATTTAAACGAAACATAGAGAAATAACCTTTCCGGTTTTAAACGTCAAGATATAAGTTAAACTTCTTTAATGTCTTTCTAGTTAATGAAAACCAAAAACTAAAACAACTTTATAATGCCAATAAGTTTTCTCATGTCATAATTAGTTTGATTTTTCTTTCAAAAAAGCATACAAATTTACTCAACTGAAACGAGCTGAGATTTTCTTTGAGATTCCAAAAACATTTAACATTTTTAAATGTATATAACACTTTAAGAATTAACACTAAAATATTGCATACTTTTATTGTATATCTTACCTCAAATTAACTAATGTTTATATGACATCATTTAAATCAAAATTAGAAATAAAATTTTTTCTTCATAAATATATTTAAAAAAAAACATTTTTAAAAAAAAACATTTTTAAAAATATTTATTTTTTGCTACACTCTACTGTTAAAGCATTTTTTGTCTTAAATAAGCCGTCAGTGCATTTTTATTGCTTCAAGTCGTTAATTACACTAGTATTGGTAACAAATTAAACTATTCAACTTTTTTTAACCAATAAAAATTTTGTTGGCTCTTTAATAAATTTAAAAAGTAAAGAAGAATCACGCAGTTGTGTATGAAAAAAATCATTTCAAATGAAAAAGAAATATTATCATAATTTAATATTTACAACCAGGCATGACTTTTTATTCATTTATAAAAATAATGCTCGATAACCGACAAGGGCAACTGTTAATAAATGCACTGCTGGGAGAAAAAACTAGTTTTACTTTTCCAATCATTTCAAAAAAATCCGCTAAATTCTTCTTTGCAGGAGCTCAAACTGTCACGAAAATACTGTGTTCAATCTCATTGAGATACCAAGGGAATAACGTTTTTGTCCATTTCAGTGATTGAGTAGAGTGGGGATCCAAGCAATCTCACCTCTCAGAAAGTCTGACATATACAATGACAACGAGTTAGCACTTACCCGGAACTCATATTCTTTAGAAACTTTTAGAAAAGAAGAAGGCAACAAAACAGATTTTCCGCGAAATGTTCTGATCAAAAATCGAAGAACGGGTGGATTTAAATGCAACATTCTAAAGGGAAAAAAAAGATGTAAATGCTTCTTTTTATGTAGCTTTTGAATGTTGACTGTTTAAAAATACCAAGCATAAAAAAAACTCACATATTGGTATTTTTAAGTTAAATGCAATCTAAAATCTTGGAATATATTTTGAAAGGCTGAATAATAAACATTTTATTTCAGTAACTGTTTCAATAAATTGAAAAACTGAATATACGAGCTTTAGTAGAATATATAACTTTTATTTATTTGTTTTATTATTATTATTTATATGGTCTTGTTTCAATATGCTTTCAGAGACGCAAGTTTTTAAATCCTTACTAACCTCACTTTATTCAAACTATCTTCGTTATAGAATACAAACACCAAAGTACTTAAAATAAATTTTTAATTAGAGCTCTTATTGAGAATTTATAAAAAGGCGCTTTTTAACGATAAAGTGTTCGCTTCTTTATTTATCATTTTCAGCACAGTTTATCTATTACGAACCATTGTTTTTATCATGTAGGTCAGCGTTTCTCAAACTGTGGTGCTCGCCCCCTGGGGGTGACAATCCTACGTTGAGGGCACGAGCACACCTAAAAGTCAAAAATAGAAAATTATTTAAAAAAAACTATTAATTTACTGAAAAGAAGCAAAGCAAAATACATTTATATTGATGTAATATACTTATAAATATATCAGTACTGTACAATGTGTTTGCTCATTAATTTATCAATATTAAGTTAAGAACAGGTTTAAATCATACTAGTGACTTTCATAGGCTTGTCATATGCAAAATTTAGTACTAACTTGTTAATTTTTGCTGTTTATAATAAGAGTCGTATTGCAGCCTTACACGTCAATATATTGTTATTGATTATATATTGCATTCTATATATTGTTATTGTATGGAGGGAAGGGGGTAATGAAAATTATGATTTAAAATTGGGTCGCAAGCATTGAAAGTTTGAAAAGCACTGATGTAAGGTTATACAGCTCTCTTTGCTTACTATTTGAATTTAAAAACAATTATTTGTGTTTCCATTTGTATTTAAAAGTTCATGTTGCTTCATGTAGTTTTATCCTCAGTAATAAAAATGAAGTATATTTTATTAGACAATATGCCTCTTTTCTTGACCCTTAATCTACGCTTATTACGATAAATAGTCCACATAATATTTAGTATTGTACGAAGCATTGTAATAGAAAAATTATAGACTTCAACATACTTAACGTAAAAATGAGGTATTGATCCCTTTAAAATGGGAAATAATATTTAAAATAAAATTAATTCAAAAGCTATAGAGATGAAATACAAGGTGTGTTCAAAAAGTATCCGACCTTGAATTTTCCCACGCACAGTAGAGATTCGAAAGTGGAGCTACGGTGCACACTAAAAGGTAGCAGTTTAATGCATATGTCTGAATTTTGTCCCATCATTCCAGTGTACCAGTCCTTTCCTGTCGACAGTCGAGGGAGGTGCATTTATATATGTTGGTTGGATTTTTATTTCTCTGAAGATGACAGAACATGTTGTACACTTGCAATTTTGTGTGATCATGAGCGGAGTTTGGCTGCGAAATCTGTTCCCAATCTTTTGTCAGTTGAACGGGAAGAACGTCTTGCAGTTGCACCGAGTCTACTGGACACTATCAACACTGAACCTGGCTTCTTGTGACTTGACTGTTCCCGAACAGGAAAAGCCCAATGAAAGGATCCCATTTTCAGAGCAGAGATGAGATAAAGGAATAAAATGACGGCGGTGTTGAACATTTTCTAAAAGAAGCCTTCCAGAAGTGTTTTCGGCAGGGGAAGGAATGCTGATCTGAGAGTGTGTGAGGGCGCAAGAGGTTTCCTTAAAATTTGATCAGGATCGTAATCCCGCAAAATAATTAAGATATTTTTTTCTGGTCAAAGGTCGAATACATTTGGAACAGAACTTGTATTATAAGAGCAATAGTCTTTAAATAATAAAAATATCATCAAAAGAAAAAATGTTTTAAAAATTTAAATAGAAACTAAATCATTAATTAATTAAACTATTGTAACTAATTTTAAAACCCATAAAGAGCAGTAAAGTAAACAAAAATATATATTATACGAGGGCGCTGGGGCAAAAGTCATGGCACAACTATTTATTTTTCCTTGAAGACACCTGTCTGGTAGGAAAATGGGACATATACAGACGAGAGTTCAAGGTGTTAACTACACATGTGTGGACAATGGATATCACTGAAACATCGCAACACACTAATTTGTTACGGTAGTATACAGGGCAGTAGGGCCTTCACGGTGCAAAATAATAACAACACAGTACACATAAAGTTAACATGACAAACCTGGGTCTTTAGACCCTTAATGTAGGGCATGATCCTTAATGTAATCCATGAGCTGCTCGATGACGGCACGTGCCAAGTTGGTCCGCACATTAACCGGTCATCCCGAACGTTGCTCATCACTGGTTGATACACATCCTTACTGAAACTTTCCTATCCACCGTACAATTGTACAGTATGGTTGGACATTATTCCCAAGAGCCTCCTCTGGTTCACTGTGACATTCCATTGCACTTTTCTCTTAGAGGACGGCTATTATGATGTAAGCGCGCTGCTCAACACGGGTTACTTCCAGCTAGTACGACACTCACCAACTGACTGATTTCACAGCCCTCGCTGAGCTACTATCAGCTATCACAGAGCCATTTGATGTTCTGCGTACACACTGTGTCTGCAGAACTTCCACACTACACATATATGTTTGTAATCCATTCAAGTATCTACAAGAATAAAAATAGTTGCCATGACTTATGCTCCAACCCTCGTAATAAATTTTCTTAATTTAAATCCTGTGGGTATGCTAATAAATACTTTTTTAACTTAAGAAATATATTTAGAATTTATTTAAAATACGTATTCTGACGTATTGCCTTTTTAAAAACATTTTATAATTTTTTTTAATAATATTTAATTTTCAAATTATGATTTCAGCACAATAAAAATAATCTTATTTAAACGCATTAAAACTTTAAGTACTTGCACTCATATAGAAAAACTTAACAATATAGAACAATATTACTCATCATTATTTCAAATCCCAAAAAATTAATTTAATTTCTCTTAACACATAAAAAAAGTTAAATTTGAGCGGTAAAAATGCTTAAAGAATGTAAGCAACATTATTAGTAAATGAAGTGTCTAAGTCAGCTGGAATTGACAAATAAAAGAAATAGAGATTAAAAATATTTGATAGATTAATTAATGTTGGACTCTCTGTCAAGAAACCAAGTTAGCATGCATCTAAGAGACAAAACATCCACAAAGCTGTATTATTATTAACAACATCGAAAGATGTGTTAAAAGAAAAATAGTGAAATAATTTATAGTGAAATGGACATGCTTATCAACATAAAAAATCCCTCTCAAAAAACAAACGATTGCAAAAAATATTCAAAAGTGAAAAAAGAAGCCTTTTCTGATAATATAATGAGTTATTGTTGAAGTTTAGTTTAAGAAATATTTTATATTTATGTTTTTTAATGAAACTGACTACCTAAAAGATTATTTGCTTAGGACCGTCAGCATTTTGGATGTAAAATAAAAAGGAAGTACTTTTTAACGTATTGTTTAAAGTTAGAACAGATTTTTAAAATATTCTTACTACTTTCTTTAACTGACATAAAAATGTGAAGAAAAAAAATTAGCGATATTAAAGATAATTACTCTCTATATTTCTCTAGATCTTTTGTATTTTGCTTCATTTATGTATGAAAATGGGCTCATAAATCAAATAACTCTTATATTTTTCAAGATTAAAGAATATTGTGAATGAACTAATAAATGTATAGTGTATTTTTAGCTTAAGAAATCCATTATTTCAAGTTAAATAACTTTTTATAAGTAGTAATTATATTTCAGGTATGTTTTTGAAACTGTTTTTACTATTTTAGGAAAATCACCTTTTTTTTTTTTACAAAAGCATCCTTTAAAAATAATCATTAACCTTTAAGATGACTGATTTTGCCTTGTATTCCATCTCTAGAACTGCATGAGAAGCTTTAGAGTTTAACCTAATAATTCTAATTCTTAACCACTGTCAAAAATAAAGCAGTATATATCTAAATTTGTACCCCCTTTCCTAACTTCTGCACCACGGTATACAAACAATTTAGTAGAACTTTCTCAACTTTACTTTAATGTAATTTAGCTTTAAGTTCTAAGATATCATACTGGACGGTATTTTGTGAACAGCTCAACTCAAACTCTGCTAGCCTTAACTGCCAACCTACCACTACATCCTACTATATTCGATGGTTTCAAATATATATATATATATATATATATATATATATATATATATATATATATATATATATATATATATATATATATTGAAGCATACAAGATCCGTATGATGTCCTGAAACACCTCGTTCCAAAGTTGCTGTAAACGTGCCTCTAATTCAACCAAACTCATAGGCTATCCGACTTGCCTCGCCAAATAATCTCATATATGGTCAATTGGTGACAAATCTGGAGATCGAGCAGGCCAAGGAAGAATGGTAATGTAGAGGAGGCAGTCTTGTGACATCCTTGCTGTGTATGACCAAGCATTGTTTTACAGAAAAATGGTTCCTGGGAGCCGTGCCATGATTGGCAATGCATGTGGCTAAATATGTCATGGACGTACCACTGGGCTATCATTGTTTCACATATCAATATTAACAAACGATCAGCCGCGCAGGGTGTTCTGTACACCCCAGCAACAAGAAAAGCCTCCTACGATTCTAAAATGATTGCGCAGAACCACGATTTTTTCTGTAGCTGACCATTTTCGGTCATTGAACCTTCAGGCTTGATGTAATCAATCTCGCTAGGGCGATTGAAATGTAACGACCTTCAAAAGTTTATCTGGGGTGCTGAGAACACCCCGCGAGTGATTAAGTTATATTTTCGTACTCGAAGCATCTACTGAAGATGCTTCGAGTACGAAAAAAGAGTGGAAAAATGGAAAGAGTACGCACTACTCCTTCCATTTTTCAAATATATTAATATGCATGCATATTTTATTTAAAATTTCAATGAATATGGTATAAAAATAATATATTCTATTAAATATATTTTTTTTTTAAAAAAATTTCAAAAGCTTTTCCAGAAATTATGACAAAACTCCATGGGAAAATGGAGAAACAGCGACTTCATCGTCTATTAGATACTGTATCAACAGATTGTCAAGATGGACTAAGTAAATTCGATGTCTGCGTAATTTCGGAACCAAAGTTGGAAAGATAAAATTTGAAATTGTAAATTTTTATGATACAGGTGGTGTTGAAACCACTGATGAAATGTGCAGTATTTATGATGTATCGCGAATATTTAACCTTTGACCATTGCGAATATTTTATCATATACTTAATACTGCAAAAATTAATGCTTCCATTGTCTATCATCCGGTTCTTTTTTTAAAAAAATGAGACTTTCAAGATTATTAGAGGAGATTAGAATGGATCTTGTGCAGCTACAGTGAGGTATGAGATCGGATCTCCCAAACCTCAACAAAACACTGAAAAGAAGCTTTACTGACGCAGAATATATTAAAATGAGCATTAATCCACCAAAAAGGGACGTTGCACTGTTTGTCCACGGGTAAAAGATATAAAAATTATTTGTGTTTGTCTTCGATGTAAGAAAAAAATGGTCTTAAAGCATATGACTACAGTCTGCTCTGAATGTTTGAAAAATGAATAAAATATTTGTTTTCTACTTTCTACTATCCTTGACATCAATTGCAAAGTAAGTTTTTTACTGGTATATACGTTTTACTTGTGCTTTTTGAAAAAAAATAAGAATAAGTATTTTAAAGTGAAAATGTTGTAGGTTTTGTTTAAATTAATATTACTCTTGTTTGTAGGCAATGAATTTAATAATTTTATTTGTATAATACAAAAAAACATCTTTTACTTTATAAATATGTATCATATTTGACTTAATTTTATTTTCATAATTAATTACATGTGTTAAAAGTTTGGGGTGTTTGTTCTCTACACCCCGCGAGTAACGACGGTAGAAAAACAGGCGCAAGTGACCGCGGGTTAAGGGTGACTGTGTATCGTAAGCAATGGCACCCCATACCATCGCACCAGCTGGGGAGCGATGTGTCGCTGTAAGACGAAGATAGGATTTAGAAGTTCACCATGGCACCTACACACACGAACACGATTGTCATTACTGCTCAAATTGTAACAAGATTCGTCGCTGAAGACGACCTGGTTCCATTCCGTTGAAGTCCAATCTCGTCGTGCACGACACCACTCCATATGGAGGCCTCGGTGTGTGTGTGTCATATGCGTCACGATACCAGATGTCTTTCAGCCGGGTACCTTGCGACGGTTTTTGAAGACACAGAGTCCCGTAATGAAGGTGCTGCCTGCATCCAAGATATGTCATTTACACAAAGACCAGGCTCAGGAGGCTCTCCACAGACCATTCGTTAAAACTGCCACATCGTAAGAAATGTACGCGTACAGCCAACTCCTTCATCAGCCACCATCCAGGCACAGGTAACATCTTCAGTAAGGACCCCTGTGTCTTCTCGAACCATACGAAGGAGCCTGGCTGAAGGACAATTGGGATCGCTGCGCCCATTACTTGTGCTGTCCTTGACGCCCACCCATAGACGCCTCAGTTTGGAGTGGTGCCACGCACGTGGACACTAGACTGCAGCGACATGAAACCTGGTCGTCTTTAGGGACGAATCCAGATTCCCTCCCTCTTTCCCTCTCCATTTCCGCTTCCTCAGCTGGTGTGATGGTATGGAGCGCCATTTCCTACTATACACGGCCACCCCTAGTATTGATTCGTGGCACCATGAGAGCCCAGAGGTATGTCCATGACATCCTGCAACCACATGTGTTGCCACTCTTGTAACGGCTCCCAGGAGCCATTTTGCAACAAGACAATTCTTGGTATCACAGGGCAAGGGTGTCACAAGGCTGTCTCCACAGTGTTAGTACCCTTTCTTGGCTTTCCCGATACCAAGTCCCCTGGTATAATTTGGAACGGTGAATTGGGCTTCCCACGAGTATGAACGAACTTGAGGCAAGCTTACAACAAATATGGAACGAAATGTCTCAAGACATCATACAGAACTTGTATGCCTCAATGCCCGATCGTATCACATCGTGCATTTGCGCTAGAGGGGGTTAAACAGGGTATTAAATCCTCCGTTCTTTTGCCTTTTTGTCTGAAATGAAAGATCATTTATATATATATATATATTTTCTAATAATTTACTTATATCAAAGTAGTCATTACGTATGTAAAATTTTGTCTCATTTTGGTGACTCCTTCTTGATTTGCTAATTTGTTTGTCAATGAGTGTACCTAAAAATAAAAAAAAAATATAGCTAAAAAATATTGGTACGCGTAAAACGCGACCTATACGCCGGATTTTACGGTAATTTAAAGAGATAAGTTAATGTATTTATTTAACCGTCATAAAAATTACGAATTAATATTTTAACATTATAATACCAACCATAGTGTTTATGAACTTAAAATATTTCTTTTATGTGGTTTTATAAGTGATATTGAAAGGTGAACCTCCATATAACGAATTTTCCATATAACAAAACTTTTTTCGGGATTTAGCGACTTCGTTATATAGAGGTCTGGCTGTCTTTGCATAATGTACAAAATTTTATTGTCCCAGAACATTTCCCTCGCTTTAGCTTTCGAAAGCCGCCTGAAACTGGAACATTATCATACAACAAAAACGAAAAGTACACATTTCTATGGGATTTCTTTTTTTATCTCTATCAATCAATCTTGCTCTGGCATTTATTATTATAAAAGAAACAACTACTTTTAACAGGCGATACACGCTTTGTAACGTTGGAAATAGTGCAAATTCTATATGGAAGCATGTAGAGGTCCATAACATTGAGGGATAGATTGAGATGAATGCACTAAGCGCAGTGCTTCTCAAACTTTCAATGTTTGCGACCCAAATTTAAATCATAGGTTTTAAGGAAGCTCAAACATCTTTCCTGCATCACAATATATGAGCTTATGAAGGGTCGTGCTCGTCGCTGGTATTGTCGAGTCATGGGTTTGAAATCTAGTGGGGGCTAGGGTAGCCCAGTGGTCAAGCTTTCGGATCATCACAGGCATGTCATGAGTTCGAGCCCAGTACCACTAAAGACCCACCTTGTAGGGCAGCGATGCACGTGAAATCTGACGAGAGCTGAAACGTCCTCCCATTGGTGTGGTGTGGTAGTTAGGAGAGAAGGGTGCCAGCTCAGGTGTCGTCTACGTCACTTGACCATGGTTCAAAATTACGTAGTCCGTACCCAAAAGCCCTGGTGTAGCTGAACAGTGCGACGTTAATATTCACTCACTCTAAATCTAGTGTCATTGTAGACCTGTCGTTTAGAGATTAAGTGCACGTTAAATCGGTCGAAGTTCAAAGTATTAACGTTACATAATGTGGAAGTTAAACGAAGGGGGTGCCATCTTAAATGTGGCTCTCGTCTCTTGACAATAGTTCGGAATTAGATGGTCATTGCTTCAGAGGTGCAACGTAAATTAAAGTCAAATAAAATGAAATAAGCTTTTGAAAATATCTTTGTAGCTTACTGTAAAAATAATTAAATTCATTCACACATTCAATTTCATATTAAAAAATGCTAATTTAAAAAATTTACTTTATGAAGTATTAACTTGTAAATTAGTATTAAAATTTCTTTATAGAATCAATTTTCACATTCCAAACTTTTGCAAAAACCAAAGGGGGTAATATTTAAATTTTATTCCATTTTCTAGTAACAATAAGATGTGCATTATCATATAGTCTCACAATATTGAATCCAGAAGGTGAGAAAATAGAGAAGGAAATCAAAATACTTAAAATAGAAAATTTGGGGAATCTTTGAAAAGAATGTGAATAAATTTGAATTTTTAGATTTCAAAATAAACTTTAATTTCTTATTAAATCAATATTTGTTTTGAATAACATATTTTATAAATTCTGAGAAAATTCATCTATCAAGATTTTTTGCTTAATATTCTAATTTGTTTTTTTTTTCTTTTTAATTTGCATATAAATATTTACAAAAACTTTATCCACAAGAACCACAAAATATAATGGATTATTTTGTGTGACAAGTTTTGGGTTTCAAATATTTTTAAAATATATTAAAAACTCACAAAATTTATTTTAACAGCAAAATAATTTTTTAATTCTCTCTCACAGAAAAATGAAATCATTATAAAAAAATCAATTTATATGTAAAAATTGTTTGCAGCATTTTTAATGCAATTTTTTCTCTGCTTTCATTCATATTATTTTTGGAAAAGATCTGGAAAACATTTTAAAGTTAATTAATATTTCAAATGATATATGCACTTATTTTGTTGAAATAGTTTATATACGTTTTATGAGACTGTCACTATCTAGTAATTACATTTTACGCGTTATCAGTAAGTTTTACGTTTTACAATTTGTTTTCAAAGTCCTTTATTTATTCTAAGCAGTAATGGTAAATTCAAAGGGGGGGGGGATTTAATTTAGTTTCATTGTGTAGAAGTCCATATTCCCCTTCTCGTATAAATTTTGATTTTCGTTGTATTTTTGTTTTCATTTAAAATTATTTCATCAATGTTTAATTGAAGAAAATATTCAAGTACATTTGGTTTCAGCTGAGAGTCAATATAATTTAAAATTTGTAATGGAATACAACACAGGTATTTTCAATTCCTACTGTTAGCTCACTCTCTCTAGATATATTCAATCTAACCTCTTTATAATGAACCTCTATATTGTGAATTTTTCTATATGGCGAACTTTTTCCTGCAACCTCGAACATATCTCGATTTTCTTCTTAAAATAACCTCTATAGCGAAATGCAATTCTTTATTTCGAACTTTTTCTTTTGCGATTCGATTTTTTTCTTCCTATTTTTAAAGTATTTCTAAAAATTTCAATTTATTATCTCTTTAACACATTATGGTGGTCATAAATCTAGGACTGATTTTATTAGATCCTAACTCACCGGGAGCAATAGAATTCTAGACGTTTCATCCAAGAAGTGCTACCTTTAACCTCCATGTCCTGTTCACTAGAAACATCTTCGATATCCCCTTTCACACTCAGTGGAGCTGTCTAGTGTCTCCATGTTCTAGTTATAAAATAATGTATGTTTAATAATACGTGTATGCTTTAAATTAGAAAATGTCCTTAAAATTCCTCAATTTTAATATAATTTTTTTAATATTGAAAATACATTTTATTCTTCGACATTCTTTTTTTTATGTTTTCCTTACACTTTTCTTTCCATTTTTTTGTTGGTAAGATATATAAAATAAACATATATTAATTTTTAAAAAGGCGTGACTAATTACTTTTTTAATGTATAGTGTTTATGAATTTAAAATTTGTTTTATGTGGTTTATAAAGTATATTAAAAAATGAACTTATATGTATCGAATTTTCAAAATATAACAAACTTTGTTCAGGATTTAGCGACTTCGTTATATAGAGGCCCGACTATATATATATATATGGATAGATAGATATTTAAGTGCAATTGTTAGGTAAGTTACCTTTATCTTATAATGGATTTATACATTCCTATCCAGTATGTTTAATAGGTTTTTGCTCAGTATTATTAACATAAAGGTGGAAGGTTGGCTGGCCACCAAACATGTTCAACCCCACTTTTATAAAAATTATTTTATATATAAGCTGTCCTAAGTCAGCAATGTTTGTAATACTGCAGCATCCATTTTTTAAATTTCGATTGCCCATGTGTCCTTCATTGTGTGGTTTTCTTACTGTCTCTGTACTTCTAGATTTTGATTGATGGATGTTCATTTCTCGTTTGACTATATATATATATATATATATATATATATATATATATATATATATATATAACTTGTTCAAATAGATTTTTTAAACTTGTGGATGAAATTCATGTTAATACACTCTATAACAAAAAAAAAAAAAAAAAAAAAAACGACGCACCAAGAACGAGTTGTCCGATCACACCAAAAATTAGTGGGTAGAAAGATTATGTATGGAACAGAAAATGATTAAAATTTCAGAAAAATTGAATGATTTATTTAAGAGTTACGTAGTTACAAAGTAACGAACTCAATAAGATGTTGACCCATCTCTAGCCTGGATGCAAGCTGCCAAACGACAAGTCCTAGTGTGATACAGCACCCTGATGGTCTCATGTGGTATTTCTTGCCAAATTTGCTCCAATCATTGGGCAAGGTCATCAACATTTACTGGTAGATAAAGTCGCCTTCCCATCATATCCCAGGCATGCTCGACTAGGGAGATATCTGATGATCTGGCTAGCCAGGGAAGTTTTTACAAGCTATAAGACAGTTCATAGCAACACGTACCGCATGTTGTCTGGTCTCACCTTCTGAAAAATAAGGCCGAGGTACTGGAAAAGGAACGGTATCAAAACAGCTTTCAGAATGTCGTCGACGTACCGCTGTGTTGTAAGTGTGCCTCTAATGACGACCTAAGGAGTCCGGCTGTCAAAAGAAATGGCACCCCAGACCATAACTCCCAGTTGAGGGCTTCTGTGGCGTGCGATAATGAAAGCAGGATCGGCATGCAAACCTGGGCGTCTCCAGACACGTCTTCGATGATTGTCAGATCACATTTGGAAGCAAGACTCGTCGCTAATCACTATACGTCCTCAGTCAGCATGATTTCAATCTGATCTAGATAAGCACCACCGTATTCTGGCTGGATAGTGTGCAGGCGTAAGTGGCAGGTGGCGTAGCGGTTGGTATGAGCGTAAATTTCGCTCTATCAGAGGTCTGTGAATGGTCATGGTGGACACTCACGTGTGGGTCGCACGTCTGATGGTTGATAATGATGAATCATGCGCTGTGACAGTTGATCTAAAAATCAATCTGTCCTCCCGATCTGTTGTGGCCCTGTGCCAACTGCTACAATCATGATGCTGAAATCTGCCACTCTCCACCTTTTCTTGTCAGCATCTTCTAATGGCCGCATCGTTTCGACCCATACGACGAGCAATTCTCCGATTTGACTAACCTGCCTATTTCAATCCAATGACACGACCTCTTTCAAACTCGGACAGTTGCCCAAAACGAGCTCGAATCCTGCGCCAATCTTTTTCACTCATTGGAAGGCATCCTAAATCGCAATGCAACAGAAATTTTGATATTCATATTGAAAATCGCTTCTCATAGACATCTGCTGAAGGCGCAGTTCCGATGCGCTGTAGCTCCCGCTTTTCCTTCGTTGAACAGCAAATTTTAATCATTTGCATATTCAGTACATATGTCTTCGCATATGAAATTTCATTCAATCGGACAACTCCTTCTTGGTGCGTCGTTTTTTTTTGTTATAGAGTACATTTTTATCTCAAATATTAATTCATTAAATAAATTTAATTGACTAAAAAAAATTTTCTTCGTTGACCTAAATAGAAATTGACTTTAAAAAAATTGTTTTATATTACTCGTTTTTTCTAATAGTTTCTCCTTAGGAGTATTTCACGAAATTGCCATATTTCTATCGTCTTCTAATAATCACATTTGTTGTCAATCCGATTTCTTTTATTTCTATTAATAACAATTTATCAAAACTTATCATTTTTTTTTTACTTTTTTAAACCTTGAACGAAATTACTTGAAAGGCTTTATTACACAAATAGTGTGTTGTTGCATGCTTTTTTTAAATAAAGTACTCATAAGATATTCATCTTCATTTATACACATGTCCACTAAACATATGAAATATTTTCTCTCTCTCATGATGAAATAAAATATTCAAAATTTTCTTTCATCAAAAGACATCTTGAATCCTTTAGTAAACCGCTATACATTAATTAAATTACTTGATGTGTTAAGGATTCTCAAAATACCGAAGGGAATCACGTCATTTTAAAAGGATTTAATCTTACGAATTCGCCAATCCTGAGAGTACTCGAGTAACTATGTTATAAATCCATTAACAGAATGCTGTACTCTCCATTTATTGTCTATTGCATTATCAAGTTAAGACGTGAAGTAGTTGTGTGTCTCCACAAGTGGCATGCTCACATTTAAAAGGATTTCCAACAGGAGAAAATGTATTCCCCTGAGGCAGATTTTTGGATCAAATGTTACTGTTAAGCTTGTGCTATTCTGGGTCGCGGGGGATTGGAAAATTACATAGAAAGGGGAAAGCGTGCGCGCTTTACCGTTCGCTCAATTACACCACATGTGCTTTGGGAACTTCGCCCGGTTGATCTTTGCGTGTTTAGCATAATTTAACTTTAGTCATGGTTTTATTTTGTTAATACCTTTAATCAGCACCGTGTAGCAGTAAATTCAGTAATTAAACTTTTGCAATGAGTGTCACAAAGGTATTCTAGCATAGGTTAATTTTCAGAGAAAATAAGGAAGGTAATGTTTAATTATATAGATATAAATATATATATTAAGCACTAAATTCCGTGGTTTGAGGAAGCAATTTTCTAGACAGTTATTCTTGGTGCTTGAATTATGTGGGGAAGAGCATTTTACTTAGGTGAAAATTTATGAAACCTCTTTCCAGAAATTAATCTTTTATCTTTACTTTGTGAATTTTTTGTAAACATTTTCAAAATGGTGTACAAATCTATTACGGCTGTCTCCACTTAAGCAATCCGATTAAGTTCAGAACCGTGATTTTGCAAAGCGCATAAATGGATAGTTTTCATGATATTTAGTGTCACTTAGATTAGAATATATGCATAAAATTTTTAACATGTTTTCAGATATAAATGAACGCCAAAATTAATATTATATTTTGCTTTCGCTATACCTTAGAGAGCAGCATATTTTATTATACTATTCATTTTCATTCGAGTTGTGTGTGATCCATTTTTTTCAATTCCGACTATTAGCTCACTTTCTCTCCATAAATATTTATTTATATGCGTATCTCGTTCAAATTTCCAATCATTAATAAAATATTTTTTTATTTATCCATTCAAGCTCAAATGCATTCTTTTAAACTTGCAGTGGATGACACTTGATCTAAAGACAGTTTTTTTTCAAATATTAATTAATTAATTATTTTTTAATTTTAAATTTATTCTGCGTTATTTTGGAGAAGTTATAGATTTGTCTGCAACAGATGGTGCCATTAATTCTTTTTCTAACGAAGTAAGAATTGACTTAATTTTTATATATACACTCAGGAACATTGAAAATAGCGACCCAAGAAGGAAGCTAAGAGTAATCGCGAAACTTTGCAAATAAGTTCAGCGTAATGTGATATGCAAATGATCCAAGTTTTGTGCCAATACGCTTGCTCATACACGCCGAGGTGGCGCTACAATCAGGAAGAGGGTGCTATATAAGCTAGCGCAAATTCGAAGATCAATAAACGTGACGATTACCCTTCGATTGTAGGAAGACTTTGGTAAGCAAAACATGACAGGTAAACGTGCTAGAAGACATTTCTCACAGTTACGCGAAATTGAGAGAGGTCTCATCATCGGGATGAAAACTGCAGGCTGGTCGACGCACCGTGTTGCTGGCCAGGTGGATCGTTCGGAGAGTGCCGTTATAAATTGTTGGGAGCAGTGGACACGAGAAGGTACCCGCGCTTGGAAAACTGGATCTGGAGCGACCAGGAAGACCACGAAGAGAGAGGATCGAAGGATCGTGCGGCAAGCACTTGTGGACCCCACAGTGACTCGTTCAAAGAGACGAGCAGACGTAGGTGTAGCAATTGTTCCACAAACAATTTCCAGACACCTTGCAGAAGCAAATCTTAAATCCAAGCGCCCTTTCCGTGCACTCCCTTTAACAGCGGAACATCAACAACTGCGTCTACAGTGGTGCCAAGCCAGACCAATTTGGAATGTCACAGATTGGCAAAAGGTTGTGTTTAGTGATGAATCCCGGTTTGTTTTGGGGACAGATGATAACCGAGTACGGGTGTGAAGGCGCCCTGGTGAGCGGTACAATTCCCTCCACACTGTTTACGTCACACTTCCCGCACATCTGGTGTAATGGTCTGGGGGCCATAGCCTATGATATCCGGTCCACTTTAATTGTGGTGCGTGGAGCCTTAACGGGCCAACGTTACGTTGATGATATTCTTCGACCCCATGAAGGACCTTTCCTAAATGGTCTCCCAGGGGCGATTTTACAGCAAGATAAAGCTCGTCCACATACAGCAAGAGTTGCTCAAGACTTCCTACGTCATTTTCAGACTCTTCCATGGTCGGCCGGCTCCCGAGAATTGTCCACTGTAGAGCACGTGTGGGATCAGTTAAAACGGCAGATGCCGTCGTGTCACTCTGCACATGATTTAGAATTGGCTGTTCAAGATTTGTGGGCCCATCTGCCTCAGAACAACATAAGGTGTCTAACCCACTCAATGTCGAACCGTGTGGCGGCATGTATTGCAGCTGGAGGTGTTCCAACGCGCTATTGAAGTTGCCCAGTATTTGTGTCGTTGCACACCCTGTATTCGTTTAATTGTCTTGTTTTTGAGATCAAGTGAATATCTCATCTGTGTCATTATGTGTATTGAATTTCATTTCAATCCGATGCTTCCTTCTTGGGTCGCTATTTTCAATGTTCCTCAGTGTATATTACTTGGTCTGATGTTCAATGCATTTTTTCTCCCACATCGTAATGCTAAATGAGCTATCCCTTTATGTATCAAATGAAAACATTAATGAACTATGGAATATCTTGAAATTTTAAAAACGCTACATTATAAACATATGTATGAATTACAACGTTACTCATTTTCATGAAAATTGAGGCATATTTCTATCCGAAAATGTGCTCCGCGTTTAGTACAGGTGCTCGTACATTTGGCGAACACAAAGTAACAAAAATGTATTGAAAACCTGATTTTAATTAGTTTTAAAAAGGTAATCCGATTTTTTATTGAAAATGATAAGTGATTATGTATACAAATGCATTAAATAATAACTTTTTCTTATTTGGATACACTACAAAAGTTTATTTGCGTATTCTACGTCAAAGCATTTAATTTATGTGATATTTAGAGAAATATATTCAAAGTGTTATTTTACACTTTTTGTAAAAAGCTGATTTTTTTACAACTTTCATACTGGCATAGGCATTGCTTTTCACGTTTGTTCAGATAATACCGTTTTCCTTTAATTTCATATCATTGAGAATACTGGTTTTTGATGTTGACTGAAAACTAAATACGCTTTCTTTTAACACCTGTTTCCCATATCTCAGCTTGAGAAACTATCTTTAGGATGTATTTTGTAACATATAATTTAGCTGTGAACAATACGCAAATCTATGGATATAGTAAACAAATACCAGTACCATTTTCTTCTTTTAAAAGCAGTACTAGGCCTCTCTTCTGGCCAATAACGTTGGTCAACTACTTCCATATATTTGTTGAAGTTTCCTGTAAGAAAGAGTCGAGGAACTGTTACGTACATTCTCATTCCAATAGTCCCGTTTACTAGGTAGATTGTGATTGCTGGACTATATGAAAAATCCCATAGATATGTATATACTTCCCACAGGCACAACATAGTTCTTTTTCTTAACCAATTTGTTGTATTACCAATTGATGAACGCATAGTTACAGTGGCAATAAATTCAAAAACTTCTTCGTTAAACATTTTAAATATTTCCAACTTGGAATCGTTTTTTCCATCTCTTGACATACATTGTCAGTTTTTTTTATCATTACTGTTTCCGGCAGAATAAGAGTTCTATGTTAGAGAAATTTTCTACCAGTTAAGATTGTCAACAAATTCACCTTTCTGGGGTTCGCTCTCTCTAGTAGATGATAGAAAACATTTTTTTCGTCAAATGTTATGTTTGATTCCGTAGTTTCGGCGATGTTTAAAATTGTAATTGTACCCATTTTCTCATTTTTGAGTTTATCTACTTCAGACGAAATCAAAATTATATCTACCTTTATTTCTTCTCAGAAAATTTTCTTCAAGAAGAAGAAAAAAGATTTTTCTACATGTAGTTTGCAAAACGTCAATAAGTTAAAATATGATTAAGTTACTACGTAAAAAAGATTTCAATGTTCACTAAATCCTTGATTCAAGATATACAAATATAATATACTTTTTCCTAGGAAAATATGCAAAATACATTTAGGTAATTTATTGAAGATATAATTTATACATGCGGGCTTTATGAAAGTAATAAATGTTTACCCCGTCTTATCAATAAAACGTAATATAAATATTTAAATACGGGAAAGTGAAGTTCTCAACAGATGTAGACAAATTTGAAGACGCACAGGATGAACACGACATAGTAAACCATAAAAATAATACATCCCAAGTAAAAGCAACACTGGTGTGTGAAATTAGAACCAACACGGAATCAACAACTTTCTAGAAAAATATTTATAAGATGACCTTAAAAGAAGACACTTGGCACTCTCTTATGGGAACTATGGATATAAATATTTGTGAAATTTCTATATGATCAATATATCATTTTACATATCTATGTCTGCACCATAAAAGTGAAAATTAAATATTAATATCTTTCAAAATATATGCACACTACTGATTTATAGAAATAAAGACAGTAGTTCGTATCGATTATTTCTTTGCCAGTAGTGTAATGCAGAGATCTCATAATGAGAACTATATGAAATACATAAAATAGTCATTTTGCATTGGATTCCTTCCCATTGTGGAACAACCGGTAATGAAAAGGCAGATGAGCTAGCCAAAAAGGATGCTATATTTCTCAAGTTTCAACTGGCCACGTTGATAATAAGTCTGCATCAGCAATATAATGAACATGACCTTTAAGGTCAAGCAACTATATATATATATATATATATATATATATATATATATATATATATATATATAATAATCTTAAAGAACAAAATATCATTTTTGAGAAAGTGACATCTATATATGATCTCCCAAATTACCCAAAAAAACAGTGCCGTAGCTGTTTTTCGTCTAGCTACGATGTATGACTAACTGTTTTCGATTCTAAAGTAAAGCGTGGAATCAAGCATACGAAGACCATAAAATTTAATGAGCTGAAATCGGAACTGTTACGTTTAGAACATCTTTTCTGAGAAATAAATAGGTGTTTAATTTAAAACTGGAAGATGTTATAGAATATAAAAGTTAAGTAGTGAATAGGAGATTTTGTTTTACATATAATATAATTATCCTTACATACATATATATTGTTTTGCTGATCGGGGCACGTAGATTTTATGCTATCAGTCCCAATGATCGAACAAGTTCTTTTTAAGAACGATGAATTTTTATTGTGGAAAAATAATCTTTCAGATACAGCACTAAAATTCACACAAAACATCCCAAAGGCTTTCACACAATCCACAACGCTGACATACAATTATCAGTGTCTAAAAATGCAGGTACTTCATGTAAAAGATTATCCGCAAGCAACCTCTCGTCCTCTTCAAGCTAAAGGTAATAGTGACTCAGTTGCAGCGTGCTACCTTCCAGCTCATTCTAGAAAAATCCGCTATCGTCATAGATCGTGATGTTATAGATTTCTCCAGCAATTTTCAGACACATCCGTATGGTAACAGAGTCACCAAAAATGATGCATTTTGAAATATTGTTTGTATGTCCAATATTTCCCCCAAATTTCTATTGAATTATCATTTTTATGTAAGGGATGGTGTCGCTTGGATTTTTGTCTTAAAATAAATACAACAGAAAGTAATATTAACGTATTATACATCCATATATAAATTATTTACCCTATTTTAAGATGAAATTAAATATTAATTGCACCAAATTCGTAATATACGAGGGCTGTTCAATAAGTAATAAGACTAAAACTATAAGAAAAAAAGATTATCTTTAATCATCATCATTTACATGGTTTTTTCAAAATACCTTCCGTGGCACGTAATGCATTTATCCCAAAGTTCTGTCCCCTTCTTAAAAACATGAAAAAGTCCGTTTAGAGAGACCTGTTTCAAAACCACCTCCGTAGCCATTACACATGCTTTGTTGCTTGCAAAAGTTTGCTTCGTAATGGTTTCTTAAGTTGAGGAAACAGCGAGAAATCGCCTGGTGTGAGATCAGGACAGTATGGAGGGTGTGGTAAAATATCTACTTTGTTCTGCTGCGAAACATCCAGTACGCAACGAGCAATATGTGGTCGGACACTGTCATGGTGCAATAGGAAACCATTTCGAAACTATGGACACTTCCTTTTAACGTGCTGCACCACTGTTCGCAGGACATTCGTGTAGTACGAGTCGTTTACGGTAGTACCGGGTCGTCAGTGGTGTTGATACACAATTCGTTCATAATGAAAAAATTATGGTCGTAACTTTACCAGCTGATTTCAGTTTTTGCTTTCTTGATAGTAAGTAAAGATGGATGTTTCCATTCACTACTTTGTTGTTTTGTGGTTGGTTCATAGTAACATAACCACACTTCGTCTGCAGTGACAAAGTGTTTTAAGATATTGTTGTCTTTTGTTCCAGTCTTTAATCATATCATATCGTATCAAAGGTCTCCGATGCTGATTCGTGCAGATTTTTGCTTCCAGTTCAACAACTGGGCATGTCTCGTTGGCGCCCACAAACACTTTAGTTCGATCACGTGATACTCAAGAGTACAAGTCTGTACACGTCATCTATCGGTAGCTTTTGCTAATACAGACAATAAACTTCTCTTATGCCCCAGAAATTAACATTCCGATGAGTGATTTTGCTGCATTAAAATTAGTCTTATTACTTATTGAACAGCCTACATATATATATAATTTTTAATCGTTTACATTATTTTCTTGTAATTCTTCTTCGTACCAACTTTCCACTGCTCATTCTAGTTTTGTGGGCTCTATACATTGCATTATTACCGTATTTTAAATCTGGATCTCTGTGTGGCATAAGGAAACTTTTCTCTATATTGCCAGCTCCCTTAGAAAAAAAATGTTCATATCGTTAATAGCTTAAGGAGATTGGCACCCTTTGAGCAAACTTCTTTATTTACGTATTTAAAAATTATATTTTAACATTTTTTACAATGTTTCTATTCAAGAAAATGTTACCAGATGAAAATTTTCATATATTATTCACACAATTTTAAAAATTTAAATTTTTGAAGAAAATTGGGAAAATTTTAAAATCCTACTCCTTTTGTAAACATTAATTTTTTGACCTGAAATTTTTTATAACATTCTTATGGATGTTCTTTAACAACTTTAGGGGTCGATTTTAGAATAACTTCATTCGTTTTGAGGAAAAAAAAAAAATGTTGATATACAGGCTAAAAATCAACGAAAAAGCCAACATGTCTTACATTTTATTTTTTAAAAAAAAAAGTATTCAGTTTATAGCAAAACGGATCCCTAATTTTTATTACGTGCTTTATTTTTAACACGCAGGAAAAAATTGAAGTGATTGGTAAATAATTGTCGAAGGAGTAGCATTTTGAATGCACTAAGGTTTCGAAAACACAAACTGAGAAAAACCACTTTAAAGTTAATAATTCTGAAAAATAATTGTTATAAGCTTAATTAAACTTAAAAATACCACTTTAACATATTACTTATACGTTTTTCTTTAAAATAGTTGCATTTTCATATGTTTTCAACCTACACATTTTTATAAATGATCAACTTTTAGAGAGTACTAATTGCACAAGAAAACTCAAGAAAAACTTTAAAAAAATTTTTTCTGTCCCGACAGAAATTTTAGCTGTTTTTCTTCTTATAATATTAAAGTATTACATTTGTATGAAAAATATATCAGGAATAAGAACTGAAATTATAAAATTATTAATATAAAATGCCTTAATTTAAAAATTTTACATGCACACATTTCACAAGGAAGAAAAATTACATTATTGTATTGCCTCGGAAATATTCTGCTTTTAATACTACACATTCTTTTTTATAGTTATTATTTCTATTTATAAAATAGATTTTTTTTATCATAACGCATTTTTTTAGCTTTTTTTTCTAAAAAGGGGGTGTGGCTGAATTGCCTAATTTGTTTTCAAATGAAGTTTTATTCAACTTCTAACTTTCCGACATGCACAAGTGATATATCAATCGAAAGATAATAATGCAAAGAATAAGATTAAATGAAAATAAAAAAGAACGATACGTTTGTGATTTTTAGGGTACCAAGTTGTCTTAAGCTTTTACTGATGCAGCCAAACTCAAAACTATTATTTACAACAGGGGAGGACAACTAGCTATTCTAAGCGCATGTTTCTCGCAAAGAGTTTTCATACGGCCAGCGAAGACTATCAAAAAATTCGCTTTGAACCGATTTTTAGGGTACCAAGTCCCCTTAAAGGAAATAATGAAATATTTTTTCATTCAAAATACTTTATAAAATCAGAAATACTATGTCTTACACAGGTGTACGTCCTAATTATTGTAAGGGTTGCAATTACTCAGTTTGAAAATTCCATCAATAATAACCGTAACAATAAGAAGATTTTTATTTATTATTATTTTTTTTTTTTTTTTGCTTTAGGTTAAACTGTAAAACTGTATTTGATTTGAGGACGAAGAATTTCATTCAGTACTTTAAATATCCCTAACTACGAAAATAATGTTATTTATCACTCGAAACAAAAAAGAGGTTATAGGTCCATCAAATGTCTGTTTTCTCTCTTCAAAGAATGAAAGAAGTAAATACATATATAACATGTACATAAATTAAAAAAAATCTCGTTTAATCGAAAGGTGAGAGCTTTAAAGGCAACTTTGTATTTTATTTGGTCGAAATAAATATTTTCTGATACAAAATGATTTAAAAGCTGCAGACTCTTCAACTTTCTTTCTCCTTTAAGTGCAAACAAATTTCAGATCTCTGCGAGACATCATCAGTTAAGGTAAAAAAAAAAAAAAAAAAAACTATATATTTGGAAAGTGTCAAATTTGTCCCTTCAGCAAAGATAGATAAGCAGAGTAAAATTGTGTTTGCTATGACAAGTACATGCGTTTAGTGTACGTTGACAGGACGTGCGAAAATTTCATTATATAAAAGGCCCTAGACTGATTCGTGTTCTATGAGAATATTAAAAACAAATTGTAATGTGTATAATTCTAAAACACTAATATTATTCTTATTAAAGCAATAACTTTATTTATTATGCTTTATAATAGCCTTTTTAAAAAGCATATTTCCAAAATAATTAGTAATACATAAACAAAATTTGCATTTTTGCCTATTTTAATACAAATTTTTTAAACGCTCTATCTTTCAATGATCCTTACATATACACTGCTGGACAATTGCTAAGGACGGATCACAAATTGCTATGTAGCATAACATTAAGCGAGACATGAGGCCTAGTAGGATAAAAATATAGTTGCCACACTGTTCAGACATTAGAATAAAAGAATATTTATTGTTCTGGAAAGTACAAAAGCTGTGAAACATCTGAAAGAAAAAAAAAAAAAAATGTTCATTTGATCTGCGTACGGAGAAATGGAACAATGCATCTAAAAGTCAGCAGGCACCTTAAAGAAAAGTATCAGTACGGGATATGATGCAACATTCCACACGTCGTACCATACTTTGCACAACATTATCCAGCAGCTGTTGAGGCAATTTATCCCATTCCTCTGTGAGTGCACGGATGAGGGTGTTCTTGTTTGTCGGAGGATTGTTTCGACCAGCAACTTGCCTCCCCAAAGCATCCCACACATTTTCAATGAGGTTTAGATCTGGAGAACGCGCTGGCCGTACGAGACGTTGAATACCCTCGCTGTCTAGACAATCCTGAACAGCGAGTGTTCTATGACATGTTGCGTTGTCGTCCATGAAAACAAATTTATCACCAACAGCACCACGGAAAAGACGAACATGAGGAAGTAGAACTTCATCAATGTATCGTTGACCCGTCATAGTCCCATTCGCAACCACATGTAGGCGCGTGGGGCCATTGATCATGATGCCGGCCCACACCATGATATTGCATGTCGGATATCGGTCCTTTTCCTGGATAGTTTCTGGATGATAAGCAGTACCACTCTCGCGCCAGATCAGTTGGCGTCTACAATCCGATGACAGACTGAACCTACTCTCATCTGAGAATAGTATGCATTCCCAGTCCTGTTCAGTCAATTGTGATGCTCAAGACACCATTGCAAACGGAAGTACGGTGCTGTCTGGTCAATGGGACACACACAACAGGTCTGCGTGCGTATAGTCCTCCTCCCCTCAAACATCTGGCAACAGTTTTTCGGGAGATCTGCTTTCCTGAGGAAGCAAGAAACTGATTTGCCACCTCCTGAGCTGTGGTGCGCCTGTTCCTTTTTGCTGATAGGACGATATATCTGTCTTCTGCAGGCGTCGTACTTCTAACACGACCTCCCCGTGCCGTCTACTACACATTCCAGTAGTTTTAAATGACTTCCACAGCCGTGAAACAACGCTGTGAGCGATGTCGAACTCCCTGGCAACATCTGTTATTTTTCGCCTTTCTTCTATCTTTCCAATAATTCGGCCACGTATAAAATCTTTTATGTGATGTCGGAAGACATGCCAAAAATTTTAAGTTCGTCTATTAAATCTTTCCTGTAAAATTTTGACTTGAAACAACAACTGTCCACACGCGGCAAAACCTTTAAAGCTCTTATGAACGCTATCACGTGATGAACAGAAGTGGAAAAAAAAAAAATTGCATACTCATACTTCTTCTTACTAATATCCCGCACTTATTCTAATTTTCAACATTTTGCTTCCTTTCATTTTGTGGTTGCTATGGATGATAGTGTTATCCGTCCTTAGCAATTGTCCAGCAGTGTATTATTAAGGAGCAGTTATTACTAAAATACAGCTTAAATCTAAATACACTTGTGCATTAAAAAAGAGTATATATAAATAGAATTTCATGCAAATCTATTGTATGCATGATTCGTTGTGTAAAAGGACAAACATCCTTGTTTCTCAGAGAGTGAGAGATATATTAATGTCTTACTACAAAGTTGCACGAGAGCTATTCGCGATGGACCTCGTAATTTTGTACCATTGTCAAATGAGGGAGGTGACACCTAAACTGACACCATTTCTCCTAACTTCCGTACCACACCCTCAGGAGGACGTTACCTCCTCGACATATTTAACATACATCGGCCCCCTCTACATGACGTGTCTTCAGGTACACTAGGCTCGAACTCATGGCACGTCAGGCGTGAGTCCATGACCTTTACAACTAGACGACTGATGAAACCTCACTTTGCAGGATTTTGAGATTTTATTATTTTCATAAACTGCATCTGCTTGATATTGTATAGTGCACACCGTATTTTTCAAATGAATGAACATAATCATATTATTAAGTACTCGTATAAACATTAGAAATTATATTTCACACATTTCTTACAACCGTTTAATTTTGTTTGACTATTTCAAACGGACCCCCCAAATCTGAAAATATAACTCTCAAGAATATAACTCTCCGTTCCTGAAAGTGGATGTAGAAGACACAACAAATCACCAACACAAATCTATAACAAATATATTTATTGAATATAGATAGTGTTTAAGTTTCTATGATAGAAGGATTAACATTCGATCAGTTACAAGTAAATGAACTCGACTTATCTGGTATAATTAAAGAGATGCAGACCCAACGGAGCACTACTCATGTCCATCCATTCCGTCTCGTACACAAGTCGGAAGCATTCCCTATACTACTTCAGAATAACAAAATAGAAGCAAAAAATTATTACACTATATATTTCTTGATGATAAATACTGCTCATATCAAATTACGCATCCTTTGTAAGAAGGTGGCTTTTAAAAACTTTCAATAACAGTGAAGAAAAACCACAAATTAGTTTTAAGATGTAAACCACGTCAGATAGTCCAATAAAGCAATATATAGGGTGTCTGAAAAGTTTGACTAAACTTTCCAAAATAATTTAAAATAAACAAACATTTGTTCCATGAAGAAATGATTAAAGTTTCTATTTAATTCAAGGCAAACTAGATGGTGCAGCTTTCCCTTTTTCCAACTGTCTCTTTTCTTATTATCTTTACCACACGAACCAGCGCAACTTGCAGCATGGTTTATCGAATTTAAATTTGCAATTCATGTGGGGCGTAAATGGTGCATCCCCACACTAAAGTTAGGAAGGGAGAAAAAGTTCCCGGGAGATGAATGGAACAAAGAAGTCCAATACCGTGATACCTAAATCTCTAGACATGACCTTTTTGGACATCTTATAGGAATACGTGAAAACAATTGTTTAATAATCTTCAATTAGTGTACTGATGGAATGAAAAGTCGAATTGCAGTAGCCATTCAGATTGTTTATCCTCCAATGCTTCAAAGAACGTGGCTGGACATCTCTATAGAATTGATGTTTTGCACTCATCTAATGGTGTGCACATTGAAATTGAGTCACAAAGCATTGTAAACTGCTGGCCACCGTAAATGCAACACCCTGAAGGAAGCATGCAAATAACAAGAAATTTACAGCATGCATTAGCGGAGGTGAGATATGCAAATAAATAGAATTTCAGCGCAGACACACATCAAGCGTGCCTGTGGTGCCACCCCAAAACGCTATTTAAGGCTTGGAAATTTCGACGATTTCAAGTTCGGCAATTATGTTTTTCTTGTGGTTTTTTTCAAAAAAAGATCAGTTATGTTTCGTAAAAAACAGCGATCAGCTTTTGATTAAGTATCCGAGTTCGACACAGGAAGGATAGTGGCCTACCGATATTGTGGATTATCTTTCAGGGAAACCGGTAGTCGTGTTGGACGAAACCAAGCAACTGTAATGTGACCGCTGGATGCAGGAGGGTACGACGAACCGACGTGGTCGATCGCATCCACCTCAGTGCACCACATCACGTGAGGACAGGCAAATTGAGCGCATGGCAGTGATGGATTGCTCAGTAACATCATGAACCATATCACATCACATTGAGTCTGAGCGCATCATTCAGTGTCTGCGCGTACCATTCGAGGCCTTTTACAGCAAAGTGGTCTGTCCGCAAGACGTCCATTGCTTAGTCTACCCTTGACCCAGAATGACAGACATCTCTGCCGCCAATGGTGCGATGAAAGAAGGACGTGGGTGGCAGAATGGAATAAAGTTGTCTTTACTGACGAGTCACGCATCTGTCTGCAACACCACGATGGTTGGATTCCAGTCTGGAGGCATCGTCGAGAGAGGATGCTGAACAACTGCGTTATGCACCGTCACATTGGTCCTTCACCGGGTATTATCGTATGGGGTGGTATTAGATATCACTCTCGCATTTAGTACGCATTGCCGGTACTTTAAACAGCCAGCGCTACATCTCTGAGGTGTTGGAGCCAGTTGTCCATCCTTACCTTCTGGACTTGGCCACAGCCATATTTCAACAGGGTAATGCACGACCACACGTGGCACGCATTGTCCAAAGGTTCTTCGTCAATCACCAGATTGAATTGCTTCCCTGGCCGGCTGGCCTTTCGAATCTTTTGCCGATAGGAAACATGTGGTTCATGGTTGCTCAACGATTGACCCAGATTATACCCCAGCTGCCCCACCAGGTCAACTTTGGCAACGTGTGGAAGCTGCTCGGTCTGTTGAACCCCAAGAACTCATCCAAAGTCTCTTTAAATCAATGCCGAGGTGTGTGGCAGTGGTGATCTCCACCAATGGCGCCTACTCTGGCTACTGATTCTGGCAGGAACCGCAGTTCATAGAAGTTTATAAATTTAATCATTTTATACTTGGTTAACATGATATCTACAAAATAAGTTTTGTTATGCTATCTCTTGTCTTCCTTGTGTTGCATTTACAGTGGACAGCAGTGTAAAAGGAAAACTTTGATATTTTCCTTATGGAATAAAAAAATCCGTAAGGAAAGTTATTTATTATTATTACTATTATTTTGTAATTAACACTAGAAAGACTGAAACTTAGTATATAGTATCTATATTGCCCCAAATCAGTCAAAATTACTGCATTGTGAAAGAATGAAATACGTAAAGAAATTTGCTTAAAACTAACTCTTTGAATATTTTTTTATATTATAACAAGTTATTAGAAAATATTAACAATAAAAAAAATTACTTCACTTGGAAAAAAAATATATTCTAAGAAGTCCTAAGAAATTGTGCATTATATATGTAATTGTTTATCTAAATGAAATTAAAAAGCAGTCAAAATGATATCCTTCAGCAATCTAGTGTTGATATTTGGAAGTGTAGTCATACTTTTTTTGGACACCCAGTATACTCACAAAGACATGAATCTTATTTTTCTAACCATGTTAAAGATATAAATAGGTTGGTTAATTAAAATGAAGTGTTTTAGGGTGCTGTATGCAATCAAAGCCCGTTTATTAGTCGAGAATCATTTTTTTTCGAAAAATAAGTTATTGTAGCAAAAGTCTTAGCGCCTAATTAGTTCGGGAGCAAATTTGTAAAAATTTAAACTAATGTATGAGTAGGGTTAATGTCATACTTAATACAATCATTAAGAAGTATATGAATTGAAATTGAAATACAAAATTACGTTTTTACTTTATCATTTCTACGATTTGTTTTACAATCGCCTTTGATTTTAAACTGCTTCTTCGTAAAAATACTGGTAATGCAAAAGGTCGTTCATACTTTATGGAAATGATTTTGATAGTTACTTTTTATCAATAAAAAAATATATTTTGTGAAAATTCGCTTCTTTTTGATAGCCATAAATTTTGAAAATAGCTCTAGCTCGAATTTTTCAAAAAGGTAAACTTGTTCTTAGTTCTGTCATGCAAATGATACTCTATTCCTCTTGAAATGTGTTCCAAAGTCAGTTCAGTCTTCTTGGATGTCATTTTATTGAGGCTCTTTTTAATAAACCGAAAGCTCAAAAGTCTATTACAGAAGCGTATGGTGATTTTACACGTATTTCATCAAATGGGATACACTTTATTCCTGTTTTTGATTCTTTCTTTGCTAAATAAGCGGCAGTTGACTTAGACGTGGAACTAGTTGATTAGTCCATATGAAACTCAACTTCCTCAATGTCCTTTCCATACAAAATTTGAATTTCTTCTTCAAAAACTGTTTCTAAATTATTCTGCTGATAGTAGAGGGAATTAATTTTGGATTTGCTTCAGACCTTTTGCATTTTTAATTTGCCTTTGTTACAAAATCCTGTAACTGTCATGAATCCCTTTCGGAATTTTACTGTACACTGACGAATCCATTTTGTACAGTCATTCCCGTCAGTTTATATGGAATTTATAATTCACCTTCTTTTACTGCAATCACTTAAATGTACCCTACCTCATCGAGTATTACTCCATATTTCCATTTTTCTGCAGCTAGATGCTTTTTACATAATTTTTATACAATTTAATTTTCTTTTAGCAATATGTTTTAAAAAGAGAGACAAACTTTAGATATAAACATCTTTTTTGACTTTAAATCTTTATGAATGATTTAATAACAGTGCCAGAAGACATTCTTAGTTTCGATACAATGAATCTTTGAGTCAACGGATTTTCTTTTAGGTGCATACACTTCACTTTCTTGATAGTTGTATGTGATTAAACAGTCTTACAATGAAGTTTAAGGGTCATGTTTTCATTTTTATTTTCTGCTAAACGCTTTTACCTTTCAAATTTAATGTCTGTTATAAATACCTTTGATTGAAAAGAAATAATTGAGATTTTCACATCCCATTTTAATTTGATATGAATATTTCTCCTTGGAAAGCGTAAGTACGTAACCTTCGAGCCATATGTCATTTTTAAGAACCATTTTTAAATAAATCTTTTATTTTACAGATTATCGCATTGCACTGTGTTTAGCAATGAATCTCGCTTTGGAGCAGATGACTATGTGGGGGTGGAGCAAGGGTCATCGAACCCAATCAGCTCTTGTTTTACAAAGGCTCTAGTCATTCTAATAACTAAACGATATGTTGATTACATCCTACAGCCAATCCTAGGAAGTTTTCCAACAAGATATTTCGTGACTGCATCGATGTTGTTGATATTCATTCTTGGCCAGCAAATACATCAGAATTTTTGTTTTCAAACTAACATATATTGAACACTGCAGCCTATCAGATCCAGTCATCCCCAAATGTTACAGATCAACAATAACAATTTATGAATACTTCGCAAAACGTTGCATCACGAGATGAGATCGAGAATTTTTATCACCTCTTATAACGACGTACACAAGTGTGCATCTCCTCCAGGAGAAAGTTTTGTCAGTCACTGAATCTTACTTAATGTGCAATTGCTAACCATTGTACATTATAGACCCTACGGCTTTGAGTTGTTTTATCAGTTCGTCATCTGTGTATGAGCTTTACAAACTAATTTTTAATAAAAATAGTTTCACATCCTTCAAGTTTTTCTTTTCTTTTTTATAAGAGTACATCAATTTTTACTACAAAGCAAATAAAAAAAGGAGCGAAGATAACGAAATTTCTCTTACAAAATATGCAACATTTTAACAAAAAAAATAATTATTTTCTATTGAAATCAGAAAGACATCAAACTCGGGAGTTAATTTAAATTCTGTGTTTGAATAAATAACGCACGCAGCTTTAAATTTAGCGAATGATGTTGAATCAAAATAAAAATGTAACACCTCAATAAAAAAATCAATATCTACAATGGTTGCTGAGAAAAGTGTATTTTTTAAAGAAATTTATTCCTTCTAAGCAGGGATGGATTATTTTTAAATATTTCCTTGTTCGATGCATAAATTTTATCCTCATTTCTGAATCTTTAAAAACTGTCATTTTTAGGGACCATCAAAAAACTCTACGTACAATTTTTTGATACGCAATTGGGGAGGAATAAGCTTGATATGCGCATAAACTTTTAAAATCATTTTTAAATATTTTATTTTAATTCATCGAGTCTGACTCAGCATGCTTTGGTAAGTATATAATTTTCCTTTGTTAATTAATGCTTCAGCTCACATTTAATATTCATCATCTATAAAAATGTGTTTTCTCAACTTTTTGATTTTTTTTTTTTGAAAGACGGTGTTTTATAAATTGAACAAATAACATCATTCACAAAATTGGCACTGTGTTGTTCATTTAAAATCAGCACACTTAACAAACAAGACTTGAAGTATTAGATAAAAAAATTTTGAACTTCTTTGCAATTAATTTTACTCTTTTATCTAACAAGTCTGTGATTTTTTTCTTTCAAATGGGGCTGCGGATTGGTAATTACCATTACCTCTTTTTAGTGTGAGAATTTGACTTCCAATTTCCTCCCCAGAAAGAGGCAAGGGAGCTCTGACAATGCGTAATTGCACTAAGAATTAAATTTTGCCAAGAACACTTAATCCAAACAGGCACTCTAGGGATCTTTAACATGTCTTTTAATCATACGACATGGATGCTGTGGATGATTTTTTGCATCATGAAAATTCACTGATTTGCGCCTTGGTCGAGCCCGGAGACTTAGGCGCACAAGGCCAGCGCCTAACCAATTACGCCACCCAGCCGGTATTTTGCGCAGTAAAAGTTTAGAAATCTTAAGTTTAAAAAAATGTAAACATTGTAAGTACCTTGAAAGAATCGTAAAGATACACTTGACTTATTACTGTTTAAGACTTACAGATTTAGTGACTTACAGAAAAAGTTGAGACTTATACATGACATCTAAGTTCAATGACCTCACATTGGTGAAGTGTGGAAGTTAGAAGCGTGGGATACTAGCTCAGATTTCATTCTCGTTGTTTGAAAATAGCTTAAAATTACCGACTGTCACTAAAAGTCATTGCATTATTTCTCGTGCAATGCAATAAAATCAATCATTTAAACCAAATTTCTTATGATATATAAGAAGGTATAAAAATGAATATAAAGAAGGAAATATATAAGGAAAGGAAGGGAATATATATATAAGAGAATTAAAAGAAGGAATGTAAGGAAGGAAATATAGAAGAATATATAATGCATATATACACTCTGTCGCAAAAAAATATATGCACCCAGAAGAAATCAAGCTACAATCACGAAACTCGGCAAGAATGTAGTCTGGTAAGAGATATGCAAATGATTAAAATTTCGAAGCCAATGAGACAAGGCTAAGTGTGCTATGCGCATATTAGTTGCGCAACTGGGAGAGTTTAAAAGCATGAGTACGAGCGCCGTACGGCTATCCAAACGAATCTGATGACTTTGATAGACGATATTGAGACTTAGGATGCCTCTAAGACGTAACCGGTGGCAGTACGAGCAGCAGACGGACTTTGATAGGGGCCGTATAATAGGCCTCAGAGAAGCAGGTTGGTCGAATAGACGTATCGGCCGCCACCTCGGTCGGAGCGATATGGTAGTTGCTCGGTGTTGGCAACAGTGGATCACAGAAGGTAGAGTGTACCGTCGCGGAGGGTCAGGACGTCCCAGGAACACAAATGATCGCGAGGATCGTGCAATCAGAAGAGTGGGCACTTCGGCACCAACAACGTCGCTAGCATCGATTCAACGCCACTTACCTCCTTCCAGACATCCAGTGCCATCAAGAGAAACCATAAGAGACGACTGACCGAAGTTGGCTTGAGGAGCCGACGTCCGCTAAGATGCTTACCACTGACCCCACATCATTGGCAGTGTCGACTGGATTTTTGCTGACCTCGGGCAACTTGGAGTGTGACAGACTGGAGACGTGTCATCTTCAGTGAAGAATCCCGATTCAGTCTCAGTGCTGATGACCACCGCACACGTGTCTGGAGGCGCACCGGCCAGCGGTCCGATCCGGCATTTATTGTCGAGCGGCATACAGCAATTTCACAAGGTGTGACAGTGTGGGGAGCAATTTCTTGGGACACACGATCATCTTTAGTGGTCCTTCAAGGCACTTTGACAGCTCGCAGATACGTGGATGATATTTTAACGCCGATTGTGCTACCCATGCTATCAAGTCGCCCAGGTGCCATTTATCAACAGGATAATGCTCGTCCACATACTGCGCGACTCTCCCAACAATGTCTTCAAGGATATGACGTCCTACCATGGCCTGCCAGGTCACCAGATCTTTCGCCAATAGAGCATGTCTGGACGCGCTGGGAAGGCAACTGCAGCCGTCCCGAGATACAGGAGAATTAACTGCGCAGATGCAAAGACTATGGCAGGATCTTCCACAGGGGGTCATAAGTGATCTAATTGAATCGATGCCACGCCGAATTTCGGCTTGTATAGCTGCCAGAGGTGGCTTTACTACTTACTGATTTTTAACCTTTTGCAAGCTGTAACCGCTTAATAAAATGATATTTTGTTCTGAATTTTTAATCATTTGTTTATTTTCATATACACTACATGCATACCAAATTTCGTGAATGTAGCTCAATTTCTTCTGGGTGCATAAATTTTTTATGACAGAGTGTATATATATATATATATATATATATATATATATATATATATATATATATATATATATTATCTTCTTCTTTACTTAATTCTGATTTAATAAAATAAAGCTCAGACAAAAAGTATCATTTATTATCATTCCTACATTTTATAATTATAAATTCCCTTGTAATCTGTCCAATATTGATACCCACTGAAATATGTTTTGGCAAATAATACTGAGAACAAATGTTGTTGCATTTACTACCTTTCACAATCGTTCTCGGTACATTGTCATGTTAATGTGATTCAATATTTTTATCAAATACCCCTTTCCCGGAAAATAAGTTTTGACAGTAAATTAATTACTACTTTTACATCTTAAAAACTAAATTAGAAGTTTGAGTAGTTTTTCTTTTCTTTTTTTTAATATTTGATTTTTGAATGTTGTTTTTTTTCTGATAAGAGTTAAATGTCACATTTATTGTAAAAAAAAAAGTTGGTGTTGATGATTTTATGTAGATGGAAGAAGTTATATAATTTTTGTTAATGTTATAGGAAGAGGGTATGTGTGATCATTACAAACTCTAACATATTATTTAATTTTTCTTTCAAATATATTGAAGAGATGTAACCAATTACATCTTAAATTAAAATAAAAGTGTCAATTATTTCAAAAATATCTTGTTTACACAAGTATATTTAAACTAATCTCGCTTCGTTTATTTTTGTTATTTACATTGTAACATGTCTATCCACGAATCTTTCACTAATCCTCTTGCCTAAAATTAGTTTTTTAATAGTAAGTTCGGTTAAAAACCTTTCTCGGTGAAGAACACGTGATTTAGGCAAATGAGTATTTCTATTTAAGCATTGGAATTAGAGTACGTGAAGATGGTTGATAGTTGGCGGTGGAAAGTTGAGATTAAATTGTGAATGAGTTTGCAACCGGAGGTCGCATAGTTAGTAAGATATCTGAAGATAATTCAAACGTAGGAGTCAAGAGCGCTCCAGTTTCAGATAAGTACTTTTATTTATATGTTAGCTGAATTAAGCTTATACGATTGCTCTTCCAAGTTTATTATTGAGTGCATTCCCTACCTTTAATTGTGTTGGTTGAGTAAGTAAAAGTATTACTAAATTTTGTTAAAACTACTATGGCTGATATTTGCTCGAATCCTGAAACCCTATCAACCCCGGTGTTGTTACAACATAAGTCAAAACATGTTTTAAATCTGTTTTCCATGAATAAAAAAATATTTACTGATTTGGAAAAGAATTATGGCTTCTTAGAGGATAGTATGTGTGCTTGGATAATAAGTTCTAAATAATCTTACATATCTGTAGGATCTAAGAATTTAACATATCCATTACCTAAACACTTTCAAAATAAAATCCCTATATTACTACCCAAGAGATACTTAGATATTAAATTTATCTAAGTTTCTTAACGGTGGCTTTACCCTATATAAACAGAATTAGAAGAGAGAAGTTTTGAATAAGTTAAGTCTGAACTATTTATGTAAGCTCTATCCCTTGTAAGAATTTGAGTATATACAGTTTTTCAGCTGAGGTCCAAAATAAATTTTCTTTATTTATTCTGGTTTTTATCCCTTGAGAGTACTTACGCATTATCGCAACAATGTCAACTTTCAAGATATCTCGTCAAATTAGCAACCTCAATTTTGCACGTGTCTTAGGTACCTAATTGGTGACCATGTGCTTCGATTCATATTTTTCACCGCTTACCGCCATTCGAAGCCTAACCGATCGTTGGTAGATCAAGCTCGAATACTAAAATGTGAATTTGGGATTTATCGAAATTTTAAATAATAAAATGTAATCATAAAATTAATGATAATAACATTGTTTTATTTAGTAATTATTATTATAATATTATTATTATTTTAGAATTATAATAATAACTTTTATGTTAAATAATAAAATAATTACAATATAAAATTAATAATAAAATAAAATTTAATAATAAAAAAATATTTTTTTTTCATTTTTGTTGGTTATTATTTATTTATATATAATTACTTTATATTTTTCTCATACTATTTTACTACTAAGTGCTCCATATTCCCTTCAGCGTATTTCAATTTTAGAATTCATGTGGTTTTATTCAATGTCGTCAATATAATTGCGACAGTGCACAATGTGAGCCATTTGAGATATTTAATTTCATTACATAAGAGTAATATATTAACCACTTAAGTGCCGCGGACGTATATACACGTCCTGCTGAGCTGGTGTCTTTAGTGCCCTGGACGTGTAAAATCGTTCTTCCAAAGGAGACCGTTTTATATTGTGCTGCTTTATTTAAAACTAGACCCATGGCTTTGGAATATAATAACATGACACTGACATTCCTTCCAAAGAATTTGCTTATTTCGGAGAAGAGGTAGAGAAGGAATTCAAAAGGGTATATTCCAGGAACGATGAAATTTATAGCTAAGCAGTTTTTCTTGTTTTTTCATTAGAGTTAAATTTGCTGTAATTTTCGCTTTCCCTGTGTAATAGGAGCATTTGAAGTTATACTTCTTTTGGCGCCTTAGGGAAAAATGACGAGAGCAAATTTTTACGATGCGCGCGCACACCGTCACAGAAAACTACCACCCTGCATTTAGGTTTTTTACACATAGCGCCATCTAGTGTAGAAGAACAATAATATAAAGCTGATAAAATTAATTAACCTTAATAATTCACACGTTAAAAATTGACAAATGTTTTTAATTTAATTTATCTTTAATTCGAAATAAGTTATCTGTTTAACAATATTCTTCTCACAAATTAATTTTTTTAAAATTTCTATATATAGGGGCTTTTTTTTTTAAATTTTCAAATTTTAGTATAGAATATTGCAATGTAATTGATAACTTTTATTATCATTAATACTACACCGTATGTTTTAACTGTTTCCAAAAAGACAGATGTTTTGTGATAATTAAAAATTACACTTTTGTAAAATATTTCCTTATAACGAAATGTTACCAGTTTTTTCTTCCTTTAGAAACAGTTGCGGAACTTTTTAATTAAAAACAATATAAAATAAATTTATTTAGTGCTAAGAACATATCGTAATTCATTATTGGTTTTTGTACTCCTTATTAAGTCACTTATTGATACGAAAAGGGAAAAAAAGATTAGATCTTCTATATGTGAATGTGATTTGTTCTGAACTTTTTATAAAAATTCTAGCTTTTATAAAATAAAAAAATGTTACTGCACAATATTTATTATTTTTCAATTCTATTTAATTTATTATTTTAAAAGAGGAATGTCATTGTTTTTTAAGGAATTCAAGCATATTTTGCAGTCAAATTTCTACTTGAGCTGTTTACACAGAAAAATAATAGTTGTATTTAAGAAAAAAAATGAATAAACTAGAATTTTTTCTCTTTTACAAATTAAACTTTTTAGAATTTGTTTTTACTTTTTTTCAAAGCTGAAAACTTACATAAACACAAAAATCCTTTATACATCCTGTTCACAAAATGATAAATTCTACACTACCATAATTGCGCTTTTAACTATCGCATTTTTATATAAAATGAGTTTTTATTTATTTTTTTTTTGTAAGAAAACCGAAGATGCAGTATGCTTCTATGGCTGAATATTTCAGAATATCAACTAGACATACATAACTATCATAAAAAACCTCGTAATTCTGAACTTCTTTCAAATGACGAGGGCAACACCTGTACTGGCACCCCCTGTCCAAACTTCCACACCACGACAACGGGAGGAAATTAAGCCACAACACTTGTTATTTGATATTTCTGCATCAAAACTTCCAGTTACATTATCCCAATTGTGGATACGTAATGTAATAATTTAAATTTTTTTCAAATAAATTATTTTAATTATAAATTTACCATTTTAACTCTATTCTGTAAAGTAATGTTTTAAATAAATGTAAAATTTAGATTTTTTATTATTATTATTAAAAACAAGTGATTTTTTTCTGATCAAGAATATATATTTACCGAAACAATTGATTGTAATAATGAATTAAATGAATTTATCTTCCACAAATAACAGCTATAAATGTAAAAAAGACAGTTTTTCGTTGTTAAACATCAGCTCAAGAAAATATTTTTGTTGGAATAAATATATATTAATTTATTTTAAATTCACTTATTTTTTAAATATGAAATAGTTATTTCTATTGTCAAATAGTTAATATCTGTAGCTCACTGTGTTAAATTATTATAATGTCCTTGAAATTTTAATATTTTTTTTTTTTTAAAGCATTTCCTTGTAGTTGCTTCTGAGAACGAGTTATTAAAAAATCAAAATAGCTTATGGCGATACATCAAGATTGATTGCTTACTAATTCGTTCTTCGAAGCAACATGGATATGAAATTATTGATCAATAATACATAGCAATATGTATACGTTGCATGCTAAAAATTGTCCATTTTTTAATTATGTAGAAATAATTTTATTATGATATTTAAATAAATTTTATTAACTAGATAATGTCTTATAATAAAACTTTCAATGCATTAAAAAACCTTTTTTTCTATTATTAGTGTCCTTTTTCCTACAAACGTAGGATAACGTGAAGGGTAAAATCTTTAGAAAGATTTTTATCTTGTTACGCCAAAAAAGTATAACTTCTTACGTGCGTACATAAGCATACACACACGCTTTTTTTAAAAAAAAATTTTGTACGAATACACTGAATCCGATACTGGTTTATGTGTTCAACCATGCTTCAGGATATATCACAGAACAGGTAAGTTGTAATTTATTGCTTACTACACTGTAACTTTAGAGATTAATTTTTTTTTTCATTTTATTATATTATCCTTTTTTTCCTGTTGCTTTTAAAATGAAAGTAAACACTTTTTAAGCCTGAAAAACACGCATTTTCTTTTCCCCCAATTAACCGCGTAACATCACGCACCTGTGGGAAAAACGTTGACACTGGGAGGGGGGATATCGTAGCTTTTCCTCGGCAGTTAAAGTTTTAATTTTGCAAAGAAATGGACAAAAACTGGTGTTGCATAATGAAAAATACTGCATAATGTTAAATGCAATTCCAATTTTTACAGTACCTTTTTCAGTTTAAAGAATATTTTTCTCCACAAAAATCTTACCTAACAATATTTTTTTAATGTAGATTTAAACCTTGAGGTGATTTTTTTTTAGTTATCAAAGAAACGTGTGCTTATACCGTAAATAATTGCAGTGAAGAAAAATTTGTTTTTGAATTTCTACCTCAAACTGAAAAATTTTAAGGCATTTTTAAATAGATTATATGTCAATTTACTTCTTTTTAGAGAAAATTAAGTTTCTTGCTTAGTTTAATTTTTAAAGTAATTTTTTCTAAACTTTCAATCTATTTCAAGTTTCACCGTTAGTTAAGAAAATTCAAACAAGCATCTAATTAAAATATACTTTTTCAAGATATGTATTAATAAAAGTCAAGAGCTTTCCAAAGAGCTAAGTAAGAGATCGTAAATTAAATTTATCAAAGTAATTTAAATAAATAACAAATTCTCTTTGATATATACTTAGTTACTTTCGATTAGTTGAACAAACCCTAAATAGCAAAGACTGTAAAAAAAAATTCTACTTTCAGAAAATAAATAAGGCTCTAAACATAATTAAATTTTCCTCTGTGTTTCGTAAATTCTTATAAGATACACCACGTTACTAATACTTTTTGATGAGCTATTTGTTTTTTCCGTTCTAGCAAGCAAAAAAGCTACATAATTTCAAAATCTATTTTTCAGATAAGTTAATACAAATAATATTGTTATTTTGACTTAAGGAAAATTACAATTAAATTAATCCGTATTTATTTTAACAAAATAATATCGTATACATAAGTGGTTAGTAAACAGGTATTATTTTTTATTTTAACATAAATAATATTTGAAAGGGAGGGAAATTCTTTCAGTAAATAGAATTAATATCAATGGGAAATAACAATGTTATGCCCACTTATACATTGGTGCAACCTAAATTTCAATAAATTTACTCAGTTTTCTAAACATTAAATAAGGTTTCTCTTAAGATATTACATCACCACATAAGAATATTTTTAGATTATATATTTTCTTATATTCATAAGGCGCATGCGTTAGTATTTTGTAGAAGCATTACCTAAGAAGAAAAAGGTGCAGATTTCAAGTATGCTATCCACGATTTATTTGAAGATGCTGTAGGGTCAAGCGTGAACTGAGTGGAAAGTGAGAAAAATTTTATTTTATAAATATAACAATAAAAATAAAAATAACTACTTCTAAAATATCCTTTTCACACAATTTCAAGATTAGAAAGGTGAATTCAAACAAAATAAAAAAAATTCTGGAAGGAAGCTGACTTTCTCCTTTCTTGATAATCGACAGATTTTCGACTAATAACTGAAAAAAAAGGGTTTTCAACAAGTAGAATTTCGAAACATTTCAACAAAATAACTGCGCATGTTACAATTTAGAAGCCCCTTATTTCGAACATTAATACAAAGTTTAGGAAAAAAAGAAAACTTTATAGTTGCGCTGAAACATATATTCGAGGCAAAAAAATTGAAATTGGCTAAAAATGCTCTATCATAGAACGATGAATGAAAACAAAATATATTTATCGATGAAATGAAATTTATCCTTGACGATTCTGTTGGCATCAAACTTCTATCGGGATGACTTCAGGAAGGAATTAAAATAATGCTTCAGTCGACAAATATGAGAAGTATCAGTAATGGTTTGGGGAATTTTTACTAATGTGGTGGGGATCATGAACTTTGCATAAAATCAAACTATGCTATGTGATCATCTGATAACGTTGGGACCATTATTAGTTGTTGTTAACTTATTTCAGAATGACAATGCTTTTTACATCAACAATGCTTACCATACATCGAAATCCATTTATGAAAGTATAAAAAGATTACAATGCTGTGTGATAATAATTTTTAGAGCGCACAAATAAATTTGTTTTTGTTAAGATATTTAAACTGAAACAAGACTGTTTTTTAAAATTAGAAATATGGAACGTACGGGGTTACCTAAAGCAAAGGCTTAAAAAAGGGTTTTGAGCATTAACAATTTGAAACTAAGTAGTTTAAAGCAAATAACTCTAAATCAAATTAAAATATTTTATTCTAATTGTTATTTTTTACTAATATAGTTTGTTAAACACTCACCAAACACTGAGGCATGAAATGTCCATGTAGTTATTACAAATATTTATGTGTGATAAAATATATGCATTTACTTAAGAAAGCTAAAAGATGGAAATGTTATTAAAGTAAGAAGATGAAAAATACACTGAAAAATAATAAAAGCTATTCAACACAGTACGAAATCCATTAGAAAGTGTGATCCATTTATTTCTAAGGTTTCAAATTTAAATTCCTTTAACGATATATTTTTTTAATGTTTATTCCTTTAGTTACGTTGTTTCATCGTGTACTTTGTCTTGAGAGAAATTTCTTCGCTATTATAAATATTTTCACTCTGTGCATGGAAAAAATTGATAAATTATATAATATCCAATTATATCAACTTTGTTATCAAAGGTTTCTTGACTAGGAAATCTGTATATTTTAATAAAAGTTTGCTTAACACTTAACAAAAAAGAATCATGTTCATGCATCAAGCATCTAAACTCTTACAAATTTATTTTTTTTCCAATCACGATAGTTTTTTTTAAAAAAAAAATCCGGAATGTATGCTAATTTGAAAATAAGAATATATATGTCTATCTTTTAAAAAAGAATAAATGTAAAAGTAGGGGAAAAATCTTTAAAATTTCAATAAACATAAGTCATGGCAAACTTACTGTAAAATACTAAGCTGTAAAATATATTTATCCCTCTATTAAAAAATTAACGTTTTGATCAATATTTGTTACATTAAATAATTACAGATTTTTAGATTGAAGAAATAGTAGACACCGGAAAATGCGTGGGTGTGTGACTCAAAGTGTTAAAGAGAAAATAATCTTTTATAGCCAAAAATTTAGCTTCCAGCAAGAAAATACTATACCAACATCCGTTGCTCAACTCATTGATTTGGTGTTTCCCAAGATCAAAGTGTACGATTAAATCGTGGACTTATTTGTATCAATTTTGGATAAAAATGATTTTTCTAATTTGAAACTAAAACATCATTTTGCTCTACAAACATTCAGTACTTTATCTGTTTATAGCTAGACTCGTAAGCTTCTTCATCTACGACTTTCATAACAAACAATCATTTCTTTTAATTTTTTCGAACTTCTTACGTATTTTTTTTAAAAAAAATTATATTAAATTAAAATAGCTATTGTTTATTTACTGTATTCATAATAATTTTGAGATTCACACACATAACTATATTTTTAAAATAATGCATATATTTAACAAAATTGTGCCTACGTACAGTATACATTAATAAATTTTTTAAAATAATATGCTAGTTAAAGAGTATCAAATACTTAAAAATATACCTAAAACTTATTAAGATTTGAATATGTTAATTTTATTCAGAATTCAAAATGTAATATTATCAGTAGTTATAAAATATCTTTTTTCATTAAGAGAACAGGGACATCGTATACTTTGAAAAAATCGATTTTTCAATTTTAGTTCTAAAAAATAGTGTTTATTTTTCTGAATCTAAAAATGTATAATACTTATATGTTTGTTGATAAAATAATCCTAAAATATGAAAAATAAAAATGTAAACAAATAACCACGCCCTTTTTGACACACCCCTTTGAACTTTAAATATGTAGTTTCCCCTGTGTTTGATCTATATAAGAGTTCTATATAGTGAACAAAATATCTTTTAGTATGTAACGTCTAATTTTTTAAAAAATAAATTTATACGTGCAAAAAAAATTAAGATTTTCATAATTTTAAGGTTTTATGATTATTTTAAAGAAATTATACAATTAATTCGTTAAAAACTGGTTCATTATGTTTGATATGTTGCTGTATATATATGTGTAATTTTTTTGTATATTCAAATAATATTTTTCTAAGAAATACATGAAAATATGTATTACAAGATCTCGAAAATTATGTTCGTATTAACTATAACAAAGGGGAAAAAACATATGAATTTAAAATTACTTTTGTAACTCTAGAAAATGATTAAGGATTATTATTAGTCATATAAAAATAGGCAAGCAAATACTAATCAAGTTTATAGTATGTGAAAATATTGTTTTTTTTAGATTTTCACTTTTTCTCGAAAGCATATTTTTTTGCATTTAGGTACATTTTTTAAAAAAAAACTATTGCACTATATGATTCCAGATTTTTTTATACTTCTATACAAGATGCCTATGCATATAGTGAACCTATTTGTATTTCTATTGCCTAATTTTTTAAAAATAGTTTTGTGCATAAAAAAAACAGAAAAATAAAAAAAAATTCAAATTTCAAAGTTTCATAATTTTTTTAAGGAAACTATACTAACATTTTACTAAAAAAATGGGTTCACTGTATTTTATGTATTGTTTTATATATGTGTAAAAAATATTTTGCATAATGGATACTTTTTTTAAAAAATGGTACCTAAACACAAGTATATATTACGAGTTCTCAAAAATTATGTATTACTTAAATTAAGTAGTAAAAAAAACTTTTGGATCAAAAAGTTATTTTTGTAGTTCTACAGAATAATTAAATTATCTTTACTAAGAACATAAAAAATCTAAGCTATATTGGAAATTACAAATGATATATGTCTCATAAAAAAAGGGTCTTAATTTTAGCATTTTACTCTTTCGAGCATGTCCTGAAATTATTTATATGAAGAGCATTTGAAAGCTGGAATACTCGATCTAAAGTTAGTTTTGTGTGTTTATTTTGTTCGCTTAAAAACTTCATTTACGTTTTTAAACATTGCCTTAATTTAAACAAAGAAGATTCGCAAAATATATTTTTTGAAGGATTGCATTATTTAGTTATGAAAATACATCATTTTTTGGAGCTTTTAATATTCATGGGATATCATTTAAAAATTTTTAATTAATATCAAGGCCTGAGCTTATTTACTTCTTTTTTTAAATCTTTTACTGGAAACAAAAAGAATTACAGCAGCGTTCAGTTCGAAATAATGAAAATATTCAAGGGAATGTGTCATAAAAAAATAGAAATTATTTTCAGTTTGCATATGGAAGATGAAGGATAACGGACAATGTAAAATCAGTGAATAACTGTGTTTTATCTTAAACATTTTAATGAGCTGAGTTTCAAATAAGCAAAGCACACAGTTTTTTCCTTTTGCTTCAAAAACAAATTAGATGCATTTTGTGAAAATTTTTATTTCTTGCTACTCTTGTAACAGAGGTTATTTTATTTGATAATTTTTTCCCTAGTTTCTTACGTGTTAAACAGAAAATGTTTATTTATTTATTTTCTGGAATAAAATTCAGTTTAGCAAATCTTAACCTTAATTTATAAAAAACTCGGTTCCCTTACGAAATACCTTTTTATTCAGATTTCATGCTTATTGAAACAAATATTTATTTTGTTGTTGGTTCATGAGTGTTTATACATGGAAGTTGCAGATGAAACCAACTACACAATGTATAAGAATATATTAGTGATTCCCGCAGTGGTTTTATATTGACAACCAGAATTCTATGATGGTGTGCAAGAGGTTCACGTAAGTTGAAAAATAATTTGGAGGTTTATGGGGTATAAATGGGTGTCTACTGTAGTGGTTCTCATTAAACCAGATAATGACTTTAATTTTAAAAGAAAATTTAGTCGTGGAAAATCAGATTTACTTATTTAACAGATATTTTTAATAAATTTAATGAATGTAATTTGCAGTTCCAAGGCAAAAACATCAATTTTATTAAAACAAGGGCCCATCATTTCAACGCTTCTTGCTGAAATTAAGCTAAAGAAGAGTAATAGTGTACATTGCGAATTTTCCCAGTTTCTCAATTTGTCACAGACAACCTGCCAGGTAAATGACGTTTTAACCTACGTTCAACATTTAAATGCCCTTTAATCAGGCTTTGAAACTAGATTTGAGAATGCTTTGATAATGGTGATACCACCGTATGCAATAAATTCATTTGGTCGTATCAAAAAAATAATGTCAGATTATAAGAGGTATTGATAGGAATAGACACTAACGAAGATCTTGAAGTAAAGTTTAGAAACTGAGAGAGAGAGAGAGAGATGTCAGAATTTTTAACTTTAAAAAGATATTCCTGTTATTTATCCCGAAATATGGAATATCTTCAGAAAGTTTTTAAATTGCTTTTCTTAGTGAGAAGGAGTTTCAGCACGGTTGGCAAATTTCAAAACCAAAAAAGAAAAAAAAAAGAAAAAAAGACAACACTACTAACCCATGAGATTTAGTGTTAAATCTAACAAGCTTGATAACAAATGTTGAAAATTTGTCACTTGAAGCACCAGATCCATCCCTCTCATTAAAAGCATTTGCTTTAGAGCTCATTTATTTTATGTACTAATTAAATTTATTTTAATTAATTAACATGTGCTTCTTAAGCTTTTAACACTATGCTTCACTGCAGTTAGAAATTTAAATCTTTTTAAGAAAGTAGCTCTATAACAGCTGTCAAAAAACATTTAAGTTAGTAAATTGGCAAAAATTTAATATTAGTAAGCAGGGGTCTACCCAAACCAAAAAAAAAAAAAACTTGGCAAGCGGTCTCTGAGACAAAACAGGTTGGGAACCTCTGGACCAAATGAATATTGTTGTAATTCTTTTTTTTATTACAGGTGGATAGTTACTTATGAGTGGAAATGATTCAGAATTTAAAGAATCGGCTTTTTTTTCCTAGAACAAGTCTCTATAAAATGTTTCAGTTAAATACGCTATATAAATGATTTGCCGTCACTATAACACTAGTAAATAGTTTTTCTCGTTTTTTTACCAATATTCTCTTTCTTTAAAAGTTCTTTATTATTTTCAAAGATTACACACTTTTGTATAAGTTACCAAAAAAAAAAAAACTTCTCGCAGAGATAGCAAAAGCTCCACAAATATTTGACTGAACTTCGTGTCCCCCACACATGCATTTAACCGTAAATCTTCCTTTTTTCGTGTAAACCAGTGTTTCTACAACTGTGGGGCGTGGCCCCCTGGGGGGGCGCGATAACACTACTAGGGGGGCGCGAGCATATCGAAAATAAAAGATTTTAAAATAATTAATTTACTGGAATGAATTAAAACAAAATACTTTCAGACATAATAAAAAATGCACTTTAACTCTGATATAATTTAAAGGCGCGTGCGAGCGATATTAAGTCAACAAAAATAAAAATTTCTTCAATACATAATTAGCTATCTATGATCCTATAAATAAATAAGAAAACTTTTATTTGATTTGCTGTAATCCCATGATGAGAGATTTTTTTACTACGCTTTCTGTTTGAACCTAACATACAACTCTTTCAGAGAAAAAACAGATTCCAGACGCAGAATCGAAAAAATTTAGGAACATAAAAAATTCATCACTGCCATTATTCTTGAAATGCTGCACATTATAGCTGTAATCTGTTTAACCTTCTAAGTTATTGGTACAGTTAGTTATGACCCCTCTCTTTATGTGTTTGTTTCTCATTTAGGGAAGTTGTAAGTAATGGATTTCTCTGTTAGGCTTTTTTTGCATGCAAAAGACTTTTATGATATTTGGAAAACCGCGGAGAGCCCACATACACACTTTGAAAGATTACTTGGCCAAGACTTATTTTTGCGAGTTTTCTATACAAATGAAGCATAACGCGAAAAACGTTTTACACAATTTCATATAATCATAATGAATACACTTTTTACCCGGAAGTGGTCGCGCGGGACGCACAGATTACGAAATCGTGAATTCTGGCAAAACTGTTTATTTGTTACCAAAGAAAAATTGAAAAGTACTTGAAAGTAGGTAAGTAAACTTTCTCATAATTAAATTATTCACTGGAATCACGATTTGTATCGTGTACAATAAAATAATTATTAAAAAAAAAGGATTGGGGTGACTCAATAACCCCGCTCGACCATATCGAGTGCGTGCCTGCTCCCGGGTTAAAACACGTTGAACTCTTTTCGCTTTTAATATTTAAAATAATACAGTTATTCTTCATCGGAATATTATATTATTGTTCATTATTTAATATCAAATATAAATGCTAATTCTGTGAGGCTTAAAATTACCATTCGCTTGAAACTAATTATAATTTGAGCAACCATTTTAAAAAAAACATTTTAAATTTTGTAAACATTGTCGAGCATTTAGCTTTGCACTCCTTACAATTCAGCTATTACATCAATAATGTTTTATTTTCTTATAAATGAACTCGTGCAAAGAGCGGGCACTTCAGCCGGTATAGTTTTAATGTATCAGTGCTGCACAGAGTATTTTATAACTAATTAATTAATACTAAATTAAGAACAAGTTTAATAAGTATTAACGACTTCCATGGGCTTGTCTTGCAAAGCAAAGTTTTTATAAGAAAAATGCTTATGATTAGAAATTTACCCTCGGAGTTCTTTTTCTATATTTAGCAGATATCTATATTTTGTCTTCTGAGCAGCCACCGCATTTTGCAATATGTTCAATTGAAAAATTAGAGAAAGGAAAAATAACATAATAATTATCCTATTATTTTATTTATTTATTTTGCTTAAAAGTCGTCTTTAAAATTTAATACTTATGTTACTAATTTGTATGGTTTATAATTAAAATCGCCTATTGTAGCTTTAGCGTCTAAATGCATTATTACTGCATTCAGTACATTATTAATATATAAGGGGGGCGCGATAAAAATTGTGATCGAAAAGGGGGGCGCCAGTATTGAAAGTTTGAGAAGCACTGGTGAAAACAGTATGAGTTCACTGAGTATAGGCTTTTAAAATATTGAATAGGAACTAGAAATATCCAGATCAAAGAAATTGCTTAGCTTTCTATTTTAAAAAAGTTTTTGTAAAACTATTTTGCGTAACTTTTGCTGTCTTGTATCATACTTTAAATCACATAGATTCATAAATTTTCATTTGAACAAAATTGTTAAATTAAATCAAAGAAGTTTTATAATTACAGTCTGGTATAATATATGTTATAAAATCCCATTTTTCGTGTGATTTCTACTTAAATATAAAATTTGGTGTTTTAACAATATGCGTTACATATAAGATATCCAAACTTATTATTTTTTTTTATATTGCACATTGCTTAATTGATGACTGTCCTCAAAAATTACTTCTATATTAAGTCTTCACTTAGCTGCAATTCAGCCAAAAACAGTATTGTAATACTACCTAAATATGTTTATCAAGATGAAAGAATTAGAGAAAAAAAAAGTTATCGCAATGTGCACTAAACATTAAAATATATGTTATGTACTTATTTATCAGCAAGTAGTAAAAGAAAATAGCTTTTAAATGTAATCTGCTTTGGGTAAAAAGTAGCAAAAAATTTATTTCCATAATTAAAATATCTACTTTGTTATTTTTTTCTAGTATTCATATGCAGTCGAACATTCCTAAATCCCGAAAAAAGTTTGCTGTATAGAAAATTTGTTATATAGAGTTTCAACTTTCAATTTTCTTGATAAACCACGTAAAACAAATTTTAAATTCATAAACTCTGTATAGTAAAAAATTAATTATTCACACCTTTTTGTAAATTAATATATATCTTACCTACCAAAAAAAAGAGAAAAATTGTAAGTAAAATTTTTTGATGCCTTTATCCACTTTCTGAAGAACTAATTTTTTTTGACGCTCAAGCACGTTTTGACATTTTCGAGCAACAAGAACCGAAGTATGAATGATCCTCACTACAAATAAATGGAGACTAGTTCAAGGACACGAGATAATTCCATTGAGTATGAAAGGGGACATCGAAGATGTTTCCAGTGAACTGGACAATAAGGGTTAAAGTTTGCACTTCTTGGATTAAATGCCCAAAATTATATTGCTCTCGGTGAGTTAGGCATCTAATCAAATCAGTTCAAGATTTATGACTACCATAAAGTGTGTTAAAAGAGAGGTTTTAACTTGAAATGTCCAAAAATATATACTTTAAAAATAGGAAGAAAAAAATTGAATCGCAAGAGAAAAAGTTCGTTGTATAGAAAATGCACTTCGTTATTGGGAGGTTATTTTGCGAGGAAAATCGTGAAATGCTCTTGGTCCCAGGAAAAAGTTCGCTATATAGCAAAATTTAATATATAGAGGTTTGTTATACGGATGTTCGACTGTATATTGCTTATTATAATGGAAATCCTATCAGGAAATTTTACAAGATGTTCCTAAGAAAAATTCCTACCTTGAAAAAGATGTATAAAAACCATTGCATTAACTAGTTAAAGCAAACAAATTTATTGCTTTTTCACAAATAATGTTACAAAATAAGGACTTCGCAAACATTTTCAGCAGAAAGAGACCTTCCTAAAATTGTTGATGTACTGGAAGTAATTTTTGGTGCATTCGATTTTGGTTCATTTTTTACTTTATATAAAATTCTCTCTGCAACTACATTCATTATTCTCTTGCGAGTTTTATTACTTGTATATGTTTCGTAATATATTATTAATTTACATTTTTTAAGATCATTTCAATGCGGTTATCACTTTGAATACTTTATCTTGCTGTTTTTCATATTGCTTTCTTTACATTTGCTGTCTCTTTTCGATTATCTATTTTCTTCTAATGTAAAACGATACAATACTAATTTTAAATAGTAAAGGCTTGCAATTGAGTTGTTATGTCATAATATATGCATCGAAAGACTTTTATTATATATATATATATATATATATATATACTGGTTCTTTTATTTAAAAAATATTTTTAAGTTGAACTTTCAATTTTGAGAGTTTAAGTACTAGTATATTTCTTCTCATTGCATCCAAGTACAATAATCTTTATCAATTTGTTTTACTTTTTATCGTTACGAGTTAAAAAAAAGTTAATATATTTTAAAATGCATACACAATTTCTTTTACTATTTTCAAAATGAGGCTGCTGATGGTAATTGCCATTGTATATCTAGTACATTTCCCGGAAGCTGGTATTACTTTTTAGTGTGGCCCATTATAGGTGCATACCCGTTGTCTATTGGTTGATACTATATAAGGTGGATAATGTAATTTTGACACACAGAGGAGGACACTTGAGTTCTGATGATGCGAAATTGTACAAGAAATTTAATTCAGCCGAGAGCACCCAAGCAAAACAAGTCCTCTAGGGATCTTTAACATGCCGCATAATCATACAACATGGACGCTGTCGATTTTTTGAATCATGAAAAGCTACCGACTAGGGCCAGGATTGAGTGAGTGAGTGAATATTAATGTCATACAGCAACACGTGGGCTTTTGGCGATGGACCTCGTAATTTTAAACCTTTTTAATGTGATGAGGACGACACCTGAGCTGGCACCCTCTCTCCTAACTTCAAGACCATACCACGGGAGGACGTTTGAGCTCTCGACAGATTTTGTAAGCGCGCCCGTATCGGGTTCCCTTCTCCCTGATTATCAGCGTGAGCTAGAGGTGAAGGAATAACTGAAGAACTAATCAGAAGCTGCCATGATCTTAATTTGACTTTATTAAGATCTTAAAACTTAAACTTCTAACAGATTAGATAATAATAATATATGTGAGAGAATCTACGATGGCTGAATGGCTCTCTGTCACGAATAACTTCTGTTAGCTGTCACCTAATCTTTCCAAAACTTTTTCACGCTTGAATCACGGATTATCCTAACAGTCCTCAAATTGCCACCAAGCTTACTTTAACTTCTGATATTTAAAAGCTTCCTAATTTGCATCTTTCCTTCAGGCTTCACTTCTTGGGTTTGGTTGGAAAAGAGTTGCCATTAATTCTGGCCCCAATGAACCCAAAGGACATGTTAAGGAAAAGACGCGTGAGCCCATCACAATTTAACGTGCATCTCTCCCCTACACGGCGGGTCTTTAGTGGCACTAGGCTGGAATCCATCACACGTCAGCTACGAGTCCGTTACCTTGACCACTAGGCTACCGTGACCTCAAAAAAAAAGAAAAGAAAAAGACCAACGGCACACCCAGCTGGTCACCCTTCTCAGTACTGACTACGCCTTTTGATGCTTAACTTCGGTGATTGAACTAGTGGGCCGGGGTTGAACACGCAAATTTGTGGTTATAAGGCCAGAGCCTAACCAACTACGTCATCCAGCCAGCATACACACAACATTTTTAACATTATTTATTTCATATTATTCGCTGTTACTACGAAAACACTACCTTTAATTATAAAAACAACTCTATTATCGACTAGGAGAGTGTCTGTATATCTGTCGAAGCAAAAAATGTAAACTAGCCTATTAAATGTATCCCAGTCAGGTACCGAAAAGAACGTTGTGATGTCACAACTGCCCTCTATACCTAAAGACAACATTTAATTTCTGAAGCAGGTTTTGGCTTAGGGGATGCGGGATTGTAAAATCGTGGTTGGACGTGATAGGCATATTAACGACTAGGGAACACCATAGATTGTGTGGAAGCTACTATGGACAGGTAATACTAGCCAATGATATGAATACTTACGAAGATTGAAATCTCGTTAAAAGGATCGTCGATTTGTCCCTAGAGAGAAAATAATGTGTCGTAAACAATAACACGAAGAACTTTTGATGGAAAAAGTAAAGGTGAGAGTCGTGAGTAGAATTCATACTGATAAACACTTCATCAAAGAATACATGGGAACGTAACATCATGGTTTTATAATCGATCGAGAAAAGCTAAACGAAATGAAATGTCCTTCCTTTTTCAGTACTTTTCATCTAAAGTTTAATGTAATTCTTTAGGTTATCTAACTTGGAATATGGAATGAAACGTACATACATTTCTCATCAAATTGAAATCTGAACTTCGATAAAGTAAATATCAATTTATAATGTATACGACACATTCTCAGAAGCACATCCTCTTAAAAATTACAAGAGCAAGGAATTTGAGTATAAAAAATATATTGTTACTAACAATTTATATCTGGAGGTTTAATATGATAATATTACTTTCTGTGTGTGTTGTATTTGTTTTATGATAAAAATTGTAATATTCGCAAGCAACGCCGTCCCTTTCATTATAATAGCATTTTAATAGAAAATCGGTGAAATATTAACGATTCAGCCAAGTTGGGATAATTTTTGGCATGCATGTTCTTGAAATTACTGGATACATCCATAAGTATCACGATCAATTAAGGAAGCTGATTTTTCGTGAAAGAGCTGGAAATAAATCACAGCAGATTATAAATAGCAATCGGTTGCTGAAACTGGGTCAGCATTACATCGGCTGTTGAAGAGGACAGGAGGTTGCTTGCGGTTAATCTTTAAGAAAACGTACTTGTATTTTTAGGCACTGATTGTCGCATCGAGCTCTATAGAAAGTATGAAAGCTTACTGTGGGATTTATTAAGATACTTTTAGTACTGTATCCTCTTTTAAGGATTGTTTTTCTGCAATGAATTTTCTTGGCTCCTAAAGAACTGTTTTGCTCTTTGAGACCTATGTAAGATTATAATGAGAATAGTTGAAGTAAATGGAAGGCTTAGAAACAAGACATTAAAGAACGAATAAAATCCTTTCAATCCCATTTCTGTTTTATTTCAAATTTTCTTATATATTTTTCTCTAAGTAAAAATGAGGTTACCATCTACAATATACACGTAACATTCATTCAATCATTTCGCAGCGTCAGTAATTTTTATTTTTCTAAATCGGTGTTACGTTATTGATCGATAAATATACAAATTAATGAGTATTGAAGTAGTTAATTATTTTAATAGAAATCCTGCATTCAGAATTAGAAATTTATGAATTTCTTTATAGAAGATTGTGTGTATAGTCAAATTAACTATCCCCAATAAACATATTTAATACCAATTTCCAATCATACTTTATATCTCTATGTATAATGCAAGTAATATTAGCAAACTTCAAAGTTTTCTAGAATTATACAATGTCCATATATATACGGAGTGTGTCAAAATTATTGGGCGAAGATTTAAGAGGCGGTAAAAAAACATTTAAACAAGCAATTTTCACCATACAATGCATGAGCAGAGAGAAAGCGATGAATGGTAGGAAGTATCCGTTACTGTCACAGGAAAGAAAAAAATTCCTCCCCCGACAGGGGTCTTTCACTTTGTGGCTGATCCTCCAAAAAGAGCCAGTTTCTTCAAACTGTTTGACAAACTTTATTATTCATGCACACGGTAGGGTTCATTCTTCCTCTTTATTTCTTCGAACGAATTAGTTGATGACTCTCTAAATAGAACTACACTATCACTAGATCGGGTCAAGATAACATTCTGAAAACAAATGAGAAATCCTCGTGTATCACGGTCTTTGATTGCAAGATTAATTTGCATAACTCTGCTGAATCTCTCTCTACCACGCTCTCTACCGGTGACATTTTTAGCTAAAAACGTTTTTGCTAAACGTATTTTTACATCAATATGATCACTTCAGAGAATACGGTATAATATGTGAGATCACACCGGTGTGTGATCTGAATTCAGAACTTACGGAATTTGGAATTATTATAAACTATAAATTCCAGCCTATTTTGTTACAGTAATGATTTTATAATAATTTTTAAATGGAGTAAGGCTTAACAGGAAAAATTGCACGCATCATGAATGGGTTAGTAAAAATTCGTTAAGTATTTCCCCACACAAACATCTTTTGAACATCATTCGAATATCATCGTAATAAAGCTGTTGTGTTCTTGATATTAATAATTAAAGGCACTCATGTCCATAAATTAAGGATAATTCAGAATCACACAGAAATTGAGCTCTAAAATAAAAATTTCACCTGTAGAATTATCACACATATTTTGAAGAAGAATATGCAAATTACAGGAAACCCCACCAGATGACGCAGAAAGTACGTCACAATGACGAGAGTGTAAGAGAGGGGTATATAAGGGATGGTGGCAAATAAGTAAAATTGTACGTGGTAGAATTATTGGACGACTGGAATGTGGACGTACCCAGCTGAAAGTATCTGAGGAACTTGGAATCTCTCAGAGTGCCCTCTCCAGGCTTTGGCAACGATTTCAAGATGATGGTAATGGGAGTGGATGTTACAGCACAGGTCGCCCTCAAGTTACAGCCTGAATGAGGACCGGTATATATTTGGGAGTTACTGCCAAAAGAAACAGACGGAGCAAAGCATCAGACCTGTCTCGTCAGCTCTCTTCAGGTACCGGCGCAACAGTTTCAAGGCAGACCATGTACAGACGCTTAGGGCACATTGATCTATATGCTCGTAGGCCTGTCAGATGTGTTCCACTTAGCGCAACTCACTGTCACCTGCGATTAACCTGGTGTAGAGAGCATGCATTGTGGACACCACAACAGTGGTCTTGTTTGATGTTTTCCGACGAGTCCAGGTTTAGTTTGCAGTCTGATTCTCGCCGGACTTTAATATGGAGAGTGCCAGGTACCCGTTACCACCAAGAGAACACCATTGAACGACATCGTTACGGTGGTTCAGGATGGCTCGTTTGGGGAGGAATTATTCTTGGTTCCAGAACTGACCTGCATGTTAAGAGTGCAACGATGACAGGCCACATCTATCGGCGGGATTTCATTCTGGAACAACATGTATGTTTGTTTCGGGGCGCCATGGGTGCAGAATTTCTGTTTATGGATGACAACGCCCGTCCTCACCGCTCAAACATTGTAGACAAATGCCTTCAATTGGAGGACATCACCAGTATGGATTGGTCAGCATACTCACCGGACTTGAATCCAATAGAGCATGTGTGGGATATGCTTGGCCGATGAATTGCAGCCCGTCAACTCCCTCCCACCTGTCTACCGGAACTTTGGAGTGCATTGCTTGATGAGCGGTGTAATAATCCCCAAGATCAGATTGATAATTTGATACTCTGTATACCTAGGCGTTGTAAGGCCTGTTTTGCATCATGCGGGAGACATACTCCGTATTAACCATCATACTAACCATGTTATACTGTTTTTTGTAAATATGTTCTTTTTTGAAATTTGCTCCAGGGAGTAAAAATCGCAATTTTTATTAATTATGTCAAACATATAGCATCTTTTTTGCTTTTTACCTTTTGTTTAATACATAGACTTTACAAATATGTCAAATTTGTTTTGCTTCTGTCTCATTCTTTGCCGATACTTCATTATCCTTAATTTATGGACATGAGCATACTTTTGAAGAAGATTAAGTTTTTCTTTAAGGGAACATGGTATGATTTGTATACAATTCTTTGATTTTATGTTCTTAACTTTTTTTGGTTCCCCCTATGTATATGCATTATGTAAAACAGTTTTCGTTCTCAAAATACCACAAAAAGCTAACCATATAATTTTTTAAAGAAAATTTTTCTAATTTGTGATGTGATTCCAAAAAGCTACTCCTCCTGTAATAATTTACATTTCCACGTGAGATTTAATTTACAAATACGTCGAACTATGTGTAATATAAGTTGGTATGGGTTTTGTGATAACATGATTGATGTTCGCAAAATGCTTCCTTCATGAATGCTTCTTGAAAATTCCTTAAAGAAAATTCCTTGAAAATTCCTTAGTATAAATACTAAATTCAATTATTCTTTTTTAAAAAAATTATATGTTACCTTGATTAAAAATGCATACCATCTTTTATTAGATGCATTAATGACAATAATTAGAAAAATATTAAAGCATTTGGTACAATAAGAAGAAAGCCTTAGGATTTTAAATGAGACAAACGATTAATTTTTCTTTCTTAGATATACCAATTTAAAGTTGCTACTTTTGTGCAATTAAAATGTAAATGAAAATGAGCATAAAAATCATCATAACTCTGGATTTTTTTATACTTGAAGCTTTGAAATTTTCTGAGATTGTAGAAAAATACATAAAAGAATAATTTAAGCTAAAAATATATTTGGTTTTTTGACTGATTTTTGTGAATTGAATCGTATTGTATCCCCTCAACTAACATAACGTATTGTTCAGTCTTGTTTTTTTCATTCAATTCCAACTATAAGTTCATACTCTCCCTATGTATATTTATTTATATATTTATCTTATTCAAATTTTAAATCGTTAATAAAATACTTTTTATTCATCCACCCAAGTTCAAATAATAAGTGTTTTTTTCCATTGTATAGAAGTTTAAGTTGGCATTACTTTCCAAGATGGCGACCGATTTAACAGCTGTCAAGTGATTTATTCTCAGTTTGGTTTGGCAATTCATTATGAATAGACTCACGCCTCACAGAGATTCGTTGAATGGGCCCCAAACGAGATTGCCGTTGTTCCCGATTTTCATAAGCGAATTTTGTTTAGTGATGAAGCGCACTTCTGGTTGAATGGCTACGTCAACAAACAAAACTGCCGCATTTGGAGTGAAGCTAAAGCACAAGTGTATGTCGAAACACCGTTACATCCAGAAAAACTGACTGCTTGATGCGCTTTATGGGCTGGTGGAATCATTGGTCCGTACTTCTTCAAAAACGATGAAGGCCACAACTTTACAGTCAACGGTGATCGGTATAGAGCCATGATTACTAACTTTTTCATTCCTGAATTGAACAATCATGATGTCCAGGAGCTGTGGTTCCAATAAGACGGCGCAACATGTCACACAGCTCGTGCCACAATCGATTTATTGAAAGACACGTTTGGTGACCGCCTAATTTCACGTTTTGGACCTGTGAATTGGCATCCAAGATCTTGTGATTTAACACCGCTGGACGATTTTCTGTGGGGCTATGTAAACTCATTGGTCTATGCGGATAAGCCATAAACGCTTGACCATTTGGAAGACAACATTCGCCGTGTTATTGCCGATATACGGCCACAAATGTTGGAAAATGTCATCGAAAATTGGACGTCCAGATTGCACTACATCCGAGCCAGCCGTAGCAGTCATATGCCAGAAATCCTATTTAAAATGTAATGCCACATGATTATTTTTCGAATAAAAAATTCATGTCAATCGAATAGTACATCGTTGTTTTATTGCAATTTAAAGTTCTATACCTCTAAAAAAACACCCTTTACATTTCTTTAAACTGTAGCGAATGACACTTGATGTCAATACAGTTTTTTTTTCAAATATTAAAGAATTAATTAAATTAAAGAATGAACAAATAGTAACAAAGAAATAAAATAGTTTAGCAACGTACATAGAAAGGAAAATAGTTCGTTGTGTCCCTGTAGCGCAATGGACAGTGTGTTGGACTTCTAATCCAAAGATTGTGTGTTTGTTTGAATTCCACTTGAGGTTGCCTAATTTTTGAGAATGTAACTTTTTTTGACCATGCTATTTTACTGGAATAATTAAATTTAATTAATAAATAAATAGTAACAAACAAAAATAATTGCTTAACATCATATATAGAAAGTAAAATTGCAAGAGAATTCGCTTTCTTTTTTTTCACTTAATATTGTGATTCTGTCATTTGTATATATATTTATATGTATTATAATTATTTAATAAAAAGTGACTAAAATAAATTTTTTTCTTTGTTGACCTAAGTAGGAAATGACTTTACAACAAATTATATTCGTTGTTTTTCTTTTTTGGCCATCACGCAATTTTTTTTTAATATTTTCCAAAGTACTTTTGAGAAAAAGAAATGCAACCCTACATCGATAGTAATTTGTTTGTTATGTTATTATTTGTTAATGTGTTTACATAATTCGTGAGAAACTTCTTTTCGATTAAATCAATTGCTATTAAATTAACTACAGAAGTAAAGTACGCTAATCGATATTTTAAATTAAACAACAAGAGTTCATTTAAAGGAATGTTCGGACTATTTTAAAAATAAATTGAAAATTTCACAAAAATCAATATAGAAAAAATTTAATGACCCCATATATATAATGAGGAAGTATCCACAATTAGTGATAAATAATAGATTCATTTTGTGGGCTAGGTATAGACTGAGAAAACTTCCAACACACGCGAAGAGAAATAAAATCGATATTTCAATAAATTACTTTGTTCTATCGTATAAAAAGGAGGAGACGCGTATTAAAATTTATTAGAATTAATCAATACTATGATTGGGGATTGAGTAATATTGATATGTCATAGTATTGATTAATCAATACTATTGTTCAGTAATAAAAATCTTTACATATACATCTTTTAATTTCAAGGAAAATTTCAAAGCAATAAAATCATTGATTAAATTAAATTGTAGCATTAAATTTTCATTACATATATATATATATATATATATATATATATATATATATATATATATATATTATTACGAATTTTGCGTAATACCTAAAATAGTGTAAATAATTTAAATCTGCATATTTAATACGTTAAGATTACTTTCTATTATATTCATTTTTGATAGAAATTGTATTATTTGCAATCAACGCCATCCTTTACATTAAAATGGGGTTTTAAGAAGTCCGTACATCTTAAAACGTCATTTTCGTCAAAATTTTGAATTTTTTAATTTTGATGTTATTTTAAAATACGAACTTTTTTTTATTTAAAATGGTATTTAAATTTTGTTTCTATCTTATTTAGAACTTAAGTTATGGGGCTTTGAATTTTACTCAATAGCTACTTTTTGAAATCGGTAGTACAGGACTGTATTGCAGAAGTAGAAAAATGTTTATTTACATTTTTTTTTCAAAGTATCACTTAAATATGCAATAGTAGGAAATTTAAACACTTTAAAATATGAATTTGAGTTTTTAGAATCTTTAAAAATATAATTGGCAACAGCTTTTTATTTATATTTTTATCTAGAATCTGGCAGGAAAATATAATGCTTTATTGTTTATTTACATTTGCTTATGATTGCGTTGCTCTTTATAAGTTTCTGTTTAATCCGTTTTTATTGCTGAAAATTTAAATTTTTTCACTTAAAATGGGTAATGCTAAACGAAGAATTAGTTCAAAGAGAAAACGTTAATTTCGAGGTAATGTATCTACCAATAAACATTCAAAAAATAGCTGTTGAACATGTACCAACGCCAGTTCTTCAACAATTTAAATGCATACTGTCTTTGATGAAGAAATAGCAAAATATGAACGTAAAGCACTTACTGGTAACAGAATAATTGACGTAGGAGAGTTCTCTCTCTCTCTCTTTTAAATTTGTTTTTACAACTTTGTTGCCCTATATTTTTCCAAGAAGGTTTACTGCTTTCTGAGGACTCCAGATATGGTTTGTGTTTAAATTTTGTTATTAGGTGTAAACATTGTGACTTTTACTCAGGGTTTTCTAGTTCAAAGAAAACTTTAAACTGTCTTGAAGTAAATACAAGATTTGTTTATGGTATGAGACAAATTGGGAAAGGTTTTTCTGCTGGGTATAAATTATGTGGAACGTTAAATTTACCCAGGCTCAGTAAAACTGCGTACACTAATCATGAGAATAAACTCATGTCTGTGATTTCAGAAATTAGTGAACTATCAATGCAAAAAGCAGCTTCTGAACTGTTTTAGTGCTACATCCTACTAAAAACAAAATTGTTTAATGTGGCGTTTCAGTTGATGGGACGTGGTAGCGTAGAGGTTACACTTCCATAAATGGGTGTGTCGCAGCTTTGCCAGTTAGTTGACACTGGTAAAATAGTGGATATTGAAATAAGGTCGTCATATTGTCCCACCTGCACAAAGATTTCTAAAATTCCTAAAAGTATTGAGTCATAAACTTTTGCAGCAGATCACGTGTGCTATAGCAATTTTCAAGGTTCTGCGTTAAAAATGGAAGCTGTTAGTGCTAATAGAATCTTCCAACGTTCTATTGTCAAACGAGGTCTAAGGGCTTCTTCAGTGTCAAAGATACTTATGGGAAAGATAGCGTCACAAAATATGAATGCATCGGTCATGTTCAAAAGAGAGTAGGTGCAAGATTCCGCAAACTAAAGTCGAAAAATAAAAATCTGTCTGGTAAAGGCAAACTTACCGACTCTTTTATTGACCGATTGCAAAACTATTATGGGATTGCTGTTCGTAGCAATGTTGGAAACCTGTCCGGTCTTCAGTAAAATGTTATTGCGGCCCTGTTTCATTGCTCATCACGTGTCCAGAAACCGATGCATGGACAGATCGGAAAAGATAGTTGGTGCTACTACCAGCGAGCACTGTCTTCCGGCAAAAAGCCAAAAGAAAATATAAAAACTTATCAAATGAGGAGCTAAACATGATTAAGCCTACATATTTAGAATTATTAACCAAAGAACTGCTTACTAAATACCTGCATGGCAAAACACAAAATTCAAACGAATGTTTAAATGGCATTATATGGCAGAGTACCGAAAGAAGTTTTCGTGTGCCTCAAAACTTTAATATCTGATGCATTGGATGCTGTGATCCAATTTAATGATGGATACAAGGGTTGTGTTGACATTTTAAAAAAACTTAATATAACTTCTGGTTATTTTACTTTAAAATCATACAAATATATTGATATCAATAGAATTAACGATGCAGAACGACATTCAAAACCAAATATAAAGAAGCGTAGAAAAATGTTAAGAGCTACAAGAAAAAAAATCAATGTTTTAAAGAGTAAAGAAGGTGTTATTTATAAATCAGGAGCATTTTAAGTACATATAACTGTGCTTAATATTAAAAATCGCAGTTGAGAAATATTATTTCTGATTTATCTCAAAATGAATTTTCTTAACGTATTGGCATCTGGCAACGTAAATATCAGAAACAGTTATGAACCAAATTAGTTAAAATTTTATAAGTGCATTTGTTTTATAGATTTAAAAAACCCTGACCACTTTCATAATTATATAGTTGATATGTTTTTAGTAACCAAGGTATATATCATGCTCATAAAAGTTTTTTAATGACTTTTCAATGTTATTTTACTAGAACCTTGATAAAAATTGTAATAAACTGATTACTATCAGTAAAATGGTACTAGCCCTAAAAATTGTTATGATGATCAATATCAAATTTACAGAAAAGTGATATTTTAGTTTACATTTGAGTTATGTGCGCTATTCCAATAATCAATTTAATTACTATTTACACTATGTTTTAATCCATAAAATATTTTATGTACTGCAAGTAACATATTAAATGTATTTTTCATAGTTTTAAGTTATATTTCATCAGTAAAAAATATTTCAATAGCCCACACAAATAATACAGTTTTTCAAAAACTTTCTATGGAGGTATAAGATACCTTAATGAAAACTTGATGAAATATTGGCATCGTTTTCGGTGCCCATATTTGGTGAGTCGGTGACCAGACGAATGCTTCTGTAAATCACTGGAGAAATCTGTAACTTCACGATCTATTATGCAAGAGGATTTTTCGAGAAAGTGCTTGAAGGTAGCCTCGCAGGCTATAAATAAGATTCGTTCACTGAAACTGAGTCAGTATTAATTTTGATTGTTGAAGAGTTCACTAGAGAGTAGTAACTTGTGAATAAACTTCACATATTTGCACTTTTAGACATTGATAGCTGTATTTGAGCACTGTAGAAGATGTGAAAACCTTTTGTGACTTATTGTGCGAATTTTACGGCTCTATCCTGTATTTTTAAATATTAATTATAGAAAATAAATTTTAATTGTGCTCTTAAAGAACTGCTTTACTCTTTAAAATGATACCTTAACCCCAATCTACGTAACAATATGACTCGTAGCTTCAAGAACGGAATATTAAAGATTATATGATTTTAAATATTACCATATACCATCTCAAGAGCTCTGATTTAAATCACATACAATGAGGAAGTAACGAAAAATGTTTATAATATTTAGCATAGTGTATCCCTTATAAGCGGTACTTATATAAAATATATATATAAATCATACTTTTAAATCACAATAAAATGTTATATTATTTGAGAGCATATCTTTTAGATTAATGTATTAAAATAAGTAATACATTGTTACAAACGTTTCACTGTCAGTTTCTCATTTCGTCAGCATCGTTTTATTTTAATTATACAGCATAAACTAGATCTAAGCAGAACAAAAAAATTACCTGATGTTATTGAATTTTAATAATGCATTGCCTTAGGCAAAATTAATCAACGTACCATTCATCTGTATTCTTTGCTTATTTTAAGATATTAAATCTAATGGGATCATATTAGGATGTGTATCATTTATGGTATGGGGGAAAATATTTTAAGAAGACTTGATATACCGCAAAAAAATGACAGAGACCTGTCGTTTTCTTAAAATTTTTGTTTAATCTTATTATTTGTATTATTATCTTACGATTGATATATTACTTGTGCATGTTGGAAAGCTAGAAGGTGAATAAAACTTCATTTGAAAACAAATTAGGCAATTCAGCCACGCCCCTTTTTTAGAAAAAAACGCTAAAAAAAGCGTTTTGACAAAAAAAAATTTATTTTATATAGAGAAATGATAACAGTAAAAAATTGTGTAATATATAAAGCAGAATATTACCGAGGCACTACAATACAATCATCTTTTTTCTTTGTGAAATGTGTGTGTGCATGTAAAATTTTGAATTAAGACATTTTATACTAATAGTTTTATAATTTCAGTTCTTATTCCTGATATGTTTTTCATACAAATGTAATACTTCAATATTATAAGAAGAAAAAAAAATGTAAAATTTCTAAAAAGAAAATATTTAACATTTTTTTTTAATTTTCTTCTGCAATTAATACTCTCTAAAAATGGATAATTTATAAAAATGTTTAGGTTGAAAAGATATGAAAATGCAACTATTTTAAAGAAAAAGGTATAACTAATAACTTTAAAGTGGTATTTTAAGTTTATTTAAGCTTATAATTATTTTTTTAGAATTATAAACTTTAAATGGGTTTTTCTCAGTTTGTGTTTTTCGAAACACATTAGTGCATTCAAAATGCTACTCCTTCCACAATTATTCACCAATAACTTCCATTTTTTCCTGCGTGTTATATATAAAGCATGTAATAAAATTAGGGATCCGTTTTGATGTAAACGGAATACTTTTTCTTAAAAAAATTAAAATGTAAGAGATATTGGCTTTTTCGTTGATTTTTAGCATGCATTACAGCATTTTATTTTTTTTCTCGAAAACGAATTAAGTTATTGTGTAAAATCTATCCCTAAAATTTTTTAGAACATCCATAAGAATACTACAAAAATTAATATTTACAGAAGGAGTAAAATTTTAAATTTTTCCAAATTTTCTTCAAAAAACTTAAATTTTTAAAATTGTGTGAATAACATGTGAAAAATGTCATCTCGTATCATTTTCTCGAATAGAAGCGTTATATAAAATACTACGACATATTTTTTAAATACATAAATAAAGAAAGTTTTTCAAAGTGTCTCCTTAAAAATTTGGCTCTACAGATTACAGGAAATGTGACATTACGAAGCAGGAAATAGAATGATGAAGAACAGGTAAAATATATATATATATAAGAAGTAATGAATAATTTTATTTTAAGTGTTCTTTTTGATTGCTGATGTTAATTTAAAGTCATGTCTTTTTGACAAATACGTTTACTCACAACTTAATATTTCAATTCCTTCTATTAGTTCACACTCTTCATATATATATATACACCACACACACACACACATATATATATTGTTCAAATTTTCAATCATTAATAAAATACTTTTTATTCATCCACTCAAGTTCAAATACATTTTTTTAAACTTGTAGTGGAAGACACTTGATGTTAATGTAGTTTTTTTTTCAAATATTAATTAATTAATTACTGAATAATCAGAGTAACAAACAAAATAATAGTCAACACCATATTTAAAAAAAGAAAATTGCTTGTTGTGTTGGGCATTTAATCTCATCTGGGATGGCCTAATTTCTGGGAATGTGATTTCTTTTTACTATACTATTTTATTCGAATAATTAAATTTAATTAATGAATAAATAGTTACAAACAAAAATAATAGTCCAACACCTTATATAGAAAGGAAAACGGAAAATTGCAAGGGAAATCGCTTTCTATTTTGCCACTTAATATTGTGATTCTCTCATATGTATATACTTATTTGTATTAATTGTAATTATTTAATAATAATGTAGCTAAAATAAAAAACTTTCCTTTATTGACCTAAGTAGGAATTGACTTTAAAAAATTATTTTTATATTACTTGTTTACTGTAGATTTTGTGTTGAATTATTATATATTACATGAACTGATATCTCAGAAGAAAGCTCCCTTTAACTGCGTTCATGATTAGAGGGGGTGAGGGAGGCATTTACTATCTATCCAGGGTTCGTGATAAAATTTTACTCAAAATGGGAAGGGTAGTGAGCGCAGAGTTTAATGGCACAAGAGCCGATTTCAGCTTAACCGTGACAAAGGGGAGGGGGATCAGAAACGAAAATCTTTTGTGCACTACGATTTTTAGCCACTAAGATTTTTTAAGGCACTATTTGATTATCCTAATCTTGATAAACCTACTACTAAAATCCAAAAGGGAATTACTATGGTTAATAGATGTCTTAATGGAATACGAAAATATAAGAAAGTGAATTTAATCAAAAGAAACACGCACACACAAAAAGGGTCTATTGTATAAAAACCTTTTAAGAGCAGTATTAACTTACGCATGTGAAACTTGGTCCATGTCTCGAACAGATGAGAACATGAAAAATATATACGAAAGGAAGATTTCAAGATTTATTTTTGATGGAAATCAGGAATGTGGGGAAGAAGATCAGATTTCGAGCTCTATCAATCATATAAAGAATCTTACATTGTGAAAGTATCCGACTACGTTTGGAACCGTGATTTTGCAAAAGAGTATAAATGGATAATATTTATGATATTTAGTGTCACTTAAATTAGAAAATGTATATAAAGTTGTTTCAAGAATAGTATTACAATAAAAAATATTTAAGTATAATATTTTGACAAAAAATGAATATAGAATGACCCGTTTTTAAAGTATTCTCCTTTTGCGAAAAATGCATTTATTGTTATAATATTTTGCCTGCATATAAATCAGACCTCTGTACAGAGGCTCAACTAGAATGTTTGAAATATATAACTTAGAAGTCGGTTTATCCATGTTTTACGACAACAGAGGGGAGCAATTTTAAGGAAAAAAAAAACGCGATAATTATTTCAATTAGATGTAACTCTGAAAATAATGTGAATTTTTCAAAAAAAAGTAGTTCAGACTCTTTGGAGAAGTCTGTACTTTATATAAGCAAAATATTATTATTTAAGAAGCATTTGTTTATAAAAGGAGAAAATTTTGAAAAAAGGTTACTCTAAGTTAATTTTTTGCCAAAATATTGTATTAAAGTAATTTTTTTGTCAAAATGTCCTAAAACAATTTTATAAATGTATTCTAATCTAAGTGACACTAAATATCATGAAAATTATCCATTTATGCGCTCTTTTAAAACCATGGTTCCGAACGTGGTCGGATACCTTAACTTCATCAAAATGCAATGAATTAAATGGACAGGTGACGTTGTCAGAATGGACGAAGACCGCACCAGTAAAAAAAGTCTTCAATACCCAACCCATTGGCACGCGAAGAAAGGACATGCCAAATTGTAGATGGATTGATGGCCTAGAAAAAGATCTAGTTTTGAGAACTAAGAATTGGAGAACACTAGCAGAAAGATGGCTGGCCTGCAAAAGGTTTCTTGAGGAGGTCAACGCCCACCCGGGGCTGGTGAGTGACTGAGAAAATAAGGAAGAAATCTTGATAAACTTGCCTCAAAAATTAAAAAGCTTTGCTATCAGGATAAATTGACTAAGACAAGTTTAAGATGTCTCTATGCAAATTATTTTATGAATATTGGCGTTTTTTCAAATTTATGTTGTTGTATATTTCATAATTAGGGGCCGTTAAATATCTATTACAACTACATTCTTGACAAATTTACTGTCACTCATACAAAGAACACCCATGATGTCTAACAGACTCATTGCCTAGATCAAAGCTGATAGGTTGGCAATGCTTTTAATCTGCTCAAAAATGTATATTAGAACGTTATAAACCCCTTAAGTTCAACCAGTGCGATTTTGCTTCATCGAGAAGCACAGCCTATGTTCTTGTTACAGAGCGTGACAAAAATGAAAATGCTACTACTCTGCTAAATGTAGAATTTAAAAATAAAAATAATAATTTTAAAAATAAACATAGAAGATTCTAATTATTCTCCTGATGAACATGAGGTACAGGAAAAGGAAAATTCGTGACATTCAAGAAATGTTACTACCAATAATTTAAAACTGAGTGAATGGAAGTATTTTTAGTTTTAAGACATTACACCTAAGAAAAATTTGTGAAAAAAAAGGAAAAGTCATACTGAACGTGCTAGTGTATTAACAAGCTTACGTGTAAAAGAGATATCAGCAGAGAAAAAAACACAGACGATGGAGCAAATTTGCTTAAAAGCATCAAAGACAAAAGGCTGAGGATGCAAAATAAAGTAAATTTTTTTGCTTAGAAAACAATGTAAGAATTTTGTAAGTAACTTAGACAGCCCAAACTTTTGCCAGTTCAATCTTTCAAGAAAATTAAGTGCAGTTGTCAGAGTATGATGAGATTCATGTTGGCCTTCCAATTGAAAGAATGGATAGAGAAATGCAGATGTCACACAGTGGCATGTGGACTTCACAAACTCTAAAGGCGATAAATTTGTGTAATATTTGTTAATAGAAAGCTTCGACTTTTGGTTATTCTTTTGATTTACACTGTACTTAAATTTTCAATATAATATAATTTCAATTTTTTATTATATGTTCGCAATATTGATCCAGTATTGCACATTTCTTTTACTTTTTAGCAAAATAATTTTCTTTTGTAATAAAATGTTTTTAAAAAATCCAATTAGGTGTAATATAATAAAGACCATTCTAAAGATAAATAAATAATTAATAACAAAAATAAATTTATTAAATACAAACTGCCGTTAACATATTCAGTTTTCCCCAGTGACCTCTACCTAACATTGTACACCAAAAAATATGCAGAAATATATATAAATATAAAAGAAAGAGAGAAATATGCTTTCCTCCAAATTTCTCCCTGCATATTTCTCTCTCAAATATTGAATTCAAAGGTTTTTTTATATATCATTTGTGAAATTTACATATATATGATTCTGCTTGCATACTTGATACAACGTGAAAACAGAGATATAAAATTTGTATATCAGATTACCTTAGCAAAACTTAACAGAAATGCCAATTATATACTATCATGCCTGGTGGGTAATATTCAAGTTAAAACATCTAAAGTCTGTAATCACGCTTTAAGCTTTTTGTGCTTTTTAATGATGGTTTATTTTATATAATTTTGAATTTACGTAATGTAAATTTTAGAATAGAAACATTATTCACGTAAAATTACGCTTATGTATTAAGTTGCTTTTAAAAAAACATGTAGCTGTTTTCCCAATTACTACTATAAAGATAAATCAAAATTGTAACTCCTAATAAGTTATAGATAGATTTTCTTTCTTTATTTTGCCTTTTCGAAATTGCGTTTCTTCTCTAATCCACCAAAGTTAGGAAACCTATTAAACTAGACTCGTTATGAATATTTTAATCATTTTTCTGTTTTCAAAATCAATACATATCACTTAAGTAACTTCCTTTTTTACATTTATTAACATATCACTTTAGATCATATAGCTTTCATAACTTTAAAAATTTCGTTCTTTATAATTTTTTTTCAGTTTAAGGAGTATTAAAAATACTTTTCTCGATGTTTTCGAATTAATTGCATCAATACATGCCATTAATGTATCATTAGATTATTAAAAAAATCTAATAGGAATGTTTTGCAAAAACTACTCATAAGAGCATTAAATTAATTTTTTAACTAGCTTAATACTTTGGACTTAATGAAGCAAAAAAGGCCATTTTCATCAAAAAGACATGTAATACTCTAAAATCAATAAAAATAATAAGCTTCCTCTTATGCACTTTTTTAAATATTTATCAACTTTGTGGAAATTTTTAACCCTGAGAGGCTAGAGATTAATTAATCTTGTAAATAAGAGGCCCACAAAGGCTATTTTGGCATATTAAGTAGCAAAACATTAAAAATACAAAAAAAAGAGTAAAGATAACTGACATATAATGATTTGCTGATTTTTTTTAATTGACCTTCATGAATATTTTTTTTAAATATATTCTCGTGCTGGGGAAAAAAGACAGCAATTAAACGTTAAGAGCAATTGTTTATCCAAGCAAAATGTCGATGTTTAATTACAAAAAAAAATAATTTATTTATCTATAAAATACTTTGGTTAAATAATTTAAAAAATGAAAATACTTTTTTTTCTGAAAATTAGTTATAAACCATAAGAAGCGCTTTTTAAAATATTTGTTGAGAAAATGCAAAGGCAAAACGTAGCTTTTCATGCTTATGTTAAATAGTATAAACAATTGTATTATTTTAGCATTAATTTTTCATTTCTTTAGATTTATTGCGTCAATTTCCCTACTAATTTTTTCAGGTACATAGTATTTTAATTTTATTTTATGCAAATGCAAACAAATCTATGGATCCATACAAGGGAATACAGAAAACCGTAGAAATAAATGAAGTGTGAAACAATACAGAAAACCTTTGCTAAGGCAAATAAGGATTAAAAGAAAACTACAATTATTTTTGTAAATTTAAATATTGTAAAAATTGATTTTAAGAGATTCCTGTTATATTTACGTATTTGTATATATCCTAACAAATCCCATGCTCTGATTATTAAAAAGGAATATTTTCCTGATATTCTAAAAATTCTCTAGGAAATCATTGTACACATCCACAACAAGTTTGTATAACTGCAAACATTATTTTTTTTAAAAAAAAATAAAGAAATATGTGAGATTTTATGAGCTTATTCTGAAAAATGCATTGAAATCTCGAATTAATATTCCGTGTTACTTGTTTATTAGCCTCTCACTTCAAAGTAACACGAGGGGAATTTGACAAAAACAATCATGAAGCTTACATATAAACTGGCAACTATGTAAAAAAATCAAAACCGTCAAGCACAAGGTAAGAACAATGCTCACAAATGCGTTCGTCTGCATCTAAAGTAAACAAGCAACTGGCACCAAAGAAAGCTGAACACCGCTGGGAAATTGAATGCGAAGCGTTCTTCCATCTCATATTTGAGCAATATATGTGGCCTGATTGTGGTAGGGCCTTGATAAGAGGAAGTCTCCTGATTGGTTGAGAGGAGGTGGAAAGGGCGTGTGGCCAAGGTGACTACTTCGGAAGGCATCGAAAGTTGGCGGGAAAGTTCCTGATGTTGCAGGAGAGACTTTATTACCATTGGCTGTTAGTACTCGGTGAGATAGCACTCTATTGACTGTCATGACACCATCTAGCTGTTTGCGTGAAAATTGTCATTACGCATACGCATAGGAAATTTCTAGCCAAATGCATTAAAATATATCACCTTGACTAAACTCATTTGGTAGTTATTAATATTAACTGGTAAATATAATAGATTCTAATAAATTATTTACTTTAACACTTTATCTTCCTCATTATGATTTACTACAATTTTTTTCATGCAATTTTTTTTTGAATTACTACATTAAAAGTTAAGGGATATACATAAATAAAGTACTCAACTTTGGAAAATTTAATCCGTTAAATCTAATGAATTAAACTGGTACTTTAAAGTACCGTCAGTCCATAAACGTCTGAAATAATAGTCTCATAATACGAAAAGACCGAATGATGTTTTTAAGGCGGTTTTAAAAATGCTAAATACCCAGAGAACACTCATATTTTACAGAACAAAATATTTAATTCTAAACATTATTAACTTTTTAAAATTTATTTACTTTTTTCACGCATAAAACCAGTGTTTACATATAAACTCAATTAGATGATATTCAAAGAAACAGTTTGTTTTCATTAAAAGGGGTCTCAGGGGTGTTAAATTTTTCTAGAGGTCTGAAAATATAAACGATTTTCAAACGGCTATAATTCTTTTAAATTTAAATTAAAGGATTCGAATCTCTTACACATTATTTATAATTGAAAGGGGCTTCAGAAAAGTATAAAATGTTTAAAATATAATGATAATTTTAAAAGTCATATGCATATGAAAATTATATAATAAATATTAAGTATTTTTTGCTTTGCGCGCGCTATTTTCTAAAATATTAGCCTCTGATGTATAAAACTTTATAGAATTATACAATGCATCATACTCTTTAAACCCTACGTAATTTTAGTACTATACATCTTTTGTATTTCAAAATATTTGTAAAATATTGCAATTTTTTAAATATTTTTTAAAAGTGTATTTTTTATTTATTAAAATATATGTTATTATTCTATTTATATAAAAAAGTAGCTACAAAGTATTAAGAATACATTTGTATTTATAAATCAACTTATAGCTAGTAATTAAACCTACTCTTTTAGAAAATATATAGTATGCACGACGTAAAACTAAATAAATATTTCTTATAGAAAAGTTTCTTATTTTCATATGCTTATAATTTTTAAAATTATGATTATATTTTAAACATTTTATACTTTTCTGAAGCCCCATTCCTTTATAAGTAATGTGTAAAAGATTCGAATTATTTAATTTAAATTAAAAAAAAAAAATATACCTGTTTGAAAATTGTTTATATTTTCAGACCTCTAGAGAAATTTAACACCTCTGAGACGCCTTACACAAAAATTCATTACACGTTATGCATTTTGAGTGAGGTTTTAATTGACGTTTTTATAAATCACTGCATCCTACGGAAGGAAATGCTGTATTTTCTGAACATGAACTGCTGTACCTTGAACCTTGTTCAGTCTCTTGATCGTCATCTTAAGAACAAAAATTCCAGTAGATTATTTGCTCGGACTTCTACATCTGAAAAATCATGTGTTAGTACATCATTGATTTCAACTAGTAGGTTCTAGAATAAATCCAAAGTCTCTTGAAGACTGTGCTTCCTTTTTCCAGACATTCAAAGAAAAGGAAATAATAATAATAATAATAATAATAGCATTTTGAAAACTATATGTGTTAGTTATTGTGTAATCTCAGTTACACACAAAGAAATTAAAATGTTGTTAATTTTGAAATAATATTAGGTATTTATATAATTTAATTGTGTGGCAAAAAAAATAAAAAACAAACTCAGGTTCAAAGTACAAATTTTTTTTAATACGTTAATATAAAACAATAAAAAAGCAAAATAAATAAGTTAAGCTAAAAATAAATTTAAAAAAAAAGCATAAGCATATTGCAATACAACAAAAAGCAACAATAAGCCACACGATCTAAAAAGATGAAGCTCTTGCTCTAATATCCTGTGACTGTCGGTACTTATAAGTACCCCAACGTTATTCAACTGTAAAATTAATCATATGCACTGCTCATTTAAAATAGGCAGTCAAATCGCTTTATGAGGTCTTCGTTAACACACAAAAAATAAATAAATAAAACACTTACCTTTGACATTAGCTTCTTTTTCAGAACAACAATGAGAATCTTCGCAATCCGATCAAAATGTTATCTAAAAACGCAACTTCTGCAATAAATCTGTTCGCGTTCTCCGCTAAAATACTCATCATAGAAATATTGCCTTATATCTTGGAAGAGTGGATTTAAAAGAATATTCCTGCTAAGTATCGTCCGAGTATTCGTAAAAATGTTTATTATATGTAATTTTAAACTGAATGGCACTTATAAGTACCATCGGTAGATAAAGGGTTAACTGACTTAGTTGGTTAATATTAATAATAACAGATGATTATTAACAATAGTTGATAAATCACATTAACCCTAATATACAGGGTTTATCAGCACAGCGGTTGCAAACTTTCAAGATAGAGTACACCTAGAAGGTGGGAAATCCCATAGGGATACATGATCGCGGAAACGCATCCCTGGCGTGGTAGTGACGACACAAGAAAGGCAGGAAAGGAATAAGAACAAAAAACATGTTTATTATCCTTAGTACAGCAAAAATACTGGGAATTTTTTCATTGGTATACATGACAGATGGCGCTACGTAAACCGAAGCATCAGATAACGGTGGATGCGCACACTTTGTTTTTGCTGCCTCACTCGCAATAAGGCATAATTTCACCCGCCGAGAAAGAGATAGTAGAATACAATGTTACACGAACTCTGATGATAAGCATCTTGATGATAAGCATCTGGCATACGAGGCCTCTGATTGCCATGGACGCTCAGCACACACAGCGGTTGTAAGCCCAGCGTTACCCCAGGAGGCAAACTCCCAGCCACATCTTCTTTGTACTCTTGCACAAGAGATTGTCAAACAGCGTATCCTTCTACACACAGAAATGTGAATGAAAAGTAAGAATACCAAATAATGAGGAGAATGCCCTGGATCCGGTACAGAACAATCCCGGTATACTGGCTATCGCTAGTCATGTCGGGATTTTCCGTGTTAGGGTCTGGTGGATCTTGCATACTAACGACGTCTGCATACTTCAACATTCACCCCTATCTTTCCTTTAATGTTCTTTTTTCTTAATTTGTTGCTGTACTAAAGATAATAAACATGTTTTCTCCTCTTATTCGTGCCCTGCCTTTCTTGTGTTTTGTGTGGCCATTGCCACGACAGGAAAGCGTTTCCGACCATGCATTCCTATGTGACTTCCCATCGTCTAGGTTTGCGCTGTGTCCTGAAAATTTGTAACCTGTATGCATATAGTGATGCTATTTTCTTGATGTTTATATTGCTCCATGTGCAATATTCGATGGTCAGAAGTAATATTTTTTCTTCATGCAATTTTTATATTTGATGTTAGTATATGCTGTACACACATACTAGTTTATATTAATTACATGTATTGATTTTAGCTTAATTGGGTTGCTTTGAGTTCTGGATGATGGGCATACCAATTATAAGTCTCAGCGAGGGTAGCATCTAAGTTATCTTATTCTCGGCACATCATAAGAGGTATTTGAAAGCAATTTCGATTTACCGCATAACAGCTTTTATTATTCCTCACGACGACATATAATGTGAGGAGCATCAGAATTTGAACTAATGATCTTCCAATCGATAATCTTGGGACTTCATCATCGAGCTATCAAATCTATATCCTCTTTTAATTAAAATAGATAAATGTATTTTATAATGATGAGCTTCAAAAATGAATTATAAAAGACAGAACAGCATATCGAGAATTAAAATTTATGTAATTGTTTAATATTTAAAGCTATCGTTTTTTTTTTTTGGATAGTGTACTGAATTGAAAATGGATAACATTCCATCGCTTTTTCTTTCTTTTTCTTTAAATGATCTCAAACATACTGTTGTATATTTATACTGCGCTCTGCTTTTAAAACTAAATATATATTAAACTAATTAACCGCTAGAAAATAATTTTATTCAGATAAGTTCTTATTTAATTCTAAAAAAAATATTCACATACTCACTATCACATTGTATAAACATTCTCCTTTTTCTGAAGTCTTTTTCCCATGTTAACGAAGCATCCATATTCTCTATTGTATTTGTTTGAATGCAAAGCTCTTTTTGTTTCAACAAAATATTCTTTTTATTAATTTTATTAATTTTATTATTATTATCAACTTTAAATTCGTTTCATAATTCTAAGTGAACTTTCAGACACATAAAACAAAATAATTAATTAGCAAAGGGGTTTTGAAAAATTTCAGAAGTACTCTTAATAACGAAATAAACCCTATTAATAGCGACAAAAAACAACTTAAAACTGTACAATTATTTTATTTAATATCATGCACTATTTAACAGTTTCATCTTGTACGTAAAAAACATTGGGTTGAGTAAAAAGCCATGAAGGATTTTTTTCTATATTTTTCAAAGTCACATATTTTGATAAGTGCGAAAGATCAATTAATGATACACGCTCCCTTTTGTTCGAAGATCTTTGACTATTGTTCGTTGGGCTTCATAATTCCCCATTCGTAGAGGGATCTGTCTTTATTTGCGAAAAACTTAACTTGGGCTGATTTACAACCTCATCTGAAATTAATGTTACTCAAGACAAATAATTTTGAAAAGAGCAAAAAAAAGTGGAAGTCTGACGGTTCAAGGTCAGGTGAGTATGCTGGATGGGCAACACATTTCATCCAAGCTCCAATAAGTTTTGATGAGTCTCCGAAGATGCGTGTAGTCTGTGAGTGTGTGTGTGTGGTATTGTCTTGATGGAACAATTCTCCTTGACAATTGACCGATCTCCGGACGTTTCTGGATAACAACTTCGTTCAAACTGTTCAATTGCCGACATTACACAGTAGAATTGATTGTTCCATTCCTTGGTTGGAGCTTAAAAAACACCACAGCCTACCAATCCTAGATTGTCCATAATCTTCCTCTGTTGAAATCGTTGAAAACGAACCAACAAAGCAATTTGTGCACCTAACTTTTGTAAACAATCCACTTATCACCAGTAATTATTCGTTTAAAAAAATAGTTTTCTACTCGTTTAATGAGCATATTGCAGATGTTTCTCCGTGCCTTCAAATGATCTTATTTGAGCTCATGAGGAACCTACATATCCCAGTTTCTTTGGTTGGACGTGAACATTTTTTGACAGAACTTCAATGTCTCTGCAATCTCTTGCGTCGTGTAACTGGAGTTTGACTAGATCAATGTCTTTATTCTGTCATCGTCAATCTGGCTAGGACTTCCTGAACGAGGTGCTACTTTCAAATTAAAATCATCAGCTCGGAATTTCTTGAACCAGTTTTTGTACTGACTTTCTTTTGTGATAGCCCCCTACCTGGGGAAGTCATCTCTTCATCTACTGGACCTATATTTGTAGGAGGTAAGGATTGAAGTGAACCAAGCTAGTTATAATAAAACCAATTTATTATTATCAAATATAATAATCAAAGACAGTCTTACTCTAGGGAGAAAATCAAGAGTGATATATTGCAGCTCTTAATCTTATGTGAATAAGCGCCAGAAATCCTAACCACCTAAATTACGTTAAGTAATCCTATGAATCTTAACTTCCTTACTTTATTTGAATAGCTAAAGCCCGCTCTATAATTACGCGTCTGAGTTCAGATCCTTACCATGCCCGCACTGCGTTCAGCAACTCAGCTTCCTTACCTCCTTCTTCCTCATGATTACTAAACCTCCACTATATATCTACTAACTAATCCGCATATCAAGGTTTCTTCTTGAGAGGGTTGGCTGACAAGTAACTCAATTGATGGCCCTAAAGATTCCCCAAGAGGATTAGTAGGAAACGCTCCTTAAAGCCCCGTCACATTTGTATAGCATTGTCACAGTAAGGTTTAAGCAATTTTTCACAAGCTTGATGTGCGTGTTTCCCTTTTCGGCAGAAAAACAGTCAAATATGTCGAAAATGAGCAGTTTGGTCTTCCATATGTCAAACCTCCAAAACTGAACGAAACCACTTAATTTGTTCTTTACAATGAAGCTTAAGTAGTCAGGTATTAATGACATAACAGTGATTATTGCTAAAGATTCAAGTATTTCAGAAACTGCAATACAGCCCTCAGTTTGGAAAAAAAATTATAAACTCACTAACTTTTTGTTCAACCTCCAATAAGAGCCGTATTCGTCGTTTTTCAAAAATAAAATCAAGTAGTGAGAATAAATATTACTTAAATATGAGAAACTCAAACAAAGGGGAAAACAGGGAGTGTACTTTGTGTGTTATGCTTATGCCTTCATTTTAAAATTAAAAAAAAAAAGAATTAACTAAATTTTATGCTTACATATATAGATAAAAAAAATAGGGAGAAAGATTAAAAAAATCATGAAAATCTTTGACCAAATAGGATTAGTTTATTACCCTTAATTCGAGCTAGTATTTTTGAACCTGTTTTTGTAGGCATGTATTTTGATTCAGAAAAAATAGACTCATAAATACACGTCAAAAATATTCATTACACCCACATCTCTAGATATGGATATATCATTCAATGCTTTGAAATAGTTGTGAAAATGTACGCCTACATATAATTCTTTCAATATGATATTAGAAGGAAAATTTTAAATCTTGTTATTATTTACAATATCATACAATATCATCACCGGGATATCATACGTTTAATGTTTTAATGAAATAAAATACAATATAATCTAAAGTAATAAAATAAATAAAAGAATCTTTAAAACACACTAATACTGCGATCAAATGAAAAAGCAAAAAGAGTATTAAACTCCACAAGATGAAAAGGTTTAAAAAAAACAGTAGCAAGTGAACAAACATTGAAATAATTCTAAATATCTCAATGTTTTTGCTATTTCATTGACATACAAAGTAAGAAAAGCTTATTTCTTCATTAATTCTTTTTTTTTTTTTGTACAATTTTTGTTATTGTTTGGACGAACATCCGATATTGCCTTATTAATTGTATTACCATCATTATACGTGCAATATGCCATATATATATATATATATATATATATATATATATATATATATATATATAAAAGACGTGGTGATTGGTAAGGAATTCAATAACGATGATCATATTTCAGATGGTTGATGTAATATGGATGTTATTGACGATGCAGTCTTGTTGAATGTCAAATCCAGTTTATTGTACATGTAGACGCACACAAACATACATATGAACGACACAAAGCTCAAATAAGAGATACGAGTGTATTATATTACGAGAACAAGAAACGGACAGAGATATTTTCCAGAGAGTCTCGGTTTTAATACAAAACGGCGCCAGAAGTACAAAAAGCTTACATGACTTGTGATTGGTGGAAAGACATCACATGAGAATGCCTTTAAAGTAAGTCTACTTTAAAAAAAGGCTGAGGTTTTAGTTTTTAAGAGATACGATTACGATTAAATCCCGTCAGACGGGCAAGCAATAATTAATTATTTACGCGAGAGTACTGAAGGATGTTAAAATCATTACAAATTAAAAAGTTGTTTAGATGAATTAAGATGAATTATATTTATATATATAGAGATATATATATATACTAATTATGAAATTTACTAAACATTTCCATAGTTTAATTTACGGAAAAGTATCGTAACAATTTACAAGATTAAAAGGTCTGTAAATATTTTACTTGGAAACCAAGAGATTTCCTCTTCGTTTTACTCCACTTCCAATAAATAAAAGCAATAAAAGATCTCCCTCTGTATTCTTTGAGTATGTGTTAGGGAAGGGGAGAATCGCTTTCCTCTGGTCACAGTGAATTGTGCATTTTAGCGGGGATTGCTACAATAGGAGCTTCATGAGAGGGGAAAATTGTGATGTAACCAGATTCCCGCAGCAAGTCCAACAGCGTATTTATCGTCAAATAAAAGGGAAATGAAAGACGAGTTTGTAGTTCTAAGTCACAATAAAAATGGTGCTTAGGTTTTGAAAAAAGAAGGGAAAGACAATGAAGTTATTAATGAGTTCACATAATTTTTTTTATTAAATAGAATGCATATATGTGTATTAAAATCCCTGATTAATTTTTCTTTATAAGATGAGACTCATTTATTGTGAAGTACTGAAATGTGGGAGTTTATTCAGAATGGTTGATTAATTTGTAAATGTGTGTTTTCTAATAAAGAAACTCTTATGATAATAGATTCTTACAAAGTAGAATATGCAGAAAACTTTGTGGTAGAAAAATAAAAAAAATAATATTATGCAAACATCAATAAAACATACATTAGAATTATCATTTGAAAATCTATGCATTCTTTATATCTAAAGGTTAAGGGTACATTTTGTTTTCTTGCATCTGAATTGAAAATGAATGAGCACAGAAACAAGAAATTTTGAAGAAATATGTACTAAGCAGTTTTGTAATATATTATACTAACTTATAATACGTTACTATCTACTATAAGCTAAATTTTATTTTGATGTGCTTTTTATTTTATTTCAGATTTGTGTTTTGATAATGATTGTGTGTTACCCTGAGTATTAATGATGACTTATTCTTACTCATATTTCGTTTCCTTACTGCCTAGTAGTATAGTCAAATTACAGGTGAAGGTCGACTATCTTGAAAGCAATGTTTGTTAAACACTTATTGCTAGTATTTAAAGTGTGGTTATCAACAGTGGTTTGCACAAGGACAGCTTAAGACTCTATCAAACACCAATAGATTTTTTAAAAATTTTTGTACAAAGATTATAGCACGGCGTCGTTGAGGTACTTTAGTGGAGGTTTGGGACAACAATATTGCGATCTTTAAACAAAACGCTGTGTAGTTATCAATATTTCATTGATTACAAACGTTTTTAAATAAAACAGAATAACTTTTACAGAAAATGACTTTTCGTTAAATTTTAAGTGTGTAAAACTATTCCCTTTTTCATTTTACGATTTTTAGAGATTTTTTTAAGATGAAACTTCCAGACTTTAATTTTTTTCTTTCTTTTGAAATAGAAAATGTAAATATTTACAATGTTCCGTTTTTTAGTCGCTTCACAGTATTGCAAATACGTATCTTATGAAAAGCATTACTAAAAGCCCAAGTTGCATAACAATTATTCAATAAATTTTCCGATTGACATAAAGGCATATTTTTCCGTCTAGAAGGTTCAAGCTGACATGAACTTAATGATATCTTTCAGTGAATTAATCTGCTTAAATACGCGTAACTAAAATCCCTGTTTATGTGGAAGATATTTAATAATGTGTGTGTGTGAGTGATGATCATATAAGACTGCCACAAGCTTCCAGAATCCAAATAAGGTAAACGCACACTTGCAATACAGCAAATATATGTCCAATCATCCGTAGCTAAATACCAAATCCAATATGGCATTATTAACATCAAAACTGAGTTTTCACGGTTCTGTTTTGATAGATTGCCGAAAGTCGTTTACAGATAATTGCAGAGCACGATTAATAGAGATAGCCTACATAGAGTCCAGGATGAATATCCTTCCCAATATAGAACATAGGTAAGGTATTTTCATGTCGTTTTTCTTTCTCGTGACAGAAGAAACGCTTGGCTGATTTTATCATGCACTCATGGTGAACAGCTTCCCGAAATAGGTTATATACAAGACAAGAAAATGAATAAATAAAAATGTATATTTTTAATCAAAGCCAATATATTATAATTTATTTGTTGCTATTTGTTTAAGCGCAATTTAAAAATCAGGAAATTTAAATGTACTGTTTATGGGTTTTAAGAAAATTAATCGAGAAATAAATCCTGAAACACACACAAATTTGATTTTTTTTAAAAATAACAAGGATTTTAAACTATTGTTACGAATTTTGTGCAAAACAGAGTAAAAAATTTATATTTGGATATATAATGCATTTATATTGCATTATGTTATATTTATTTTATGTTAAAGTTGTAATATTCGCAATGGTGAGTCAGTTAGGACCACTTAGGCTTTTTCCATCACTTAACTTTTTTCTTTGTTTTTGCTTTTAAGATTCAAAAATCATGCACCCATACACTTTTGGATATGCCCAATGCACTCTAACTTTCCCACTTGAACATCATATGGACTCGCGCTCATGAGAAACTTATGCAAATGGAAACACATGTGCTAGCGGCAGAGCTCATTTGATGCGCATCAAGGAGTATAGATTCATTAAAAAAAATAAAAATACTTCTAATTATCATATTTCCTCATATTATATGTCATTTTAGAAATAGTGGAACTTTTAGGAAATATAAAAAAGTGAAAATCGATAATTGTTTTGAAAACTTATGTGCTAGACCCCTTAAAGAATATTAACATTTAGAGCTACAATAAATGCAATTATGGAGACTACAATATTTAGCATTACAACAATAAACGGGGACAAGGCTCTACTCGATGTTCATGTCTCGACAGCCACCTCTGGGCTGACGGTTTCTAGAGTTGTCCACCATATGTTGTTGTCCACGTACTGGTTTTTTACATAATGAGTTTTATGTAATTGATTTCAGAAATATAACAATTATGATTATTTAATCACTTCTTCACTTGCGCTTTACCCAGCATTTCTCAAACTATGGGGTGCACCCGCTAGAAGGGTGTAAGCATAACGAAAAGTCGAAAATGAACGATATAAAAATTCAAATTTGCTGATAGGGAGAAAAAAACTATATTGATGCAATAAAAATAAAATACACATTTACACTGATGTAATATACTTATAAAAGTATCAGTACTGCACAATGTATATGATATTTAATATCTCAATACTAAATTAAGAACAAGTTTAACTATTACTACTGTCTGTTACCCATTGGCTTGTCACATATAAAATTTTATACAAATTTTAATACTTATCTTGTGATTTGTACCGTTTATGATTAAAATCGTATTGTAGTTTTAACGTTAAAGTGCATTAAATACATAGTTATTGTATGAAGAGACGTGCGATGAAAGTTATGATTGAAAATTGGGTCGCAAACTCTGAAAATTTGAAAACACTGACTTAAGCAGTTGAAATTTTGCAGTCGATAATTATAAATAGAGTTTATTTAAAAAGTTATTATCATGAAGCCAATTAGTTATTGTATGAAGAGACGTGCGATGAAAATTATGATTGAAAATTGGGTCGCAAACTCTGAAAATTTGAAAAACACTGACTTAAGCAGTTGAAATTTTGCAGTCGATAATTATAAATAGAGTTTATTTAAAAAAAGTTATTATCATGAAGCCAATTAGTTATTGTATGAAGAGACGTGCGATGAAAATTATGATTGAAAATTGGGTCGCAAACTCTGAAAATTTGAAAAACACTGACTTAAGCAGTTGAAATTTTGCAGTCGATAATTATAAATAGAGTTTATTTAAAAAGTTATTATCATGAAGCCAATTAGTTATTGTATGAAGAGACGTGCGATGAAAATTATGATTGAAAATTGGGTCGCAAACTCTGAAAATTTGAAAACACTGACTTAAGCAGTTGAAATTTTGCAGTCGATAATTATAAATAGAGTTTATTTAAAAAGTTATTATCATGAAGCCAATTAGTTATTGTATGAAGAGACGTGCGATGAAAATTATGATTGAAAATTGGGTCGCAAACTCTGAAAATTTGAAAACACTGACTTAAGCAGTTGAAATTTTGCAGTCGATAATTATAAATAGAGTTTATTTAAAAAAGTTATTATCATGAAGCCAATTAGTTATTGTATGAAGAGACGTGCGATGAAAGTTATGATTGAAAATTGGGTCGCAAACTCTGAAAATTTGAAAAACACTGACTTAAGCAGTTGAAATTTTGCAGTCGATAATTATAAATAGAGTTTATTTAAAAAAGTTATTATCATGAAGCCAATTAGTTATTGTATGAAGAGACGTGCGATGAAAATTATGATTGAAAATTGGGTCGCAAACTCTGAAAATTTGAAAACACTGACTTAAGCAGTTGAAATTTTGCAGTCGATAATTATAAATAGAGTTTATTTAAAAAAGTTATTATCATGAAGCCAATTAGTTATTGTATGAAGAGACGTGCGATGAAAATTATGATTGAAAATTGGGTCGCAAACTTTGAAAATTTGAAAACACTGACTTAAGCAGTTGAAATTTTACAGTCGATAATTATAAATAGAGTTTATTTTAAAAAAAGTTATTATCATGAAGCCAATTAAGTAGTTTGATTATTAGAATTAGTATAATTATTTTATTATAAAGTAGAACTTTACAAATTAGATTTAATTTTCTAACAAAAAGAAAACCATTCTCCATTAATTTAGTACATACCTTTCCGTTACCTTTCAAGATAATTAATTATAATTGAAATATAATTTTACACTGAGTTAAGTATTTTTCAAACGCAAATAGCTCTGAATTGATTTGATAAAAATGTACCTTTCACAAAACCTGTGAATGAATTTACTATATTCTAATGTCATTAGGTTTTTATTCACTTGAATTAGAAGTATTAAATACAAATGTAAATTTTAGAACCGAAGACTCATTTACATATTTAAGTATTCAGCACTTCACTTCAACCAATTTACAATTTCCAACCCCGTGGGCAATACATATGTATAACTAGAAACTCCCATTTCCCCATGAAAGCACCCACGCACTGCATTTCGCTATAACGTTAAATATAATAGATCAATGAAGTGATATTGGATGCAGTTTGGCTAACGACTGTATGACATAAACGCATAATTTGCTAATTATACAGATAGCTTTTCAACTTTTACCAATCTGTAGCATTTTTTAAATAGATTTCACAATTAATGTTTGTTTTCTATATTTCTCAGAATTTTATTCAAATGCACTAACCGTGCTTGAATTCCTTCACAATGAATCACTTCCCTCACCTTTTAAAAACATTCCCAAATAGCGTAAAATTCAAATCCAAGTTACTGAAGTAAAGTTATTATGCATGGATAGATATAAATATGCAAATGTGTTTTCTTTCTTAAATTTTGCAATATAATTTTATGAAATACAACCACAAAGCTAGTATTTTATTAAAACTGCTCTGCGTCCAAACCATGTAAATAAAGTTTCATTTTCTTAGAACTCAGTCTTATATATTTTAGTGAAATTAAATTTAAATGTGCTAAGTAAATATTTGATAAGAGAATGGAATACAAACTCTCAGTGCCCCCGTAAAATCTGAGCTTTACGACAAATCTCATTCATGACTTCTAAGCCGAATCTAGAGTGGTATCAATTTTATCAACATGAATTCACCATTTGCGAATATGTCCATTTACTTACAGATAAAACCGATGTGATGTTATCTAAGTTTGAACTTAATTTATCTGAATAAATTACTAACCAATTGCAGAAATGATGTCAAGCATCGCTACGATCTGATTTCCATGCTTTTGAACCAAAATAGAATTATTTAAATATTTGGTTCTTGCTTTAGCGAAAGGATATATCGGATTTTAGATGTAACGTACTAAAGATTACCCCCCGTTAGTTAACAATAACTGTTGAAGCAGGATATAATGCCTTATTCAGTGTTTCTCAAACTGAGGGGTGCGCCCCCTGGGGGGCGCGATAACCCCACGAGGGGCGCGCGAGCAAATCGAAAATAAAAGATTTAAAAATAATTAATTTACTGGAATTAATTAAAGCAAAATACTTTCAGACATAATAAAAAATGCACTTTTACTCTGATATAATTTATAGGCGTGCGCGCGCCGTATTAAGTCAACAAAAATAAAAACTTCTTCAATACCTAATTATCTATCATTGATCCTATAACCAAATAAAAAAAACTTTTATTTGATTTGCTGTAATCCCATGATGAGAGATATTTTTTCTACGCCTTCTGTTTAAACCTAACATACAACTTTTTCAGAGAAAAAACAGATCCCAGACGCAGAATCGAAAAAAATTTAGGAACATAAAAAATTCATCACTGTCATTATTTTTGAAATACTGCACATTATAGCTGTAATCTGCTTAACCTTCTAAGTTATTGGTAAAGTTAGTTATGACCCATCTCTTGTGTGTTTGTTTCTCATATAGGGAAGTTGTAAGTAATGTATTTCTCTGTTACGCTTTTTTCCATGCAAAAGAGTTTTATGATATTTGCAAAACCACGGAGAGCACACAAACTTTGAAGAATTACTTGGCCAAGACTTATTTTTACGAGTATTCTATACATATAAAGCATAACGCGAAAAACATTTTACACAATTTCAAATGATCTTAATGAATACACTTTTTACCTGTAAGTGGTCGCGTGGGACGCACAGATTACGAAATCGTTAATTTTGGCAAAACTGTTTAATTGTTACCAAAGAAAAATTGAAAAGTCCTTGAAAGTAAGTAAGTAAACTTTCTCTTAATTAAATTATTCACTGTAATCACGATTTGTATCGTGTACAATAAAATAATTATAAGAAAAAAGGATTAGGGTGACTCCATAACCCCGCTCAACCGTATCGAGTGCATGCCTGCTCCCGGGTTAAAACATGTTGAAGTCTTTTCGCTGTAAATATTAAAAATAATACAGTTATTCTTCATCGGAATTTTATAGTATTGTTCATTATTTAACATCAAATATAAATGCTAATTCTGTGATGTTTAAAATTACCATCCGCTTAAAACTAATAATAATTTGAGCAAACATTTAAAAAAAATCATTTTACATTTTTGTAAACATTGTTGAGCCTTTGGCTTTGCACTCCTTTCAATTCACCTATTATATCATTAATGTTTTATTTTCTTATAAATGAACTCGGGTAAAGAGCGTTCACTTCAGCCGGTATACTTTTAATGTATCAGTGCTGCACAGAGTATTTTATAACTAATTAATTAATACTAAATTAAGAACAAGTTTAAGTATTATCGACTTCCATGGGCTTGTCTTGCAAAGCAAAGTTTTTATAAGGAATGCTTATGATTAGAAATTCAACCTCTGAGTTCTTTTTCTATATTTAGCAGATATCTATATTTTGTCTTCTAAGCAGCCACCGCATTTTGCAATATGTTCAATTTAAAGATTAGAGAAAGGAAAAATAACATAAATAAGTATCCTGTTATTTTATTTATTTATTTATTTATTGCTTAAAAGTAGTATACAAAATTTTAATACTTATGTTATTAATTTGTATGGTTTATAATAAAGATCGCCTATTGTAGCTTTAGCTTCAAAGTGCATTATTATTGCATTCAGTACATTATTAATGTATAAGAGGGGGTGCGATAAAAAGTGTGATCGAAAAGGGGGGCACCAGTATTGAAAGTTCGAGAAGCACTGGCCTAATTATTTCTCTCTGGAAATTAGTAAGGAATTCCGATCTATTTAGTTGCACAAGTTAATTTTTCAGAATAATAATTGAATAAAATTCTCAAGTATGCAAACATATTGTAAATTTAGAATTCAGCTTACTTTTTGTAAATTTAAAATATGTTTTAATATTTTAAGGCATAAACATTAATTAAATACAGCAATACACCAATTAAAACAGTTCAACAACGACATAAATTAGAAAAAACATTTCTGCAGCTTTTTTTTTTAGAGTTTTATGCATTTCTGTACTTTTGAACTTGAGTAAAATTCTCTGATCTTGTGAGTTTTTAAATAAACTTAGAGCTAAAAATAAACATTTTAATCTCTTGATAAGTAAAGTTTAATTCATTTAACACTTGAAAACTAATGTAAATATGAAAGATATGAAAAATATATGCACCTCTGAATTAAATGAAGTACATAAATTATTTTTGAAATAAGTAAAAAAATCAATCGTTAGACATCGATTACTTTGCGGTAGCAATAATATACCGGGTGTCCATAATTAAATTTGAAATTTGCGAGCAGTCTGTAGCAATAACTATACAGCGGAAGTGCACATGAAAATTGGTTAATAGCAGAGGGAAATAATGGGAAGTTTATCTAGGCAGAAAAAATGAATAGTTTCAAAAAACACCCAATAGCTTTATTAAGAACAAATAAATAAAATCCAAAATAGGACGGATTCAAAACTCCTGCAGCAATACAAATCTGTAGTCGCATTCTTGCATTAAGGTATCCGGAATCGTGATTTTGCAAAAGTAAATAAATGGATAATATTTATGATATTTAGTGTCACTTAGATTAGAAAATGTATATAAAATTGTGTTTTAAGTATAGCAATACAATAAAAAATTATTTAAGTACAATATTTTAACAAAAAATGAACATAGAATGACCAATTTTCAAAATATTTTCTTTTTGGTGAAAAATGCTTCTATTATAATAATATTTTGCCTGTATATAGCTCAGACCTCTGTACAGAAGCTCAACTAGGATTTTTGAAATATATAACTTATAAGTGGGTTTATCTATGTTTTACGACAACAGAGTGGAGAAATTTTAAGAAAAACCGCCGATAATTATTTCAATTGGTTGTAGCTCTGAAAATAATGTTAATTTTCTTAAACTCATAGTTGAGCCTCTGTACAGAGGTCTGAGCTATATTCAGGCAATATATTTTAATAATAGAAGAATTTTTCAAAAAAGGAGAACATTTTGAAGAAAGGTTAGTATAAGTAAATTTTTTGCCGAAATACTTTTTTGAATATTTCTTTTTTGTCAAAACATTCTTAAAACAATTTTAAACATGAATTAAATTAGTGTCATTTAAATGACACTAAATATCATGATAATTATCCATTTATGCGCTTTTTTTAAAAAATCACGGCTCCGAACGTAGTCGTATACCTTAAGTGAATGACTATGAATAATTTCTCTCAGTCACTCCCATACTCTTGAGTGATTTTCTGGGTCGTCTTTATACACACATCGCGGCTTCTAGAAATAACATTCCTAAACCTTTCTGGATTTTTTCCGGAAACTTCTGTTTCTGTCTACAAATGTGATGATCAAATCTGTCGTGAAGTCGTACACTAAGACTCCTCATTTAATTTACAGTTTTTGAATGAATTATCTTTCTTGATGAGAGTGAAGGATCTTTTCGGTGACAATCTCATTTCTGAAGAGAATCAAATAGAGTCTAAAACTTCTGTTACAGTATGTATGGCAAAGTCTTAAGTAATCTTTGAATTTGCTTAGCTTCAGAAATCTTTGAGCTGCATATTTAGGTAAAAGAGAAAAGTATTTATCATGCACAGTATTTTTGTTAAAAAAAATAAAAATATGTGGCTTTTTTGTCTTAAAAACGAACATTTTTCAAAACCAAAGAAGCTATAAATTTAAAGAGCAAATTTTTAATATTTCTAACAGGGTACAAATGAATGATGGAGATTTAAACAAATGGTAATTCATCATTTAAAAATACTTTAAAAACAAAGGAATATATCTTTCTTTAAATGCATTAAAAGTTGAAACATAGCATTAATCACTCATATTCTGCAAACAGCAGAATAAATAACATTAGAAGTCATTTGTCACCTTTAATTGAATTTTAGTTTTTCTCATTTCCATTTCTAAATTTAAAGAGCTGTAATCGATAAGAAAAAAAAAGGTCTCATAGTTAGGATTTATGAAGAAAAGAAGAAAACTTTGAAATAAAAATAAGCTTTAGCTAAAAGGGGAAATTAAGAGGAGCTGCAAAACTATATAAGTGAAGAAAAAAATTAGAAAAAATTTCAATTAACAATTTACTCCAAATGTTGAGTAACAATCATATTTACTTATTTGTATTTCTTAATATAATTATAGCTGATGTTACAGTGAACAAAATCATCTCTTTATGTTTAACTTAACAAATGTGGTTAATAAATGCATATATGGGTGTGCTAGAAAGTTCATCGCTTTGACGATCGGATTTTAGAATCACAAATCTTGTGATTGTATCCTTTCTATGCTTAGAAGCAAATTATGCACAATATTTGTTCATAGATTAACTCATTTGAGTAAGATTACCTGGATTGTAAATGTAAAATACAGAAAACAGAATCAAGAGTGCCTCTAAGAGTAAAGTTATGTACGGCTTGTTTATTTTGCATTGGTAATATAGGGCATTTGTAGATAGTTGTTTTAGATCTCAAAGAATCTGTTCATTACAAGGTGAATACATTGTATGTTAAGATATCCAAGAACTCTAAAATCCTAATTTTTTTAAGAATTGACAATTTTTTTTTCATAATTCTACTTGATAGGCCATCTTATTAGCTTTTTATAAAAAAAACAAGCCTCTCTCCCTCTCTCTCTTATTTTCCTTTCACTAGAACAAAAACTACACGTGTTTTAATAAAAGCAGATGCCATAACTTTACGTATGATGTCAAAATTTAAAATGTGTTTTACTCGAAATGTGTGCTTTTTTCGAAAAGCTCAAACGGGGACAGTGATTGCTCAAAAAGCTTTAGGATAATTAGCTGATTTTTTTGCGTATGTTCTGCATAACAGTAGAAGTGTTTTAACCTTCAGATTTATCAATCACTGTTTTATTACAAAATTTACAGTTCTTTATGTGAATATAATCATTGTTTTCTTAAGAAATTTCATATCATAACTAAGATAAAGTACTCTAGTTTTGGTAAAAATTAAAACATCTCTTATCCTGAAGGTCATTTGAAAAAGGAATTGTAAAGTTACACATCAAAATTGAAAAATTGAGAATTTGTTTATTTACTATATGTACAAAGTGGGCCCCGTTTATGTAATTTTCTGTCAATTTTTACCCATTTTTTCCCATTTTAGTAGTAATAATTTACTTTTTTTCTTTTTCTTAATTTTAGCCTTTTTTAAAAATGTACTAAATAAATATAAAACCCCACAGGAAATCTCCATTTTTTAAAAAAAAATTGTCGCAAGTAGTCGGATACCTTAATTGAGAAAAGAGACACATAAGAACATAGGTTTAGAATAATTGTGTGTAGTGCTTTCTAAAAATACTGCTTCAGATACTCAAAATTATGGCTGGATGAAAAAGATAAATACACAAAGAAGACAATGATTAAATGAACTGGGGTGCAGGCATTAAAACGATCTTAGAAATTGTAAAAAAATCTAATTAAGGAACAACATAGTCTGTTTTAATTCATAATCAGATTAATGATAAAATCTGCCCTCCTAGTGAAATACGTTTAGATATATTTTCGATTAAAGAAACTTGAAAGTTTCCGTAATATTTGATTAAGGGAAAAAACTACTCATTTTTTTATTTCATACCAGCCTCAGTGTCAACAGAATATTTAATCCGTTTACATGAGAAACAGAATCAAACGAAATGAAAAGTTCATAAGAAAGTTCGATTAAAACGAATGGTTATGAAATGAAAATACAAATAAAAGTGTCACACACACATAGTTAAAAGGTTTTACTAAAATGCTATTATTCATCATAGTTTGGTATTTTTAAATAAAAGCAATGCAATTTTTTTTTTTTGAATTTTTAACTTAATGTAATTTTATGTAGCAAATTAATTTTGAAGACACACGGATTAAACATCGTTTTAATTATTAAAGTAATTACTCCAGAGAGTTTTAAATTGTGTCAACAAAATGTGCTCTCCGAAGTTTATGTAAGACTTAAGGAAAAGAGATTAATTAAAATATATTAGATATTTAAAAAAATAACCACACCTGCAACCATTCAGAAATCATTATCTACAGCAGCGTAGAAATTACCAAATTTGTAGATTTTACGCGAAGGGGGCTTTTATCATTGAATTAGAGCACTTACCACGCAAAAACTCTAAAATCATTTGTCAGTTAAGAAAATAATAATCATTTTAAAAGGCTGCATTTCATTAAAAATCTAACTCATAGATATTGACACTTTTATTAAATATTGACCTGAAGTAACAAGAAGGTCTGTCAAAAAAATTTATTTTTTTTTAAAAAAAAGTTATTTTTAATAAGATTTAAATAGTATTGTTTTTTGTTTCTTTTATGAAAGTTGACTGGTTGGTTGGTTAGTGTATTGCCATGGACAATAATTAAATTTGTCCAAAGATCCTATAGACAGCGTCAGCAATCTGGATGCAGTTACTCCAGTTCTTCTCTAACTTTCAATATTTGCAGCCCAATATTCAATCATAATTTTCATCGCGTCCCCCCTCCATACAATAACAATGTATTAAATTCAATAATACTGCACTATGACGTTAAAACTACAATACGAGTTTAATTTTAATACGAGTTTTTATTATATCAGATTGTATTTTTTTGTTTGCTTTTACTTTCAGTAAATTTTAATAATTTCTTAAAATGCTATTTTGTTTTCGACTTTTCAATATACTCGTGCCTCCCTCGTATAATCACCATGCTTCCCTGGGAGGGGGGGCTCAATTTGAGAAACGCTGCTTCCTAAGCCAGAATAATAGCCATCTTATTTTCATCAGTATCAACATGCGCTGGAATTAATTGCATAATGCAATGTTTTTTTTAAAACTGAGAAGCTGACGATGTTATAGTATATGCTTATAATTAGTCCCGAGTAGCTTTTATGAATTGTTTAGAGAGCAGCTTTATAGTCACTGAAAATTAAAATTTTTAAGTTTATATAGGTCCGGACAAATAAAACAACTAAGTTTGAATCTCAATTTGAGGTATTGTGCAACATAAAATTTTAAATTAAACTTTTTGAAGAATATTTACCTCTTAAGAATGTTCTGTGACTTAGTGTTTCTTTTTTTTACAACTGTATTGGAAAATTAATGAAAACTCTTACCGGGGGGTTGATTCAAAATTAGTGTGACAAATTTTAGAAGCATATAACTATTTATGGTGAATTTTTATCGTTTTACTACTGGTTTTATTTTAAAAATGAAACATTTAAATTACTAAACTAACCATTTTTATAAGTGGGAGCAAATTATAGTACCGAAATTGAATCATCAAACCCAGAACTAAATTTTAAAGCTTTGGAAGGGTGGTTGTTGAAATTGTGTTCTAAATAAAGCATTTAAAAATAAAAAAGACATTTTTCTATCTATCTAAACTTTGAAACGAAAAAAAAATAGCTCGCAATGAAAGGCTCTAGGAAAAAAACGTGAACGAAAGGAATCCTTAATGAAAAAGAAAAAAAGTTGAAAAGAATTATCGCTGTAGAAAATCCTCTGCAACAAAAAACTTTCGCAAGGAAACTACAGGCATCGCAAGCAACAATTTTTCATCAGATAAATAAAGTTGGCTTTAAAAAGGTGAATGAACTGGTTTATTCACCTTTTTAAAGCCAATTTGGCAATTTGTCGTCAGATAAAGTAAATTGGTTATAAAAAGGTGAATAAACCAGTCTGTCGTCAAATGTCTACAAAGACAGTAGAAAAACGAAGGAAACGCTCTTGGCACCTATATTTACTGTTACGCAAAGGTAGAAACAAAACAGGGATAACTTTGGATAAAACACTATTTCATCTATCATCCACAACTGGCGAAACGAAGATACAACATACATCACGCGAAAAGCGTCAAAAAGATACAGCTATTTTGGAAAAGGGAAGTTAGCCGTCTGTTGTCATGGTATGTATGGAAATGTCTTCTCAAGACTTAACAAAACCATTTTTGTGTAGAACCAAAGGCTAAAATTGATGCTACATAGTATCACCAAAAACTTTTGAAGCATATGATCAAAGAAAGTAAACGTCTTTACCTTCGAGGAAAGTTTTTTTCCACCAAGATTTTGCACCAATTCATACTGCAAAATCATCTATAAAATGGCTGAAAAATAAAAATAAATAATTTTCTTCGTTACGAGAAATAGCTACCATCATCCGACTGTGCTCCTTGCGAATACTTTTTATGGGAATACTTAAAAAAAACAATTATGAAGATGTAAAGTAAGAACACTTCAAGGACTACAAAAAGCAATCGAAGAGGACATTAGAAACATTCGCCCAAAAATGTTTAAAAAAAGCTCTTTTGGCTCGACTAAACATTTACTTAATATGCTCTATGCTAAAGGAATCCACACTGAAAATTTCAAGTAACTAACTTTATTCAATAAAATATTATGATGCTCTGGCGATGGTCACATTATTTTTGAATCAACTGGTACTTTTATTAACTAGGTGCTCTTATACCCCGAACTACAATATGTCCTTTTTACACTCTATGTCTTAAATTTGAACTCTGTTTGCTTAGCAGTTAAACCAGCACCCTTTATTTTTCTTAAACCATCATTCAAGTAATTAAGATTTTCTTTTCACGTGTTTGAATAAGTTGCAACCTCATCTACGTAAAGGATGTCAAAGTGTACATATCCATGAAAGATTTCTGCCATTATTTTATTGATTGATAAACATACATTTTTAGCCCAAAAGGCATGCCTTGAAGTCTTAATGTTCCACAACTTTTGACAAAATAAGGCTAATCTTTGCACGTTAGGTGTAAAAGGTATTTATGATTATTCTTTTGTTAAATTTTAAATAGGTTTGTGTGTATTTAACAGCTGCTAAAATTTCCACTACAGAAATCAGATAATCTTCAAATTAGCTATGTAATTTTCAAATTAACTAGAGTAGTTTGTTAAAGTGCGGAAATTTTTTTATTCCTCGAATTACCTAGGTTATCTGCGAATTACCTAGATAACCTACACATTACCTACCAGACACTGGTTAAAGTGAAAGTAAGATCTTTAGTGGGACAATAGAAACGTTTCTGTACATTTAAATTAAATATATATATGTCAGGTTTGGAAAGTTTAATTTCAAAGTTAAGTAAGTAATAAATAATAATAGAGAGAACTATTTACTCTCGCGTAGGGATTTGTGGGTAAATAAGCCTATATAAAGGTAGAGCGAGTGCTGACGAAAGATAGAGCTTACTCGAAAAAGATTAGCTAGTGACTCCTCGCGGAGATGTTGTCTTTTGTACCACCCGATTGCACACCAAAGGGCCACCATGTTGGGTTTCATGTGTTTGAAGAACAATAAAGAAACTTTTTTAGAGATGATGCTCACCTCATTTTACCAGCAGGCCTGGGGCCTGACATATATATGTGTATAATATATATATATTAGTGCAATCTTAAGATTGGTGATACTTTAAATTACATAGCAATTGGTTTTGGCTACAAGCACACTTATTAGTAATACATTTAAATTTGCAGTCACATTTTTTGAAATCCTGCCCTGTATCAAGATATTATTTTATTGCTGTTTATCGTAAAGGTATTAATACAGCAGGAACATGTTATTCCGGGATGAATCAACTTTCGATCAAAATTCCTAACTGAAACGAAACAAGAGAAACAAACTTTTGAACTTTAAATTTACAGAAATTACTATTCTGAAGATTACCTAGTTAAATTGCGGGGAACTTTTGATTCTGCATTTTAACGGAGCAAATCAGTTAATTTGCTGATTAACTAAGTAAGGTGCCCATTAACGGCTTTTGAGCCTTAACGGTAATATATATATATACATATATATATATATATGTATGTGTGTGTGTGTATAGGCTATCTACATAAGCCAGTAACAGCTTCTGGACAACGGTGATCACTTTTGTCTAATGGTTATGTTACTGGATTTCAGATTCCATAGGTCACGGGTTCTGTCCTTCGGATATCCTCCACATTGGTTACCTTCTGATCTATTGTGGCGACATCTGCCAGCAAGAAGAGCAATCAAAAGTCATCAGACTCACTTGACGTAGCAACCAAAATCGTCAGACTCACTTGGCGTAGCAACCAATGTCGTCAGACCTACTTGACACAGCACCTCCAATTAACAGCAACAATGCTCACGCGACGCACCCTCGCCATAACTACTATATCGATTGTTCGCCTATACACCGACTCACTGTTTGGGTAGTTCTATAGCGAATATCTACATAAGCCAGTAGCAGCCTCCGGACAGGAGTGATCACTTTTTTTAGCGGTCATGTTGCTGGGCTTTGGATCCATAGGTTGTAGATTTTGTCCTCCGCATATCCTCCACATATACAATTAGTTTCGGGTAGTTTTCTCTAGATCTTATCAGTGATGTTTCATTTAACTGCTAACCTGCTTGATTTACTTTTCGAGATACAACCAGTTTTAAATTCATCTCCCAAAATTCGTCTTTAATATCCCACTTTTCATTTGGTTTACATTTCAAAAGATCTAAAACCAACTCTTTACAACTTTTTAACCGATTTATCAATTGGAAAACGTTTTCAACAGTTTTATTTCCTTTCACCTTTGGGAGTCAACAATACCAACCAACCCTCTTACACTAAATTAATTCGGAAGATGTAAATCTCTCTCTGATACTTGCATGCGAAGTTTTTATAACAAATATAACGGCGAGAGCTTGCTTCACAGATTTGGTGTTTACTTCGATTACGACTTTTAAAATTATTTTGACTGTTCAGTGAAATCTTTCAACAAGATTGCTTTGAGGATAGTGTATTGAGGTTCTCCAATTACTTTTATTTCAATGTTCTCTAAAAAATTAAACAGTTAGGTTGTGAAGGTCCCCTTGGACCTCACTTTGAGAACGATAATAAATTGGAGTCATATAAGAACCAGTAGCCATTTTTATAAATAACTTTCTTTATTTGGTAATCTTTCCCAAATAGAATCAAAGACTTTTAATAACAAATATATCAAGAAATACCTATATGAGGTTTAAACAAGGAAATTTCCTTTAAATTAACTTAAATATTTAATGATCCAATAAATTAACAATTAGAATATCGATCACGCAGAGATTACCACGATAAGAGATCCCAGAATTATATTCTATAATGTTCTTACTGAACATTTAACTTTAATCTCACTCCTAATATAAATCTAATGAGACTTCAAGTATAAATCAATATTTACCACACTGAATCTCAAGTCTTCTTGAGATTAAATTATCCAACAAGAAATCTTCAATTATAAATTTAACTTCACTATTATAACTTTCTACTTCAATCTCTCTCTCCTACTGCTCTAACTTTACTATTCCGTTTGACTTAAATACTTTATCTAATCTGCATATAACAAGGAATCCTGTCCTCTTTTTGGAGCTGATTGGAACTAGGTAGGGAATTAAATTTCCCTAAAAAAAGACGACTCAGAAGGTTAGTGATAAAGTTCCGTATAGATTTGTCACAAGGTTGTTCGTAAATAAAGTTACTTGATCAGTTTCTATTTCTTTTCCGGAAACCCATGATGCTTCTAACAATTCTTCTATTATTGACACTGATCCAATATTAGGAAATTGCAAAGCATGTGGATATTTTGAAGCTAAGCAAATAGCTGCAATCAAATATCTGTTTACACTAGTAGCTGTCGGTAGTGGATCGCATGCATCAAAGTTTATTTTTGTAAATACTTCTGGTATTATGGGTACTAAAGTCAAAGGTGTTTTTACTTTATCGTTAGATCTTCCCACTCTTTAATGTAGATCAAAAGAGTCGTAACGTATACTTTTATTTCTTTGCAGCAATTTGGCCAAAAATATATTTTGCTAACTTTTTTTAGTCTTAAAGGGTTTAATATCCAGAAATGCTATCAGTATTTTATACCGGTTTTATTTCATCATTATATTTTCAGAAAGTACAATTAGTTCTCTTTTATTTTAATTTTGATCACCACCTCATTTTATTTTATTTAAAAAATTTTAGCTTGCTAAAATTCTCATTTCTAGCATGAACAAGTAAGGCAGCTTTTGATATTTGATGTTGAAATTCAATACATTCCTTAGAATCAAAGTTCATTAATTTCTCGTTTTCCTTATCTTCATCAGTTTTAGTTAAAGTATTATTGTCAATTTCAATATGTGACATTTTTCCAAACAGTTCCATTTTAGCTTCTTCTCGATCTTCTTTTCCAGGTCTTTGTGCTTGAGATTGGGTCAAAACTACATTTACCTTCTCTAAATTAAAGAATGGTTTATCTTTAATCAAATGAGAAGTTTGTTAACTAATACGTAACTAAGATCCTGCACAATGGTAATTATCTCTTTGTGTTGTAATAAAATCAAATTCACAATTAATTTTCATTTTCACTAAAAGCAACCATACTAAATTGTCATTTAAAAGGCACTGTAACCAATCATATTTTCCAGTCAGTCATTTTTATATTTTCTACAATGTTTTGAGAAATAACATTGAGGCTCCCATAGCTCACAGAATAGGCATATCAAAACCATTTATTATCCTCTAATACAATGGTTCCCAATGTGGTCCCGACGGAACCCCAGAGGTACCCGATAGTATTCAGCGGTTTTCTCAAAGCGGGTGTTGGATATTTAGTCTATCTATATGCGTCAATTGAAGCTAAAACGCATTAAAATCAATGCAGATGGCAGCAGGATACCTTTATTTGCATTTCATGTCCTCTGATGAATAGTTAAAAACAGTTTATCTCAGTGTAAATCTACAAATTGTATTTTGATTACTATAAATAAAATTTCTCATATTTGAAAAAATATTCGATATGTCTTAAGTATACCTTTCTCTCATCTGAATGAATCAAGCAATTGTACAATTAAATAAAAAAGGTTTTATTTAGGTTTTTGGAAACCTTTAATATGTGGATAGAGGCTCTAGCCACTGCCCACCTAGAACAGAAAAATGACCGAGAAATTTTCGCTTTTCCTGTACTGGAGAGAGCATTTAGAATCACGTGAGAATGTTGGGGGTGGGAAATATAAACAAACTTTGCTTACAATATGTGGTACAAGATTCTTGGGCTCGAAAATCTGTAATTATAGCTTTCCTGCTCGGAGAAAACGTTCGCATATTATTAAGTTCCACTGTAAATAGCTCATCAAATTTGGCAAATAACTAATTTAAATTCTCAAAAATATTACTGTATTTCTAACTTTTTATTCTAAAATTAAATAAAATATAAAATGTGAAGATATACCAGGTTCAATGTATATTCCAAGTATTCTATATATTTTCTAAGTGTGTATATATATATATATATATATACAGGGTGTTTCAGCTAAGATGTTACAAACTTCTAGGAGAGGTAGGGGACAACAAGACGACTCGAAGTATATAGGCAATGCTGGGTCGGAAATGCTTTCCTAAGGCTCCACGCGCCGACAAAATTTAGGTGCAAAACTTCAACTGGTCTTAAAAACGGGAAAAATTGTCGAAACGCTTTAGGTTTTGGTCAAAATTATTGCTATTATTTATTATTTCATAAAAAAAAAAAAAATTCTGAGCAATATTGCTGCTAAAAACATCGCTAGAGGGCGCTTTAGACTTTGGAACGCTAGGGAAAAATTCAATATTTTTAAAGTTTTTTGATGGCTTTCATAAGTTGAAACTTTAACTTGATATTTGATACCAGATTTGGTATCCTCCGGGGAAAATTGATGTAAAAAATCGAACATTGTTCAGGGCACTTTAAAACACAAACGGTGCTAAAAACGAGCAAAATGTTGGATTTCGGTGCGGTTTGAGCGAAAAGCATTCCCCTTGCTGACTAATTTGTTCAAAATAAATTTTGACTTGGTAGCCATTAATCAAAGCCAGAGGGCGCTTTCAGACATTGCAACTGGGAATTTCATTTGGATAATTTTGTGGTTGGATGTAAGCCGAATAATTACTAGCAATTTTTCCTCCTAAATGAGATTCGAGTTGGTCTGTGTTGCAAAAAAGTAATTTTATAGTAATTTTGTTATTCCGTGTCGTCTAGGTGTACTCTAACTCGTTGGTGGAAGAGTACACCTAGATGACTTGGAATCACATAGGAAAAGTCGGTCCGAAATGCCTTTTTACTTGTCTGAAGCACCTCTAGTTTTAAATTTGGCAACAATGTCAAAATTTGTTTTGAACAAATTAGTCAGCAAGGGAATGCTTTTCGCGCAAACCGCACCGAAATCCAACATTTTGCTCGTTTTTTAGCACCGTTTGTGTTTTAAGTTCCCTGAGCAATGTTCGATTTTTTACATCAATTTTCCCCGGAGGATACCAAATCTGGTATCAAAATTCAAGTTAAAGTTTCAACTTATGAAAGCCATCAAAAAACTTAAAAAATATTGAAAATTTTTTTCCTAGCGTTCCAAAGTCTAAAGCGCCCTCTAGCGATGTTTTAGCAGCAATATTGCTCAGAATTTCTTTTATGAAATAATAAATAATAACAATAATTTTGACCAAACCCAAAGCGTTTCGACAATTTTTCCCGTTTTTAAGACCAGTTGAAGTTTTGCACCCTAAATTTTGTCGGTGCATGGAGCCTTAGGAAAGCATTTCCGACCCAGCATTGCCTATATACTTCGAGTCGTCTTGTTGTCCCCTACCTCTCCTAGAAGTTTGTAACATCTTAGCTGAAACACCCTGTATGTATTCTATGTTGTACAATTATTCTATTATTATTAAATTACACTTATATTTTGTATTTAATTGTTAATGAAATAGTTATTACATAACTGTTAATTGTTCATAAAAAGTTTATTGTAATATAATTCATTATTTCTGTCCTGGAAAGTAAGTTAAATGTCCTAAGTGCGCAGTGGCTATAAAGTCTAGCTATCACCTAGGAAAAAAACCCACACGATTAGACTTTTTTTTTGTGACAAAATAATATTTATATAGGATAAGAGCATTACATTTATCAAGTACTTTATCACAAAAAACTGTATTTTAGCTGTGAGCCCGTTAAAGGATTAATATAAAATAAAAAAATTGGATCCATTTTTATTTTTATAAAAATTGAAATAAATAACAAAATTCATTTGAATTTTCCCGACTGGGTGTTGAACACTTCTGCGCGTGGTTTATTTAGAACCCAAACACAGATGGATCTATTATAACACAGTAGTATCTTATTGGAATTTCCAAAAATGAGGAACTTAAAACCAATACTTAAACAAGGATACCACAAATTCTGGTAGCGAAAACAGATTCCGGTTTTATATCCTGTATTATGGGTTATTGTAAAGAAGTTGTTTATTACTTTCCCATCTTCCAATTTGGTAGAACGTTAATTCAGTTTCATAAGAAACCTCAACAAACACACAAAAAAAGAACCCGACTAAAAACTAGTGCTTGTGGGGATTTGCGGTTGCTGCTCATAAACATTGATACTGACATAAACAGACTTATAACATATCAAGTTCATCCAAGACATTAATTCTTTTATTTTATTTTTTAAACAAAAGTTATAATTTCAATATATAATTCTTCAACAAAATGTTTTTCAAATTTGTAATTTTTATACTATGCATTTATGTACCTTTTTCACTTGGAGGTTCTTGGGAAAGAGTTGACTATAAAAAGGGGTCCGTAGCGAAGTTTTGATTATCAAAAAGGGTCCCTCTAATCGGATCTATATAAAAGTTTCGGAACCCCTGCTCTAATAGAATATATCACAAACAAATCATTATTCGAATGTAATTTACTTTTTCATTCTATTTTATTGGAACCTTGAGGCTTAAAGTGTTTTAATTATGCCCTCATTAAACATCGTGGTCGATATAATTTCCCATAAAAATTATCCCGGTCCTTACTTCAGAATAGATCTTCTTATATAGGGTGTTTTTTTAGAGGTACAGAACTTTAAATTGCAATAAAACAACGATGTAATATTCGATTGACATGAATTTTTTTTTATTCGAAAGATAATCTTGTGGCATTACATTTTAAATATGATTTCTGGCATATGACTGCCACGGCTGACTCGGATGTAGTCGAATCTGGACATCCAATTTTCGATGACTTTTTCGAACATTTGTGGCCGTATATCGGCAATAACACGGCGAATGTTGTCTTCCAAATGGTCAAGCGTTTGTGGCTTATCCGCATAGACCAATGACTTTACATAGCCCCACACAAAATAGTCTAGCGGTGTTAAATCACAAGATCTTGGAGGCCAATTCACAGGTCCAAAACGTGAAATTAGGCGGTCACCAAACGTGTCTTTCAATAAATCGATTGTGGCACAAGCTGTGTGATATGTTGCGTCGTCTTGTTGAAACCACAACTCCTGGACATCATGATTGTTCAATTCAGGAATAAAAAAGTTAGTAATCATGGCTCTATACCGATCCCCATTGACTGTAACGTTGTGGCCTTCATCGTTTTTGAAGAAGGATTCCACCAGCCCATAAAGCGCACCAAACAGTCAGTTTTTCTGGATGTAACGGTGTTTCGACATACACTTGTGGATTAGCTTCACTCCAAATGCGGCAGTTTTGCTTGATGACGTAGCCATTCAACCAGAAGTGCGCTTCATCGCTAAACAAAATTCGCTTATGAAAATCGGGAACAACGGCAATCTCATTTTGGGCCCATTCGACGAATCTACGCCTTGCTTGATCATATTTAAAATGTAATGCCACAAGATTATCTTTCGAATAAAAAAAATTCATGTGAATCGAATAATACATCGTTTTTTTATTGCAATTTAAAGTTCTATACCTCTCAAAAAAACACCCTATAGAAACTTTTCTTCTTTTTACTAGAGATTTCGTTACTAATGATAATCAATCTATGTATCAAAATGTTTTAAATAAGTAAATGTTCTATTTCTTTTTTAAAAGTTTTCATAACCGGGTTTAAAATCCTTAAATGCATATTGTTTCGAATTTTCTACATTCCAGTTCCGTTAAATTTATTCAAAAACATGTATTTTTTTTTTGTGTTTCCAAGGACACGTTGATAACCATTGGCAATAAATCACGAGGGAAAGAAAAAAGTTGACATTACTTTTAGTGTGTTTGAACATTGACATTTTCTTTTTCTTTTTGATATTTCTATATGGTGGATGATAAAGTTCAGTGTGTTATTTGGATAGATATTTTCTAGTCAAGCTTCCTATAAAACGGTGATTTATCTAATTGAAAAAAAAATCTTATCTGTTATCAGATAAGCTATTAATGTTTGATGTTGTATTTAAAATTTTATTGGGTATATATGCCAGGTTTTTGGTAAATACTGCATGTTGCCAAAAATCTACATACAAATTTTTCAAAATAAATACTACATACAAAATAAATACCTCGATTTTTTAAATTTAATTTTTACGTAAACCTATGACTACATTCCTATAAAAAATTACTTTTCAAAAAATCATGCATTTAAAGTTAAATGGCCAAAATGATAGAAATAATCATTTCAAAAGTTGTTGTTATTGAACTTTTCCAATATTTTGGTAATTTTCCAGACAAATGTGTTTTTTAATCTTCTTACGCGAACAACGGATATTTTCGGCTAAAAAACATGCTTTATTTTTTTCTCTTCTTCCTCACATCCAAAACTCCGTATTAAGAACATTAATCTTACGACATTGGTATGTTAAATAGTTATAAAAAAATTGACAAAAAACAGTAGATTTCTTCATTTTTCAAAACTTCAAGTACGATGTGCAAGCAGAGGAATTTTTTTTTTTTTTTTATTTAATTGATTATTTTTCTTTCTTTTTTTTTGCCTTTTTACTTAGCTAGGTGAAATGCATTTTTTCTAGGATATAGCGATCTAAAAAAGAACACATTTTTTATCCTTATATATGAGTGTATGCATTATGGAAATTTGTTAAATACACCGTAGCATGCATTAATCAATAAACACAATATTTAATTTAAAAAGCTTATCAAACAAATTTTTTAACAAGTAAATCTTTGGACTTGAATAGTGCGAATGATAAACTTAAAAATAAGTGAAGCGAGTAATTTTACACTTTCTTCGAATATTTTCGACATACTTACCGTCATTATTATTTACTCTGAAGAAACACGGTTCTTCAAAACGACAGAAATTATGTTCGAAATACCTGAGAATGAAAAAAAATAATTAAAAAAAATCAGTACTTTTTTCATCGTTGTTTCATACTTTAACTGTAAGATTAAATATTTATAAGAGAAATTACATTTTTCTAGTAATTCAGCGCATGCAACTTTCAAAACTTCATGTTTGATTAGGTTGCTGTGCGTAGAGATGATTTATTTTTGCGTTCTATTAAAAAATACGACATATTTTTCAACCCATTTCCTTGAAATGAAATTAAAATCCAATGAGCATCTGCCATCATTTATTCAGTTCAATAATTGCTTGTGTAGGATACTTTTTTTCATTTCTTAGAAATTTCACTCAAAAATTACGTTGTAATAAAATAATCATATTTGTTGAAGTTTAATTCTATAAGAATCGAAGCCCATGACTCATTTTATTAGTTCTATTCATTTATTTAAAAAAAAGAAATTGTTATTCTGAAACAAATGAATAATTATAAATAATAGTATTAGTTTTCAGAATATAAATTATGTGCACAAGAATTATTACTTTTATAATAAATTCTTCTACTTTTTTATCATGAAGCGTGAAAGACTTTCTTTGCAGACGTTACTATTTTTGCTTAAGAATATGGAATTGAAAGTAAAGCTAATTTTTGAATATGATTAGTTTTTTAATCATATTTATTGTTATACTTATGAATGAGAGATTTATATTTAAAAAATGATTCAATGTGTGTGCGGTCTTAAAAAAATTCTTACGCAGGTTTTATTTGTTTTTATATTTGTTTAAGGCATGAACAATGCATGCATACCTCATTTTTGGTACGCATGCATTGTGTTCATGCTTATTCTTTGTTTCTGTTATGGATTCTTCCAGCTCTAAAAATTGTATCGCCTATCTTAAAAAAGAATAGTTAAATATATAACTTTTTAACGTCAGAAAATACTCTTTTATTTTTGCCGAAAAAAGGTCTGAAAAAAATGGTTCGATAATATATATATTAGCTATGTAACGCATTAAGGTTTATATTAATTTATAGAGAAAAGGAAGAAAATAACTGTACAATCATCATTTTAGAAAATTATTACATAGGACAGTGCTTCTCAGACTGCCAATGCTTGCGACCTAATTTTCAATCACAATTTCCATCACGTCTCCCTCCGTACAATGACAATACATAGAATGTAATAATAATAAGCTGTGACGTATATAAAGCTACAATACGACTCTGATTATAAACAGTATAACTTTAAAAAATGGTATTAAATTCTGTATGTAATTTTGTATACGATAAGCCCATGGAAGTCACTAGTAACTATTAAACCTGTTCTTAATTGAGTATTGATAAATTAATTATCAAATACATTGCGCAGTGCTGATACATTTATAAGTATATTATATAAATGTAAATGCGTCAGAATGTACTTTTTGTTTTGCTTCCTTTCATTAAATTGAATTTTTTTTAAATTATCTTTTATTTCGGATATGCTCGCACCCTCCCTCCACACACACATAGGATTGTCACGCCCCACAGTTTGAGAACCGCTGATATGGGAAAATTCTGAAATTATTTCCCATTAAGTACGATATTATGAGCAACTGGCGACTGACTTAATTTCGAACAATAATCAGTTAACGAGGATGGAGCCTGACCTTACATATCATTCTCCTAAATTCCTTGGGTAGATTTTGAAATCCAATTGGTTGACCGTCCTTTAGACCTAATTATTCACGTTGAAAATCTTCCCAAGTATTAGGGCTCGCATTCATTACTGTGGACTTGATATTCACCCATAAAATGATGCGTTGTTAAGCACCAGTCTACCGTGGCTCTTTCCAGGCTCTTGATGACAAACAAAGATCCTTTTAGTAATAGAAAAAGGTGGGAAAATGCACCATGGCCTATTTTTGTGAAAATAAGTTTCATAATTTTTATAGAATTAGTATGAATTTATTGATTATATAAATTGTCAGTTTATAAAATAAATCATGTACTCTATTATTTTGTTGACATTTTAACATTTTACACATACTATGCATTTCATGCATATTAAAGTTATATATAACATGAACTAAATCTTAATTATTTAAAGGTAATGTTGAATGAAGGCAGAGTTTAATCATTGTTGATAAAAATGAAATAATAATTTGAGTTCTCTTTGAGCTTGTAAATTATATATATATATATATATATATATATATACATATATATATATATATATATATATATATATATATATATATATATATATTAACATAAGGGGGAAGGTTGGCCGGCCACAAAACATGTTCAGCCCCACTTTTATAAAAATATTTTACATCTAAGCTGTCCTAAGTCAGCGATGTTTATCATACTGCAACATCCATTTTTTAAATTTCGATTGCTTATATGTCCTTCATTGTGTGGTTTTCTTATTGTCTCTGTGTTTTTCAGTTTTGATTGATGGATGTACATCTCTCGTTTGTAGAGAATTAGACTATATATATATATATATATATATATATATATATATATATATATATATATATATAAATTTCGTATAACAAAAGCAATGATGATTTAGAAGAAAATAAATTCTGGAAACTTAATTCTAGAACAAAAAATCTATTAAGAAGCGATAAGAAAAAGTCAATCGATAGAATTGGAAAACTATTACGTTTTATAAGGTTCCCATGGACTTAAGGCTTTGATGTAGGGTAGGGTTAAACGTGTTTTGTTTCATCTAACCTTTCTCTTAAGTAGAAAATTTGTGTTTATTTGTATAAGAGTTAAATGAATGAACAAAAACCAAAAGTTTCGAATATAGATGTATTCGGAATGAATTGAAATAGGTAAGTATGACAAATTAGGAAAAGTGTATATCATTATTTATAAATAGAAAAAGTTACATATAGAAGTAAATTTAAAAAAAAAGATTAGAAATTGAAAATATGCTTGAAATATCTAAAAAGAAATTTAGGAAATAGAACAAAATAATTATATGAAATGAAATGGAGTATGGATATGAATATAAATTGAAATGACAATTCTAACTGCAAACTAATAGTACAATGGCGCTATGTATGTGCAAAGTCTAAATCTATTAACAGGGTTCATCGAATAAGATGGTTAAATGGCTTATTCGATACTAATTTTTCATGTAATTTTGGAAATAATGTTTGTGCTATTTAAAAGTTTACTATTCAAAACTCAAGATACATACAAATTTGAACATTTGGTTTCAAAGATTAATTTAGAAAACATTGAAAATTATTACAAGTTCTGTTATATATTTTTAGTTCTAAAATTTTAATTGCACATAAAAATAGCGCACAAAATTCATTTAATTTAGAAAAATGAAACTTTTAAAAAAATAAAAGTTACAATATTTTATAAAAGTAATGATATTTTTAATTACTTTCTCTCCCTGTCAATCTTTAATGATTCATTTGTTGAAAGTTAAAAATAAGTCACATTTATCAGTAAGCATTCACCACGTAATTATATACAATGAGGTCTCTATGGTTTGAAAACTACTCTACATATGCATCGATTTAAAAACATTTCACGAATAAATACTACATAAACTTTACAAAAACAATGTGTGTTCAATGTATGAAATGCGTGCTGCAGATAGAAAAATTTGCATTGTTAATATATACTACAGTTAGGAAATTGTCCTTGTAAGCTGACAATATGTATCTGTACATATGAACTTGGTGATTGAGTTAATTTTTAACAGTAATATTCTTGACTTAGTGTAATTCGGATTACAAATTCCGTCGCAATTTTTAACCAAGTTATTTGTGACTATGAGCAAATTAAGTTGCGTGCTATTTAAGGAATGCTTGTGTAATATTCATAAATAATTTTAAAAAAAAGAGATAAATTGGAATAAAAAGTATAGGTGAAAAATAAAAATATTATAATATATTATTTGCATTATCTTTTTTTATAAATAAATAAATAAAAAGAAAGTTAAATAGGATAATTAAAGTTTTAAGCAATACTTATAAAACTTTTTTTAATTATTGAGTTTTTCTCGTATGATAAGAGTTATTAGATTGTTTCTTTGTGTATAATTAAGCTAATATTTGTTTTAATTGTACTGTGAATATTGCTATAGAAACAAAGCACTTTTTTGAATAATTTTGGGAAGCTTATCATTTAGCATAAATGTTACGTTTTAAAATATAACTACCAATACTTAATTGTAAATCTAAAAATATCCTTTATTTGGGTCATAACTACTTTTTATTAAAATGAAACATTCTGGATGAAAAATATAAATTGGTGCTATATTCTATACTTATATTAAAAATAATTAAATCACTTTGTTTCAATATATATGACAAGAATAAAAATCTAAAATATTGATTTCATAATAGTATAAATATATATTAGCCGAACTTTATTGCTAAAAGCCCCATCTTTAATTCTAATCATTGTGAAATACAAAGTTTCCATTTAATAGAAATTTAATAATTGTAATATATTTTTCAAAATGTTCGAACATTTCACATTTGAAATGCATTTTCTTGATCTTAAATTAACCTGTGATATTGAAAATTTAATCATTTAAACATGTTAACAAGACAATTGTATTGTCCAAATTTCATTACTCTACAATACATTTTTCTTGGTGTTGGTATTTTTTCCGTCAGCGTATATTGTTAGTCCCAGCTTCATCTCCTAAAAAAACTGGCCCGTTCAAGTTTTTTAAAACAAGGTGATGCAATATTGCATCATCCCCGTATTCTAACTAATCATAGGAGACCTTAACGAAAATCATATTGTTCAAAAAGCTTCCGGTTGAAAAAACTATCACAAAGCTGAGATCTTTGAAGTGAAAAAAGAATGCGTTTTGATTTGATTTGTTGTGTTTTATAGAGTCACTTTATTTGTGTAAGTCAATAAATGAGCGACTAAAATACCAAGAAGTCTCCTCAATACTTCAACAAATGTATACATACTTCCAGTAAAACGTCTTAAGTGACGTGAAATCTTTATATATGTGTGCATATATTTATCACGATTTCGAAAATTTTAAAAAGGAATTTTTTCAAATGTTCTTCTGCAAACAATATTTTTTCTTTCACCCCAAAAGATCTGCAACACATGTTTAACTTTAATCCTTGTAAATGTGAAGAAAAAAAAACCCTTAAACTATTTTTATTGAGTTAAAAGTTAAGCTACAAACTAAGGTTTTTTTTTTTAAACAAAGTAATTTTGGAAGGAAAAAAGAAGTTTAACTTCAATACGTATTATTTCATCTCGTAGCGTTTAGTCTATTTGCTAGATAATATCATTCAAAACATTGGTGTGAATTTTGATGCACATGTCTCTATTGGTTACTAAGGCACATTCGACATATCTTCAAATTTACAGCAGTACAGTTTTAAAAAGGAAAAGAAAAGCTTACACATTTGACAAATGTTTTCGTTCTTAAAATACCTGTAAATTTTTCAAATCCTACTATTAGTTCATTATATATATATATGTATATATTTATAACATACATATACATGTATATATATATATTTATAACATACATATACATGTATATATATATATTTATAACATACATTTCCATGTATATATATATATTTCTAACATACATTTCCATGTATATATATATATATATATATATATATATATATATATATATATTATTTTAATTTATGCGGTACTACAATATTCCTTGTATCGAGCGGAAAACATAATTTGTTCCTGAGCTCACGAAGCAAGTCTTATTATCTACTTTATTGCATCGATTTTTACTCTATACTAGTAAATACTAATAGGTTATAATTTTATCGTTATATTTTAATAGTATAGTGTATTTCATTTGTGCTATTTAAAATTCTACTAATATTATTCCTTCCTTTCCTTATGGCTCAGAGTATAGGCACATTACAGGTGAAGGTTGGATAGCCCCTAAACTTTGTTTAAACGTGCAATCTTGGTTTCTAAGGCCAAGAGTTTGCTATTGTACTACTGTGTCTAATATTTCCTACTATCTTGACTTAGGTTAGGTAAGTTAGATATATGTTTTATATCTATTTGCATATATTTATGTACTATATATATATATCTTGTTCGTATTTTCAATCATTAACAGATTACTTTCTATTCATCTATTCAAGTTCAAATACATATTTTCAAACTTGTAGTGAATGACACTTGATGCTAATACAGTTTTTTCAAATATTAATTCATTAATTAAATTAAAAAATGAATAAACAGTAATAAGCAAAAATAATAGCCCAACATCATATATCATAGAAAGAAAAATCCCGTTCGTTGTATCCTGGTAGCACAATGGATTTCTAATCCAAAGGTCGTGGGTTCAAATCACACTTAGGATGGCCTAATTTTTGAGGATGTGATTTTCTTTTACTATTATAATTAAATAATAATAAATAAACACAGTAAAAAAACAAAACAAAACTAGTCCAACACCCTATATAGAAAGGAAAATGGAAAATTGCAAGGAAAATCGCTTTCTATTTTGTCACTCAATAGGGTGATTCTGTGATACGTATATACATATTTATATTAATTTTAATTACTTAAGAAAAAGTAACTAAAATAAAACTTTTCTTTGCTAACCCTAGTAAGAATGGACTTAATTTTTTTTTAATATTAGTTGTTTCTACTTATCACAGAATCAAAATTTAGATTTAGAAATCTCTAATTGTTTGAATTTTAAAATGTTTTAATAAAATGGCATTTTTAATCGAAAATGACACTTCAACTTAGTTGGATACCTTAATGTAGAAAATTCTAATTACTTATTTCTTGACTTAAATATTATGATTTTATGTATTTAATTTAATCAGAGAGAGAGAGAGAGAGGATTGCAGTTTTTATCAGAATTCAGAAAAAGAAATTGGTACTTCGATTCAAAGTAGTTTAATACTATATATTTCGATGTTTTACTCTAAATATTTAAGTCTTATATTGCTTAATTATTCTACAACAGCAAGATTTACATGATAAATACTACACAGCTTTCTTTAAATCTAAAACATTACTGAGTAATTTAATAATTCCAAATATGACGACGAAGCTGAAAGAGGTCAAACGTTGAAATACTGTTAGCCAATATAATGGCTTTCAATTGACGTAAGACTTAATAGAGATTTAATCTGAGGTTTAGAGAAAACTTATTATGAGATAATGTAGCTGCCAAAGGTTTCCATGGTTGTCTAATTAAGTACAATCTAAAGGAATGATTAAGATTAAGAAATATAATTTATCGGATTTAATAAATTAATTATGAACTGAGGAAACTAACTTACAATCTATATTATGTTTAACAGGGTCATAACTTAGGTTTTATTTTATTTTACTTTGTCTACGATACTGAAATATTTTATGCAATCTTATAATTGCATTCAATTTGTGATATTTACAAACATAATTCTTTTTTCTTTTGTTAGACAAATATGCTGGTAAAAATAACTCATTAAACAACTGAAAAGTTTCCAATAATATTTCAGATTAAATACTGCTTTGAATACCTTTATTTTAATGTATTAGTGGTTGTAAAATAACTTAAAATTCGCATTAATATGGATGAAATAGAAAATTAATTTTATTAAAGAAATATATCAATTTTAAATCGATAATAATTTATGTGATTACTAGAATTAATTTACAAATATTCTAATTATTACTTTATATAATTAATTCACTCCATTTAATAAACAACATTAATCAATTGTTTATAAATATTTAAAAAAACATTATATATATATATATATACCGGGTGTTTCAAAATTGACCGACAGTTTGAAAAATAAATTTAAGAAAAGCAAAAGGCAATATAAATATTGGATTTGTGACTTTCTCTTTTGGTAATAAGAGAATTTATTCTCGCCAAGTCTCAAAATTAGTTACAAAATTCTTCAGTAGATAGCATTTCTAACTGTGAAACACTAAAATAATGTTTTCAAAAATAGCCACCATTTGTTTCATATGTATGGCTGAAGACAAGATTAACAGATTTTGGTTTCAGTTGAAATGTTTCACATGCTTTAGAGACGTATTGTTCAATTTCAGCTATGGTTTGTAGATTGTCACGAAACACCACTTTATCCCTTACGTACCCCCGAAGAAAAAATCACATGGTGTTAAATCTGAAAAATAGGGATACTATATCATCATACTAAGCGCATGCATTTGGTAGTCAAGAGGGTGGCCGCGGTAGCCGAGTGGTATAGGTATCGGACTGTGGCTTGCTTTGTCACGGGTTCGATCCCAGTACCACTAAAGACCCGCCGTGTAGGGCAGCGATGCACGTTAAATCTGTCGAGAGCTGAAACGTCCTCCCGATGGTGTGGTGTGGTAGTTAGGAGAGGGGGGTGCCAGCTCAGGTGTCGTCCACGTCACTTGACCATGGTTCAAAATTACGTGGTCCGTCGCCAAAAGCCCTCGTGTAGCTGAACAGTGCGACGTTAATATTCAATCAATCAATCAATTGGTAGTCAAGAGCAATGCCCCGATTACCAAGATGTTCTGTAAGAAAATTGAACTCTGCAGCTGTTTGATGTTGCCGGGGACAGTCTTGTTTGAACCATTAGTTGTTGGTACTGTCCTCCAAATCTTTTGAATGGCCACAAATTCAAGAAGAATATCCAGGTATTTTGCTGAAGAAATCGTTTGGTGTCCAAAAAAGGGTCAAATGAACCTTCTTGAGTAAGCAGCGCCCAAAACCATGTTTTTTGGAGAATGAGGGGATTAATGTATGCTATATGCAGATTTTAGTTCCCAAATGCATCATTTATGCTTATTGAGGAAGCCATCCAGCTTCAGCAACATTGAGTTCGCTAACATTCCGCGCGCATTAACAACATCAGCACTCAGAGCCTGGTGATTTGAATCTTCCAAAGAGTCATCTGAAAACTGTCAATATTTTTTACAAGAAGATGCAAGACGTGGCCATTCGTAGTAGTCCAATTGCAACATCCGCCTCCGTAATTGTGGTGATTGGGCGGAAGACATTTCCAGCACGGTCATCTCTGACAATGCCATTACGTCGACATTTTTCTAACAATGATTTCATTGTACTGCTTGCCAGTCCTGTTTCTGAGATTAAATTTTCTTTCGATACTGCTTTCCATTGCAATAAATAAATGAATAAAATAAAATATATAAATAAGTCTAGTTGACGAAACTCTAATGTAAGAAATATTAACTGTTCCCCAAAGAGTAAACCTTTTTCAAAGCACAGACTGGAATGCTGAGATAATTGTAAGAATCCAATCTGATGGTATGGACATAAAACGTTACTTAGTGTTTTTTTATCAGAAGTGCTATCTGTTGACGAACTTTACAAATCATTTAGAAACCGTAAGAATAAATTTCCTAGTTATCAAAGCAAAATGCAGCAAACCATATATTTCTACCTTTTACCATTTTCTCTAATTTATTTTTCAAATCAGTGGCTATTTTATTAAAACTTAGTGATATATATATATATATATATATATATATATATATATATATATATATATATATATATAGGTGTGTGTATTACACAAGTAGTTACAATAGACTTTTATGCATGTAATTTAATTAATGCATTTTTAATTTAAAAACTTCCACAGACCTCTTTTCGTAATAATAACTGAAGTCTAAACACATCTTAAATTCAATATTATTTATTCATATATATCAGAATACGAATAAATAAATAATTGAAAACAAGACGCGGTTAATTTCTAACCATTGCGAGTATTTTTTACAAAATAAAAGATTATTTGCGTCCTTAACTTCATCTAGATCATCAACACCGTTTGTTTTCTAGATTTTTGAATTTTATTAGCAGTTTCCTAAGCATTCATCAAGTTTCTTCTTATAGAATCATAAAAATAGTTTCATGAGATATTGGAATAAAAGTATTTTGGGTATCGTAAAATCGATTCTTTTTTTTTTTTTTTTTTTTTAGCTGATGAAGAACAGTAGGTACGAACAATTATTTTGTCAGTGATACGGCATATTATTTTATTATTTATAATAAACATCGCGAATCTCTACTGTGACAATAGTTTTTTTAAGTTCCATTTTCCAACAAACTATTTTAGAGCTTTTCCTTTCTCTGTAAGTCTATGTATTATTGTTTTATTTTTTTTTATATTTGTTTTATGTACTCCAATGTGTGTACTCTAAAATGTCTCTTAATTTTTGTACCTTATTTTTAAGTCGCATTTCATATATACTTTTTTCTTCGAGGTTTAGACGATTTACTTAAATCTCAAATGCTTTTCTCAAAAATCAAACATTTGCGCATTTTTAATATATCATAAAAACTTGATTTTCAATTATGAATTAAAAAAATAATAAAATTTTAAAAGACATTCGACGCTGGTTGTTAACTGCACCTTTTCTAAATACACAGAATTTACCATTACTTGTATCTGTTTATTTTTCATTTAAAGTATAAAATTAAGTAATAATCTCCAATTCTAAAATGTAGAACTAATTCAACGAAAATATTATTTAAATGTTTTGCAGCAAACCACTCAATAAGCGCAATTTAACAAAAATACCTTATCACAAATTTCATTTTTCAATTCCTACTATTAGTTCACACTACACACACACAAACACACACACACACACATATATATATAATATAGTATATATAACATATATATATAATATATATATATACATATATATATATACATATATATGTATATATATATACATATATATATACATATATATATATATATATATATATATATATACATATATACATATATATTTTTTTAAATTTTCAATCGTTAATAAAATACTTTTTATTCATCCACTCAAGTTCAAATACATTTCTTAAACTTCTAGTGGATGACACTTGATGTCAATAAATTTTTTCAAATATTAATTCATTAATTAAATTAAAATAATGAATAAAAAGAAAAAAACAAAAATAATAGTCCAAAATCATATATAAAAAGAAGTAGTGCAATGGATATCGCGTTGGACTTCTAATCCAAAGGTCGTGGGTTCGAATACCTCCTAAGGTTGCTTAATTTCTCAGAATGAGATTCCTTTTTACTATTTTATTTTATTTGAATAATTAATTTTAATTAATGAATAAATAGTAACAAACAAGTAACAGTTCGTCACCCTATATAGAAAGAAAAATGGAAAATCGCTTTCTTTTTTGCAAATTAATATTGTGATTCTGTCATATGTATATATATATACATATTTATATTTATTTTAATTATTTAAGGGCTCACAGGTCTGTCTCTTAAATTACAATTTCTTTTAATTTTTTGAGAAAAAAATATGTACTAAAGCCGCAATATTTCCGAGTATTTTGGTACAAAATTTGTGTTGGTATTGTGAAAACTTCCGAAGTTATTGAGGAATACGTATAGAAATTTAAACGAAAACCCTATCTCTTTCTTATCTTTAACTTCATTTATCGCCAAACAAAAACTTTTAGTTTCCACGTAGGATTTCTCAGAAGCTATTTATGATAATTTGAAATTTTATACACGTGTTCAAAGTTAGGCTCTTCATAACCTATACATAAATTTTCAAAAAAAAAATTATTTAATTTTTTATTTGAATTTTAATATGTTTTTTCTTAAAATTTTAAAATTTTAGCTATAATTGCATTTAAAAAATATTTTTTTCCTCTAAATTTCTTAAAAAGTTAGTATAACTTCAAAAGTAAACATTTTTACACCAAGTAAAATTAATTTTGTAAATTTTGACCAATTTTGTGCCTCAGAATCCTGCACGGTGTAAAATACTGATTCTCATTTTTTTTTTGAAAAAGTGTCCATTTCTTATTTCTTTATAACTTTTCAAATTTTTTATCAAATTCTCTGAAAGTTTGAGAAATATTGTAAATATATATGATTATCATGTGGTGAAAATTTTAAATTATTGTCCTGTTTTATTGCTGAGCTACATTGGTTTGAAGAAAAATGTTTTTTTTCGAGTACGCGGAATTCTTTTAAGAGTCCTGTAAGCCCTTAATAAAAAGTTATTAAAATAAAATTTTTCTTTGTTGACCTAAGTAGGAATTGACTTATTTTTTTATATTACTTGTTTGTGTGTGTGTGTGTGTGTGAATATTAAACTTGGTTAACATTTGATATAAGTAATAATTTAACATAACGTATACTTACAATTCAAACATTTCTGTCAAAAGAAATAAAAATGTTTGTATGTGTTGCATCCTATTATCTTCAATTCATTCCAAGAGCATCTATGTTTTATTCCTATATAATGCCACCTAAGATAAAAATAATCATGGATTATGGTTTCCCATAATCCAATTCCATTGGCTTGGCGTCCATATAACTCGGTTCCTTTGTTCACGTCTGTCATCAATAGCATGAAATTCTTGGTGCATTCCAACCCCTATCGACTGCCGAAATCTAATATAGGGAGAGTCATTTCCTCAGAAGAGCGCCATTTAGGGTTCTCTTTTTATTTCTTTATACGAGAGTTCTTATCCATTATGCAAGGTTCTCTTCAAGGTATGTAGAGATCGGTGTGGTGTTTATTCTGCATATTTCTATCGAGGTCAGAGGGGTATGAAGTAACTCGTCAGTTTAATTTATGAGTCAATGAAAATAATAGAAAATTCTCCTTGTCTTTAAAAAATGAAATATATTGAAAATAGAAAATTCAATTAATTTTTCTTTAAAAAAGAATAGCTGCCAAGCATCATACATCATCGTGTAAATATCACATATTTGTGTTCATCGATTATTTAAGCAGTATTACTAGCGGTTTATTGAAAAATGGATTCAGAATATTTTGCTTTGCTAGTAAATCCGACGGAGAGTGACTGGTTACTTGGGAAGCTTTCTTCTTTAAAGTGCTATCCATGCAGAAACTTTCTTATGTGAGTGAGTGAAAGAAAAATTAACATCGCAATGCAGGGTATCCCCAAACGTCGCGTACAAACTTGGAGAGACGGTAGAGAGCCTCGTGAAGAACCATAATTACTTAGGAGAGCGATAGGTGGCGCTGTGCGTGACCTCGCAAGGTCGGCAAATGTGGTTTCCTTATTTCAGCCATGGACAGCTTGTGATGAATAGGAATCGTTATACGAACACTGAGTTGGTGGATATCCACTTCAACTACGGCTCTGGCTACGGAAATGGACTATTGCTCATGGGCTAATGCTACACGATTGCATGAGGAAGGTTTTCACCGAGATGGTAACCGAATTGTCAAATGTTCCCTCGGGTGCATCAGAATCTGATGGTACATAGATCTTTCAAATCCACAATTGACGACACGTCCGTCAAATCTGAAATGAATCTCGTGGCATGAATATCCATCGCTGCTGCTACGATCCGTTAAACGCCCGGTCATTTTAAACAAATCTGCTAAATCATGTCGCGTCGGTGTCGTGCGTGCTTACATGCCAATGGCAACAATTTCAAACGCCTCCTGTGATGCTTTTATTTTTGTTTTTTTGTGTTTGTAATAAATCGTTTTACTCTACATTCTGAATTGTTGTCTTACTGTATTTGCGTCTCTTTATGTCATTAGGGTTACGTTTCTGCCTGTGCTTTCCTATGTGATTATGGCTTTTTAGGATGTTCTCTACCTCCCCACGTTTGTACATGGCGTTCGGGGCACCCTGTATAAAGAAACAAGGGCTATTGGAGATGGGCCTTGTAGTTTCAATCTCGATCAAGTGACTAGGATGACACCTGGAATGGCCTCTCCGGGACTGAAATCAATGACACTCCAGCCATGATTTCGTGAAAATAACCTCTAGGTTTCTGCAGCCACATTTAAACTGTTCTTAATATTACTGCAGGGAGGTATTTATTAATTTATTTTTGTTTCCTGATACTTCTTTCAGATTGAACTTACTAACACTAGATGATCATGGGGGATATTTCTCAAGCTTACGGAAAAAAATTGATAAATGCATTTAATTAAAGGTGAATTGAAGTTATTTCGACTACTATCCGGTGTCACTACAGTTTGATTTGTTATCACTATTGCCACCAAACCTATAATATTAAAAAGGAGCAATTGACCATAAACTTCCTACTTGTGATGATCGATAAGCGCTAACATTTGAGTGAATATCTTATTTTATATATAAAAAAAAGATCTATTGTAAAAAGTTATAAAGATTATATTTTTAGAGAAATAAAATAACGAAGAGGATTTAGAGGAAGTTTTTGAAAAAATTGGCCCTCAAATTGATATGACGAAGACGACAACTGAACTTGCACCTCCTCACCTAACTGCCACATTATATCAACGGGTGGACATTGAGCCTTTACAGATTTAACGTCAATCAATCCCATCTAGAAGGTGACTATTCAGTGGCACCAGGGCTTCAACCTGAGACACTTCGGTCATGAGTTCATGACCATAACTGCTAGTCCATGAAAACGATTATGAAAAAAAAAATTAGATGTAGCAATGTGACTGGTGAAGGAACAAGTGGTAAGTAATTTTTTTGGAATTTTTTTAGCTCTACAGAGTGTGTTTTTTTCAGGTATAGAAGTTTAAGTTGGGATTACTTTCCAAGATGGCGACCGATTTAACAGCTGTCAAGTGATTTATTCTCAGTTTGGTTTTGGCAATTCATCATGAATAAACTCACGCCTGAACAACGCTTTTAAATTGTGCCATTTTATTTCGAAAATAATGGTCGATTTTCATAAGCGAATTTTGTTTAGCAATGAAGCGCACTTCTGGTTAAATGGCTACGTCAACAAACAAAACTGCCGCAATTCGAGTGAAGCTAATCCACAAGTGTATGTCGAAACACCGTTACATCCAAAAAACTCACTGTTTGGTGCGCTTTATGGGCTGGTGGAATCCTTCTTCAAAAACGATGAAGGCCACAACGTTACAGTCAATAGTGATCGGTATAGAGCCATGATTATTAACTTTTTCATTCCTGAATTGAACAACCATGATGTCCAGGAGCTGTGGTTCCAACAAGACGGCGCAACATGTCACACAGCTCGTGCCACAATCGATTTATTGAAAGACACGTTTGGTGACCGCCTAATTTCACGTTTTGGACCTGTGAATTGGCCTCCAAGATCTTGTGATTTATCACCGCTAGACTATTTTCTGTGGAGCTATGTAAAGTCATTGGTCTATGCGGATAAGCCACAAACGCTTGACCATTTGGAAGACAACATTCGCCGTGTTATTGCCGATATACGGCCACAAATGTTGGAAAAAGTCATCGAAAATTGGACGTCCAGATTGGACTACGTCCGAGCCAGCCGTGGCAGTCATATGCCAGAAATCATATTTAAAATGTAATGCCACAAGATTATCTTTCGAATAAAAAAAAATTCATGTCGATCGAATAATACATCGCTGTTTTATTGCAATTTATATAAAGTTCTATACCTCTCAAAAAAACACCCGTTACATAGTTTTTTTTCATAAAAGATAGTTTATGTCATTATTATTCTTATTACAAATACAATTTATGATGTGTGTTTTATTTCAGAATTCTACATTGGTATCATTTAATTAAGAAAAATTTGAAAAATGGGTCATTTACATAAATTTTAATTCCAAGCGTTTATTTTTTTTTTAAATAATTGTTTTCAATATTATTTAATTAGTTCCACAGATCATTGTCAATCGGTTCTGATATTTTGCATAAAAGTAATGACTAGGTAAAAATGAAATTTCAAAATTCTTTCTTTTAAACAAGATATAATAATGTTATTTGTGTTTGTATTTTCTTTTTTTGTACAAAATAATATTTTATATACTTCGCAAAGCAGACGTAACGTGACCAATCAATGCAGGTATGGGTCGTCGGGAATACAGGAAAAAATATCGTGTCCTTCACGGAATCCGCATTCTGTGAGTCACGTTCAAGGCAATAAAAATGGATTGGGAATGCACTACGAACGTGATTCTGTAAAGCCGTAATAAACTATTCTACTGAACCTTTTGCTGTGAAAGATAAGTAATTGCAGTTTTATACTGCTGAAATGTAAACTCGGATTCTTTTTATACATTTGATTATGCATTTTTCACTAAGATAGATTTAAAATTTTCTGAGGCCAAATTGTTTGTCTTACAAACACTAATTACCCAGAAAATAAAGTTAAGTAATTTTGAAAAACAAATCAGAGAGAGAGAGAGAATAATCATGTGAATAATTCTAACTACGTGCTACGTAATGACATAAATTATAATAGGATTTTTGACACATATTTTCTTAAATTAATCATTCTGATGTATACTTAATTGCATTTTCAACCAGAAAAATGAACAAAAATAAAAATGAATTAATTGTATAAATTCTTAAGAAGCTTGAAATATTTTCTGGATATAAGAATTAAAACTTACTTTTGTTTCAATTGAATTTAACGCCTTTTTTCAGGGGTGAAAAATAAATTGTTCGAAATTCAATTGATATTAATTATTTCCAAATTAATCCAGATTTAAATCTCATTGTTATTTCATTCTCGCACATAGAAATCTATATAAGTTATACATGTATAAAAACTGTCAATGAGACAAAATTTTATTTCTTCCTTAATTATATATTTAAATTTTAAGTATGTAGATCTAATAGCTGATAAAAAGGATTTTTTTTTGTTTATAATTCCCCTTAACACTCTTGAGGGTCAAATTTGAAAATACCTCCCTAAGTTAATTTTTGCTCAGCAAAAGTAACACATTGTTAAAAGTGTTGCGTAATGAACGCTTAAAATAGTGTAAATAATTTATATCTGAAAGTGTAATACATTAATATTACTTTCTGTTGTATTTATTTTATGTTAAAATTGTAATATTCGCAAGCAACGCCATTTCTTAAATTATAATGTCGATTCAATGAAAAACATAGCGAAATGTTGGCGATAGAGTAAAGTTGGCAAATGTTTACCTGTGACGAATCTGTACGGAACCTTTCCACTAATCTTCTTAGGCGTCTTTTTGGGAAATATAAATTCGCGTTTATTTCCAATCAACTCCAAAAAGATGAACGGGATATTCAAATTAGATAAGAGGTATTTAAGTCGAGCGTTATGAGATAGCAAAGGTAGATGATGGAAGGCTATTGAGCCAGCAACTTTAAATGCATTTTTAGAAGAGTCAAGGAGATTAGATTCGTGAAGACGTAGTGCTGCTAGACGTACCAGAAAGCTGATTACACCAGCGGTAAATATAATTTATGCACGCTTAAAATAAGCGTCAGTTTAAGCGACTTAGTTAAAGTTAATGAAAGTTTAGAATTCCAGTACGTGTATTTCTCGGATCTCCTATTTCGGTAAACCTTACTTGATCTTGAGCTTAATTATTAATTAATTGCATTATTAGTAATTTAATTTAATATAAAGGTAAATCCCTTTAAGTGACGTAACATAATAGTATTTTATGTTATCAGAAATTTTTTTGAGAAAATTATAATAATAAATAAATAATATTATTATTATTCAAAATGGCTCTTAGTGGTTCTTTGCCTCAAATTAATCTTGGTGTTTAAGGTGAGACCCATGGGGGTCTCCACATACCTACTGTCATATCTCGAGCTTTATTAGGGCTTTGGGAAATATTAGACTTACACTTTCACGGCATAATTCTTAGCAGGTACTTTTTCTACAGTGAACGAGTGAACGAGTCATCAAGGTATCGGATCATGGCTGACCTTGTCACGAGTTCGAGCCTAGTATCACTAAAGACCCACCGTGTAGGGTCGCGATGCACGTTAACCCTTTATCTACAGCATTATGATTTACTGCAGTATTTTTCATGAAATTTTTTTTTGGATCTTTACATTGAAAATTAAGGAATGTAAAAAAACAAAATATTGAACTTTGGGAAATTTAATCCTTTTGAGCTGATTAATTAATTAAAGATATTCTACTGTAAAATTAATTATATACACTGTTCACTTAAAATAAATAGTCAAATCGTTTTCTAAGGCATGCATTAACATACAAAAAATGTATATAAGACCCTTGAATTTTGACATTAACCATTTTTTCGGGACGAAAATGATAATCTTTGCAATCCGCTGAAAACGCAATTTCTGCTACAAAACTATTCGCCTTCCCCGCTAAAATACTCATCATAGAACCCGTGCTGCCATATATCTTGGAAGAGTCGGTTTCAAAGAATATTCCTGCCAAGTATTGGTAGAATATTCCTACTAAGATGGTGTATTGTGGTAGTTAGGAGAGGGGATGCCAGCTCAGGTGTCGTCTACGTCACTAGTCCATGGTTCAAAATTAAGTGGTCCGTCTCCAAAAGCCTTCGTGTAGCTGAACAGTGCGACATTAATATTCACTCACTCACTCCAAAAAAAAGTACAGTAGTTATAATTATTCTTGTACTTAAAAAATGCAATATAACTCCCTATTCAATTAAGATTATAGTGTTATAATTAACTACACTAATCACAAACAAATAATGAAAATTTGTCCAAATGATGTGGTGTGTAAGGCAAATTTTATGTATTGTAAGTACCAGAAGCGATAAATTATTTATTTAGATATAAGGATCAATTTGTTACTACCAAATGTGCATAGAAATAAATTAATTTTTTTTTGTATGATTATCTATTTTGGCGATATTGGCTTACAGATGGAAAAATCAATAGTATCTATTCAAATAAAGAGAGACTTATAAGGGTTTCTTCACACAGAAAATATCGATATATGCTGTCGTGGGCTTTTTTGCAGTGCACGCAAGAATTGCTTGTTGATGGAAAAAATTTGTTCTACTTACTTGACAATTATCGTTACATTTTGGACACTTCACACAATATCTTTAAAAGTTTTAGTCCATGCATTATTCTGATGTATAAGCTAAATTATTGCAAAGTTTCATTAAAATCTATTCAGTTGTTTTTGCGTGAAAGACTAACAAACATCTCTCCATACAAACTTTCATGTTTATAATATTAGTAAAGATATGCACTTGAATTAAAACATTTTGTAGGGCGGAATCAATTACTTACATTATATTTGTTGGATGTATTAATGAAGATACTAAGTCCACATACAGCAGTGCTTCTCAAACTTTCAATACTGGCGCCCCCCTTTTCAATCACAATTTTTATCGCGCCCCCCTTATACATAATAATTTACTGAATGCAATAATAATGCACTTTTACGATAAAGCAACAATATTTATTATAAACCGTACAAATTCATGACATAAGTATTAAATTTTGTATATGTTACTTTTAAGCAAAAGAAGTTAAGTAATAGGATAATTACTAAGTTATTTTTCCTTTCTCTGATTTTTAAATTGGAACATATTACAAAATGCGGTGGTTGCTTAGAAGACAAAATATAGATATCAGCTAAATATAGAAAATGAACTCAGAAGGTCAATTTCTTATCTTAAAACTCCTTTCAAAAACTTTGCTCTGTAAGACAAGCCCATGGAAGTAGCTAATAATTATTAAAATTGTTCTTAATTTAGTATTAATTAATTAGTCATAAAATACTCTGTGCACCACTCATACATTAAAAGCAGTGTTTCTCAAACTTTCAATACTGGCGACCCAATTTTCAATCTTAATTTTTTTTGTCTCGCCCCCCCCGTACAACAATGTATTTACTGCAATAAAAATGCACTTTGAGAGAGAGACGCTAAAGTTACAATACGATCTTAATTATAAACCGTACAAATTAATACGATAAGTATATTAAATATTGTGTATATGTAACTTTTATAATATATATTTTAAGAAAATTACTTAAAATATATATTACTTAGAATTATGTTATTTTTCTTTCTCTAATTTTTAAATTGGAACAGATTGCAAAATGATGTATTTAATTAAAGATTTATTTCCTTCAGCATTCATTTCTCAAAGTACAAATGTCATTAGAAAAATAGTCTAGTCAATGTCGCTCTCTATCATATCCATCACATCTGGCATTATAGGGTACGTTTGCGTGAGTCTGGGCAACCTATCGGAAGTCTGCGCAAAACATGTAAAAATGCTTTTCCTCGTACAATTCCAGTCAGTTTTGGTCGACTCGATACTCCTATAGCTACCGAATCTAGCTTGAATGTACATTTTTTTTTTTTTAATTTCCACGTTAATTGTAATTCACGGTAATTAAGTATTTACGGCAGTAGATTAAAACAATATCATACATACATTTTTAAGTCGTAAGCAAACATTCGACCATAATAAAGAATCAACAAACACACAGACGAACGAGCATGGTTCCGAAAATTAAATCAAGGCGATCTTCTCAAAAATACTTAAATTTTGGATTTACCACTACCGAAGTAAATGATGGAAAAAAAGCCCCAGCTCGATATGTGTTAAAACTTACAAATCGGTAGAACAACATGTGAAAGTTGTTTTTAAAACATGTAAAATCATTTAGCTATGTTGGCAAAGAATTTTAAAAAGTATTTTATGGATGAGGACAGCTTGGTAGCAAGTTACGAGTGTATTAGGGATCTATTTCAAGATACTCCAGAAGGGCTCTCAACTTCCGAAGAAGAAATCTTCATAGATTTCACATCCAGTGAAAAATTAAAAGGCAATTTTGTAATAAATCGCTCTTTGAATTTGGGGTAGAGGTGGATGAGGAATTATCTGTACTGAAAACAAAAGCACTTCGTATACTATTACCATTTTCAACATCCTACCTTTTTCAAACCGGATTTTCTGCAGTGGATGCCTTGAAGACAAAATATAGATCTCAGATAAATATAGAAAAATAACTCTTTAAGTGTGAATTTCTGATATTAAACCTTCCTTTGAAAAACTTTCCTCTACAAGACAAGCCCGTGGAAGTTCCTAATAATTATTAAACTTGTTCTTAATTTAGTAATAAGATTGACTGATTGAATATTAACGTCGCACTGTTCAGCTGCACGAGGGCTTTTGTCGACGGACCACGTAATTTTGAACCATGGTCAAGTGACGTGGATGACACCTGAGCTGGCACCCCTCTCACCTAACTACCACACCACACCAACGGGAAAACGTTTCAACTCTCAACAGATTTAACGTGCATCGCTGCCCTACACGACGGGTCTTTAGTGGTACTGGGCTCGAACTCGTAAAAAGGCAAGCCACTATCCGATACCTATACCACTCAGCTACCGCAGCCAAATTCACTAATAAGAAATTATTTGTAAAATACCTTCTTCAGTACTGATACATCAAACGTATACTGGCTGAAACACCGACTCTTCGCACGAGTTCATTTTTTAAAAAAATAAAACATTATTCTTGATATAATAGCTGAACTGTAAGGAGAGTAAAACTGTGTGCACGACATTGTATACAAAAATGTAAAATGATTTTTTTTTTTTTTTTAGATAAATGCTATAATTGTAAATAACTGTTTAAAAGAACTGTAATTTTAAACCTCACACAATTAGCATTTAGAATTAATGTTAAATTATGAAAGAGAATATAAAATTCCGATGAAGAATAATTGTGTTACTTTTTTACATTTAAAGCGAGAAGACTTTAAAATGTTTTAACCCGGGAGCAGGCGCGTACTCCATACTAACATTAATGGTAGTGCGGGGGGACTCAATCACCCAAATCATTTCTTTAGAATTATTTTTACTGTACACGATACAAATCGATTCTAGTGAATATTTTAATTTATAGAAAGTATACTTACCTTCTTTCAAGGACTATTCAATTATTTGATGATTTGAGAAAACATCCAATAAAACTGAACTAAAATGATTCAAAAGTACAAGACCATAATAAAGGACGCAAATCAGACACTTTTCAATTATCCTACAGAAATGTTAAACCAATCAATTCTTTCCAAATATCGCAAAAACTCAATTATTTATAATTTCCCTAAGCGAAAAGCAAACGCATAAGAGATGGGAGGGAACTAATATTGATAATAACCATACCATAAGATTGAAGGTCAATCAAATGATTAGCAAACGTACTATGCAGCCTGGCTGAAAAGTGAATCATGACTTATATTTCTTTTTCTACAACTAATGTACAGTATTTCAATAATAATTACAGTGGTGAATTGTTTATCTTCTTAGAATTTTTCTCAGGGTCTAGGATTCGTTTTTTCTTTTAACGAGTAATATTTTATGTTAAAACGTAATAAAAAAAATATCTCATTGAGGAAATACAGCAAATAAAACAAAATGTTTTTTTTTTCTTTAATTTGGTTTTGGGATCAAAGATAGCTATTTGATGACGGAAAAAAGCCAGATAATTAACATAAATTATGTCAGTGTTGTGTGTATTTTTTTTATTATGGAAGAAAGCATTTTGTTTTACTTCTCTTTCCAATTATTTTTTTTTTTAAAAAAAATCCTTAAATTTTCGATACGCTCGCGCCCCCCTTGTCATCATCGCGCCCCAGGGGGCGCGCCCCACAATTTGAGAAACACTGACATACAGGGTGTTACATTTATGAACATTTATCAAACATGATTAAATTATTCCTTCGTCTGTATTCCCTTTAAGGTATTCGACTTCCCTAAAATTGAGAATTTTGACATTTTTTTGATTTTATTTTATAGGTTATCTTATTATCTTTATAAAAATGCTAATTTTATTATTTTCCTTTCACTAGAACGAAAACTACAAGTGTTTTAATAAAAGCAGATGCCCTAAAATGTCCAACTTTAAAATGCGTATTACTGGAAATGTGTTGTTTCCTAAAAGCTCAAACGGGGACAGTGATTGCTCAAAACGTTTTTAAAATAATTAGCTGAAACTTTTTGTTTATGTATTGTATAACAATAGAAGTGTTTTAACCTACTTATTTATCAATCACTGTTTTATTACAAAATTTACAGCTCTTTAGGTGAACATAATAACTGTTTTTTTAAGCAATTTCAAATAATAACTAAGATAAATTGCTCTAGTTTTTGTAAAAAATTAAAATATCTCTTGTCTTGAAGGTCATTTGAAAAAGGAATAGCAAACTTATACATCAAAATTGAAAATTTGTTCATTTACTATATGTACAGTGTGGGGCCCGTTTACGTAATTTTTTGCCAATTTTTACCCATTTTTTCCCATTTTAGTAGTAATAATTTATTTTTTCCATTCTTATTTTTAGCTTTTTTTAAAAAATGTACTAAATAAATCTAAAACCCGATAAAAAGTCTCCATTTTTTTTTTAAAAAAAATTGTTGCAAGTAGTCGGATACCTTAATTGAGAAAAGAACTTTGATTAAAATCGAATACACGTAAGCTTTTTAAGTAGATTATTGGGCATTAAAATTGCAACACCAAAAAAGAAAACAAATAAAGCTCAACAAATTGTACACATACAGCACAGTAAGAAAAAACATAAAATTTGTAGACAATTTGTTGGTATATAGAGACAATGTTTCAAAAATAAACTAGTGAAATTTGAAACAAATTACCAATATTTTTTTTTCTTTTTGTCTTTCGAAAATCTCTGAACAAAGTTGGTTCTACAATGGCTAAATTACTTATTCAAATATGTACTTTAAACTCAATGGAAATAAGCAGTAGAACCCCGTTGATCAAAGGGCCTGCAGGGAATGTGGTAAATAGGATGAGACACTACCATATGTACTCAACAATTGTCCAACTTATTCTACAGCCTGGTAAAAATGCACCACAATGCAGTACTCGCAAGATTCAAGACAGCGGTGGTCTTTAAGGGCACAATTCTCCATGCGAACCAAGGGGTGGGCCCTAATGGGCTCAGACAGGATTTGGTGGCTGAAATAGACAGCGCTATCTACATCATCGACTCCACCATTCCGTTCAAGAACAGACGGCATGTCTTTGAGCAAGTAAAAAAGGGAAAGGTGGAAAAGAACACCCTACTCCTTCATCACTTTGCCTCACTGGGCTTCCAAAAGGTGCAAATTGTTCCCATTGTTGTCAGTTCTCGTGATGCCTGGGACCCTGAGAATGGCACGTTCTTAAAATTGGTAGCAGCAAAAGCTACCTCAATGTCTTGAAGAATCTCTGTGTGTTAAACTGCATCCGATGGCGTAGGGACGTCTACATCCAGCACCTTACTGATGTCCAAGAATACTCTATCGATGCAGCCAATGTCTACCCGAATTTTGATGCTACTGTTGAAATATCAATGACTAAATCATAATTAGAAGATATAACCCGAGCTAGCAACCCATCAATGGACTCTGCCTCCCCCGTTGTGGGGGAGACCCAAACAACGGACTTGTAAGTATTCTTGACTTTGGCTTTAATTGCTATTTTATGTCAATGTCTGTGTTACTTTTAGTTATAGTCTATATGGTTATTTAGAGTGAAAATGTCTTTCTCACCAAGTGATGCTTTTACGGCCTCCAATGCTAGTGTTATTTTCTTAAGTTTCTATATCAAGCGACCCTACCACTGTTGATTTGAACTTTAGTTTAGCACGACGTTAATAAATGTGTAACTATTCCTATCCGATTTGGATAACCCCCTGGTTATACCGATGGATTAGTGACCATTACGTACAAGTACACTTTACAAACCCAAATACCTTTTAATCTAGTTCTGGCAGATTAGAAAAAATCTATGCTGCCGCTTTGATTAAGTAAACTTCAATTTAATTTTAATGGAACTTCGAAATAATTAATGAATGAAACAATTTGGAATCTTTCAACGTACCTATATAATACGAAAGCTAAATAGTATTTTTATAAAGCATGAAAATGTCGTAATCTAACATATTTTCTAAATTTCAGACAATCCCCTCCCCATAATAACGAATTATCTGAATAAATTCAAAAATATTGTCAAATTTCCATTATTAATTAACGAATACTTTAATTTTATTTTAATATTCTACTTAAAAATCATATTCTTAAAACACAAAGCGCTGAAAGTAGCTTAGTCATTAGAGCAGGCATAAGCAAATTTATAATAGTGACATATTTAAAAAAGTGGTAAAAAAAAGAACATGTGCCTTAAACAATGCAAATATTTGTAGGAAGACGGTGATTTTTCTTCACTTGAAATTTTTCGCTATCTTTTAATCCTTTTTTAAAATATATACCTTTGTTCAACTATCTTAGAATACCAGGGGAATGTCTCTGAAAGCAGAAAATGACAGTTTTTAAGACGACGAGGGACTATGTGGTTAAACAAATCTGCATTTTAGATTGTATTTAGTCTAGTCTTACACTGTCGACTTCTTTTGCTTCAAGAGATTAATCCATTTTAACACATTTTAAGACCAAAATAAAAGAGTCTTAATCGGCTTGCGGCTGTTCTGTACATTTAATGCGATGTGACATCAAACTACGCAAGAGAATTAATGAAATACTCAGAAAATTTCCTTCTGTAAGGTGGTCAGTTTTATTCGCTTAGCACTTCTCTCTTTTCGCGTCTTTTCATTTTTTTTATTCTCTTTCTCTCTCTCATTAACTTAACGAGAAATGTTGTCAGATGCTGAGCCTTGCTCTCAGCTGCCATTTCTGCCCCGAATTAGTCTTTCGCGTTCTAACTAACTTTGAAAACTTTGTGGAATCGGGTTTATAAAATGAAGGTTAAAAGCTTCTCGACACCCGAGAAGGTAACTTAATCTCACGTAAGAGCAAAAGAAATAAACAGGGTGTAGAATTAGTGTAGTAAGGCTATTGAGTTAATAGGGAACACACACAAAAAAGATTTTGTGTATCAAAGTCGAAAAAACTTAGCAATGAATTTAAGTTGAATTTGAGATGGTTGCTCAATTTTAATTTTGCTAAAGTAAACTCAAATGGCATTTGTTTTTTATTTGTCTGTCAGCTTTACTTTGATATCTTAAAATGTAATGAGAACAAAAACTAGTGGTTTTTCAGCATTCAAGTAAATAATTTTACACTTAATAGATGCTTAGAAGGTTTTGATAGATATTTCATTTGTGAAAAAAAAGAGTACTGTTAAAGGCATACACTATAAAAACAATAGCTTGGATTGAAAATTAAATGACTAGGTAATTTTCAATTCATCAAAAGACTATCTAGCATCAAAATAATAATATCCTCTCATAACTTAATATATATATATAAGGAACAGGATTTCTTAAATTTTTTGTAACATTATAGGCAAATTTTGAGTGTCTTTAAATAAATTTAGTTGTAAAAAAGATAGCAAATAATGCGTACAAGATGTTAGCTTAATTAAGTAATAACAGAAGGGATACGATAATTTTATACTTACTGCTCAATAACTAAGATAAATTACTTTATATACAAAGGCTTCCTTACACGGTCATAATCATGTCTCTTCTACAGTTTTTGAAGTAAGCATGAAAAATAAGTAATTAATACATTTTACTCTAGTACTTTTTATTAATATATGTTAACATATGTTAAAAGCATTAAAATTCACATTCAACATTACATAAAATACATTATTAACCGAAAATACACTTAAATAAATAACATGATGGTTTCTTATGCTCTTTGTTTTATTTATTGTTAAGATATTTGGGAAGGAAGAATCTGTAAATGCTTTGAGCTTTTATGTGACAGTTTTTCTGACATCTGTGGAATTTGTTTTTGCTTTCGTTAAACAAATTCCAGCAATGTATTAAATTCTTTCAATAAAAGGATTGTCTAATGTATAAAAATATATATTCTAACCATTCTAATTGTATATTTATAACTAGACTATTTCATGTAGTATTATACACTTAGCTTCTGATCTTTGTCTGTCTTAATGACTTGTAGTGCAGATAAAAACCAAGATTGAGTAAGCATACAAATTCAAATAATTGGAATTCCATTTCAAAATAATTGGAATATAATCAGTTTTGTCATTTAACAATACTAACAGCAATTCAAATCTAGATTTACAATTAAAAAGTATCAAGAAAAGAAGTCTTATATTTATAAAATAAAATATAATCTAATACGAAAAATACAAATATTAAAAGTAATATTCGTACTGGAATATTGTCAATACAATTTGAGAGCAATGTCCTATAATTATTTCAAAATAGTTATTTATTTGCTTCAATTACTAAATTTTTTGTAATTTTTTTAAATACTGGTAAATAAAATGCTGGTATATAGATGCAATAGGTATACTGAATATATATATATCGCAGGAAAATGATTAGATTACGAAGTTCATCAAAACCCTAAGGAATATGATCAATTCACGCGACATGTTAAGGGGACATGGTACGATTTAAGCAAACATTTTTAATTTAAGGAATTTTAAAATTTTTTGGTTGTCTTCTATGTATGTATACTATGTTAAAGAGATTTTGCGCTCAAAATTTCATAAAAAGCTATCCATGTAATTTTTCAAGCAAAAAACTTAAAATTTGTGAAGGGATTTTAAAATGCTACTCCTCCCACAAAAATTTACGTACATGCTTGAAATTTTTTTACAAGTACGTCAAACTATGAATAATAAAAGTCTGTATGAGTTTTGCATTAACATGATTGGTATTCATGCAATACTTCTTTTTATGAATGTTTATTGAAAATTCCTTAAAAAATGTATAAATTCTTAGTTCATTATTTTTAAAAAATAAATATTGCTTTTTGATTCAAAAATGCATACCAACTTTTGTTACATGTACTATTAGCAATAGATAAATAAAATTCAAAGCATTAGGCGCAATAGAAAAAAAAAAGCCTTAGCATTTTAAATGAAGACAAACTAGTTATTTTATCTTTCTGAGATAAGTCAGTTTAAAGTTTTGATTTGCCATAGAGATGAGAATAAAAACGAATGTGAAAGCTATCATAATTCCACGTTTTTTAAGTTTTGAGCTTTCAAATTTTTTGGGTTTATAGAAAAGTATATATAGAATAATTTAGGCTAAAAAAATTAAATTTGATTTTTTGACCGATTTTGGTCAATTGAACACAGTGCGACTGTGTCCCCTTAAAATAAGAACTCTGTAGGGTGATTTCCCTAATTAATGTTAGTGATTTGATAAAATCCCTAACCTGTTTCAGGGAAATGATGAAATAGTATTGTCAAGAGTTTAAAAGTGTTTATTTAGCAAATAGGGTGCATTATTATTAAAAGAGTAATTAATACAACAATAATCATTGAATTACAAATTATTTTTTTAGAAATTAACTAACAAAATAATTAGATAATGAAGCTGACACTTTTTTAAACAAAGGATATTTGTAGTAGAATTTTATACATTTTTTTAACATTACACATTAATTTAGTACTTCAGAAATACCCTGCTTTATATATATATATATATATATATATATATATATATATATATATATATATATATTTTGTAACACATTTTTTATAGTTGTTATTTCTCTTTTTAAAATAGCTTTTTTTACTATCAAAAAGCTTTTTTTTTATCTATAAAGAGGGTGTGGTCAAATTTCCTAACTTGTTTGTTTACATTTTTCAATTTAAGTTTTATCCAGTTTCTGATTTTCTGGCATACAAAAGTGATACGTCAATCAAAAGATAATAATGCAAGGGGAATATAACTAAATAAAACTAAAAAATGATATTTAGGTAATTTTGTTTTGGTATGTCACGTCAAAAGCCCGGAGTTGCCTTGCACGGACGAGGAGAGAGGGGGTAAAAGGGAGTGGTAACAGGCGAAAACAGAGCTCTACTAATGCTAATTTATTCGTTTCATCATTTCACTAAAACAGTTCGTGGATTTGATCAAATCACTTACTTACTCCAGGAAAATGACCTCAAAGAGACGTTATCTTAACTTATTTCGTGAATTGATCATCTCTCTTAGGGATTTGATGAATGCCCTATAATTTCCTTATTTTCCTGCGACATATATATTAATGCGCCAAATTTATTGATTTAGCTTGTAAAGAACTAAAACACACAATTTCAATCAGATGATTTAAAACAGATGTTTTAAATTTATTATATGTCTAACATATTACCAGGGTAATTATTTTAGATGTTTCTTTAAAATACTTTGAAGTAAAAAACCCTCGTTTACATTATTTTGAAATTGATGCTGAGCAGAAAGAGTACTTTCGTGTCCCATTCTTGTGAATTTACATGCCCCTAAAGTATCCTGTTCTAGCCTTGTTAATATGCTTGTGTACTTCTACTTGTATTAATTTCAGGAATTTGGTGTTTCAGTTTGATTTTTCTATCGTTTTGTCTTGATTTTTCTACTGAGTTTATACGGGCAGCGATACTCAACTTTCGAGGTTGCGACTACAACACTGGGCCTTTTTAAGTTTCCTGGTCATGGCCCATTGCTCAGAAAAATTCATTTATTAATAAAAAAAATTGGTGGGAAATTCTTTCTTGAGAAAACAGATACGCCAATTTTGATTTTTGTTGTCGATGTCGTATGGGTGTGAATTGATATTTTTTCCTGCTTAGTGATAATAGTCAACAATGGAGTAACGACCATTTTATGAGTGGAACTAATTTTTAAAGTATCCGACTACGTAGGGAACCATGATTTTAAAAAGTGCATAAATGGATAATTTTCATAATATTTAGTGTCACTTAGATTAGAATACATGTATAAAATTGTTTTAAGGACATTTTGAAAAACAAAATTATATATATATATTTAAATACAATATTTCGGCAAAAAATTACCTTAGAATAATCTGTGACGTCTTACGCGTCTTTTCTTTAACAAGTCCTTTGGGTTCTTCAGGCCAGAATTAATGGCAACTCTTTTCCAACCAAATCCAAGAAACGAGAAGTGAAGAGATGCAAATAATATAGGATAAATATAGGATCTTAGAGTAAGCGTAATGATAATGTAATGGCAATGTAAAGGAATGTTAGACAATTGACGTGCGTTGTGGCAGTTGATGATTATTGAAGTTCGTCGTTCAAGATTTAAATTCTACGTGTCGTGGATAAACATATTGGTGATCCATTAGAAGTTAAACGTCAAGCTACATACCATTGTAGATAAAGATAAGTTTATTACAGAATAATATAAGGTAGGATTGATTACTTATTAATATATTTGAAGATTAGGCGGTTCGATTATTGAGATTGGTCTGAATTATATTGTGTGTTGCGTATTGCGTCTCATCGTAGATTCTCTCATTAATTATTAATATTATATTTGTTCAAAGTTTAAGTTGAATATTTTAATAAAGTCATATTAAGATAATGTTTGATCCTAGTTCTTTCGTTAACCCTACACCTCTAGCTCACGCTGATGCTTCGAGGGATGCACTTCCAAGGGGAGGTACATCACAAATCTTTTTCCAAAATGTTCTCCTTTTGTGAAAAATGCTTCTTATATAATAATATTTTGCCTGTATATAGCTCAGACCTCTGTATAGAGACTCAACTCTGATTTTTGAAAAATTTACATTATTTTCAGAGTTACAACCCATTGAAATAATTATCGGCGTGTTGTCGTAAAACATGGATAAACAGACTTCTAAGTAATATATTTCAAAAATTCTAGTTGAGCCTCTTTAGATAAGTCTGAGCTATATACAGGCAAAATATGATTTTAATAGAACCAATTTTCACGAAAGGATAATATTTTGAAAATGGGTCATTCCATGTTCATTTTTTATAAAAAAAATGTACTTAAATAATTTTTTTCTGTAATATTATTCTTAAAACAATTTTACATACATTTCCTAATCTAAGTGACACTAAATATAAATATTATCCATTTATGCTCTTTTGCAAAATCACGGTTCCTAACGTTGTCGGACGTATCTTGCATGCGAAAAATATTCGAAGAAAATAGGTTGTCTTATGATGATTGGGAAGTTGACTATTCTGTAGTGAAAAACAAACATGTATCAGTAATTTTTTGATTTATCACGAAGGTGTTGTGTATTTTAAAAAATACAAATAAACAGTAATCGTTTAATGACACTTTTTTTCTCAAAGATCTCTGTCAACAAGTGATAAATAGGCTTTTTTGAATAATCTTTACAACAGCAAAAAAGTGTTTCGTCAGTGGTAATGCCACAATGGTAACAAAGGTACCCTATGAAATTTGTTATATTATTGGAAGTCCGTTTACTCATGCAGAAATAGGGACGGAGTAATTCTTAAATTCTTCCAATTTTGAAAAAAAATCAGTGAAAAAATAAGAAATATAAAAAATGACAGTTGAAAAATGCAAAATACAGGAGTTTTAACATTTTAGAACAATTTTCTACTTTTAAAATTTTTCATGTTATCTTGGTCTTAAAGCATATATTTCTCTCTCCCCTCCCCCACCTCCTCCATTAATCCTCATGTTGCAGCCCGCGTGAAATAGCTAATATATGTGGCCCGGCAGAAAAAAAAGGTTGTGTACCCTTGGATTAGGGTGTCGAGCGTTGCAGTGTTGGCATTACTATTAAGTTCCCTTGCTTCCATAGCCAGGGTATCTCAGCCACTTCATTTCAGCAATAACAACATGCGCTGGGATCTATTGCATGATGCACTGTTTTTTCAAACTGAGAGCTGACGAAGTGCATAGTGACTCCGAAATTAACGCAGAACATCTTTTTTCCTGTCCTGTCATTCTAGCAAAATTGCAACAATTTTCTTCAAACAATTAAATGTATCTAGTACTTAATAATTTAAAATAGTCATCATTTATCGTTAGACTTATCTTTCAGATTTTTTCGCAAGACCGTAAATGTTGCTTTCCATAATTCTGAAGATGTCCAATAAACTCCCTTATAAAATCAACACTCAAAAATTGACAAATTGGTAGAATAGTGTAAAGTGCCAATGAAAATTCTACCGCGTGCTAAATGTGGCACGGGTGCCATACATTTCCAACGCCTGATACAGCACATATTAATCATTTAATCGATAAAATAGGAACGTAATTATATTCCAGTTACTATTTTGTCCTTTTAATTGCTCTTTAGCGTGACATTTCACTTACATTTGGTGACTCTCTAATTTTTTTCAATTACATTTTTTCGTGCATTTCTTCATAATTACAACTTAGAAAGTGAGTTACAATGGTTTACAAAAATTTTTGCCCTGTCATTATTACAGTGAAACATGGATAATGGATAGAAAATGAATTTTTAAAAAAAAATTTGTGCGCTTAACTATCGAGCAATGGGACGTGTTCTAGGTAGATAGTGGGAATTAACGTCAATCAATATATCATCAGTCATACAGAAAACTGTCTGCATTTTAGGGTAATTATGATGGGTTCAATGGCATACGTTATTTAAAGCTAAAAGGAATGCATTTATGCTGTAAACAGTTTCTTGATATACATAGATAAATGTTAATGTCTATTTCTGTTGAGGTTTGGTTTCTTAATAACAACTTAGAGTTATCAAGACACTTTTGGTTAAGATTCCGAACATAAATTTATTTTTGGTAATTCCTTAAAAAGTAATTGTGGTAAAAATAAATGGCGTCCACAAAAAGTTTGGAAATATTTTCAAAAATGAATTTTCTTTTGCAGTTTTTTATGTACCATAAATGTAATGTAAACTAAATTACACAACGTCCATGTTTTTCAATGTTCTGTCTTTTCAAGATGGTTTCACTACAAAAAAAGCTCAAGTTGGAGAATGATTTATTGATTTTAAGTTCTCAACACATGGACAGCGTGAAAGTGGCACCACTACACTGGAAATTCGAAGTGAGAAAAATTTTAGAAGTGTTCTTTGGGTGATAGATGGGAAAAAGAGGACCAATACGTAGCCTTCGAGATCTCTAGACACAACACCTTTGAACTGCTTCTTGTGAGGATTCACAAAAAATATTGTTCACCAATCTATAATTCATAACACTAATGAATGGGAAAGTGGAATTACATTGACCATTTAAAATTCTAATCCTACAATGATTCATAGAACGTGGTTAGTACTGGCGTAGCTAGTCCTGGCTGTGTCCCGTATCAAAATTTCTTGGACTCCCCTTATGGAGGGCCCCTTAAAATGGTGTGATTTTTTGCTGACATATGTTGGGGCTCCTTAACATGATCCGATTTTTCGCTTATACGTATGTTGGAGCCCCGTATCATTTATACGGCGGTATTTATGCCCCTGGTGGCTAGAAATCTTGTATAGACTCGATGAATTGTGAGTAATTATTACTGCGCATTTTGAAACCATGCAATGAAGCATTGTAAAAAAAAACTTTGTTATTTTCTTTATGAAACTTTAAAAAACAATCGCTAAATTATTTCTTGTTAAAAATAGGACAAATAAACACAAAAGCATTGATTTTACTTATATTTTGCAAAAACTGCTTGCATTTTTTTATATATATTCATGAAAAAAAAGAAGCCAAAAAATTATAATGAAAAATCAATCAATACGCTACTTAAAAGTACAATTCAACATGAATATTAGACATAAAGTAGTGGATTAATGACCATAAATAAAATAATAAATAAATTAGAAGTACATAGTAATAAAAATAAATTTTTCATTTTACTTATTGATAGCAAAAAGAAAGTTCAATGCGTAAATTCTTTATCTGAAATTATGTGGTCTGGAAATAAGCTATTTTTTCAGTGATAGTGGAAAAACACAGAAAATACATTAATAACAAATCAAGGTAAAATATATGTACATTATAAACACTCTCGCGAACACATTTAAATATATTATTCAACAATCATATGTTTCATGAAACATCAATTTGGAATTAACGTAACCAAAACAAATCCTAAATATTTCCATCTACTAATTTCTCAAGAATATTTTATACCTCCAAAACAATTATAACTTAAAATTCTAAGGGTTTTTTGTTCTTTTATATGTTTCAAAGATTATCCGTTTCTCAACACTCAAATTTCCTTTCACAATAAAAAGACCGAAGAAAAAAAGTGTGTATTTACCTCATTAAATTACTTTACTTTAATAACAATAAATATAATGATTCAATGTTAAGCAATTATCAAGTTTCTAAATTTCTAATTAGTTCTTTTTGATAAGATTATAATGTATGCAACTATAAAGTCAGCAATTTTAAAATACTTGTTTTTATTTATGTTCAAATAAGTTGGTTGACAACTGTGTGTGCACATATAAGATTTAGACAGATATGGTCTTTTATGTGAAGTATGTTAGACGTTTATTAGTTAATTTAGCTTTCAATTAATTAGCTTAGAAAAGACATACTTTGTAAAGCTTACTTAAAATGCAAATAATTTGACAGATTTGAAAGAAATAATTGGCATTAAATAAATTAAAGCAAAGTTATCACTTCGGTTCTTCGTAAATAAAGAGGAGTTAATTAATACAGTTAAAATTAAGTGCTGAGTAATTATAATGCATAATCAGTGCAAAAAAGATTTAATATCTAAATTTGTAGAGCTTTCAAAATTAATTTCCAAAGTTCGATTCAAATTTTTATTTTAGCCATTTAACTTATATTAATATATTGAGTAAATGCTAAAATAAAAAGATTTTCAGTGCGTGTGGGACTTGTATGTTGAGTACACTGTCCTAATTTTATATAATTTTTACCGGTACTACTTAGATTTTATAAATCTACATCAAAATAACTACGGTTAGTGATTTTGTATTTGACTTTATATATATATATATATATATATATATATATATATATATATATATATATATATATATATATATATATATATATATATATATATATCATTTTATTAAACTTTTTTTTTCTAAATTACTATTTTCTTTCATCTCCGGCTCTCACTAAAAATAATTATGTGTATTTATATGCGAAATCACCCCCTCCCCCCCTATCGACCTACGCAGATTTGACTCACGCGGTAATCGCTCAGTCCCACCTATCTTATGATTTCAGGATATTACTGTATCTCCATTACTTTTTGCTCACCCGATATGATTAACTCAGCGTTTCTCAAACTGTGGGGCGTGCCCCCCTTGTGGGTAATAACTGTACGAGGGGGGCGCGAACCTATTGAAAAGTCGAAAACAAAAGATTATTCAAAAAATATTAATTTACTGAAAGTAAACAAACAAAATGCTTTCTGATATAATAAAATATAAAATACACATTTACACGGATATAATACACTTATAAATGTATCAGTAATGTACAATGTATTTTATTAATAACTTAACAATACTAAGTTAAGAAGAAGTGGATAATAATAAGTTATCCCATGGGCTTGTATTACCACTTACCCTGATAATTTTTACGGATTATAATTAATTCCTTTACTGCCGATTAAAAGTTACGCGATTCGCTCCCAAATGCCACTGTTTACCACGTAGTTGTGCGTAATTTGATTTGGGGGGGCGGGAGGATAGAAGAGGAATAAATGAGAAAATCCCCTGAAATAATTAAATCCTTCGCAAACACTGTCAAGGTCCTTTTATTGCATTCCAAAGCCTTAGGAATAATGGTATGGATAGCAGTGCACAGAAAAGATCGTACTTCGGAAAGACGTATATATACGTCCAAAAATTAATGCTTTGGCTGAGCGAGACGTTTACATACATCGGTGGCACATAAGAGATTAAATTCGTATTGTAGGTTTAGCGTCAAAGTATAGTATTATTGAATTCAATGCATTGTTATTGTATGGAAAGGGGACGCGAGGAAAATTATGATTGAATTTTGGGTCGCGAATATTGAAAGTTTGAAAAGCGCTGGATTAACTAGTTCTCAAAACTATAGAAGATGAATAAATGAGAAAATCCCCTGAAATAGTTAAATCCTTCGCAAACACTGTCAAGGTCCTTTTATTGCATTCCAAAGCCTTAGGAATAATGGTATGGATAGCAGTGCACAGAAAAGATCGTACTTCGGAAAGACGTATATATACGTCCAGAAAATTAATGCTTTGGCTGAGCGAGACGTTTACATACATCGGTGGCACATAAGAGATTAAATTCGTATTGTAGGTTTAGCGTCAAAGTATAGTATTATTGAATTCAATGCATTGTTATTGTATGGAAGGGGGACGCGAGGAAAATTATGATTGAATTTTGGGTCGCGAATATTGAAAGTTTGAAAATCACTGGATTAACTAGTTCTCAAAACTATAGTATAAAATTAGCCTTCAAGTGATAGCTTACAGTCATTTTTAAAATGAAGAAAATAATGTACGCGAAATTCCATTACTAATGAAAATTGTTTTTAATTATGCATAAAATCATACATTGTGTGATAGCCCACGGGCTGTGGATATCATATCTTCATCATTCACACGACCTAAGTTTGAGGGGATAAAAGATTGACCACTCAGAGATTCCATACTAAAATTAGTTTATTGTTATCTCAATTTATATTCACCAAAGCAACACAAGTCTAGGAGGCTTATGATCAGGAGTGATGAGACAAACTATAATTCTAACAAATAGCGCAATAAACCACCGAATCTATTTTTATAGATGATTTCCTGACTTTACTAGAAACCGCTCTAGTATTAAAGTTTAATCTAATATTTCTTGCCGCTAATCCATGGCGAACAGCTACCAGTCCTTATACCGTCAGTATAATCCTTGACCCAACTTGCTCTTGCAAATAGACGATCTTCTGGCTTCGAACTGCCTTCGAACTCTACTTCTTAGAACTTTGCTAACGCTATTAGACCTCCTCATCGAATTCCACGCGAATACTAAAGCTCCAATATATACACAATTCCTAATCTGCATAATCGCGTTCTCTTCTTGAGTTGGTTGGAAAGAATTGCCATTCTGGTCCAAAAGATTTCCCAAGAGGTTTTAATAGAAAACGCGATGAAACCCCGTCACAATTGTAATGGGTGATGAGCTCAAAAACGCGAAAACTGAAAGTGATTTGAAGTCTATCTTGACAATCGTTTTTTTTAGAACTGAGCCACGTTTCATATTTCGAGCCATAACGATTCAAGCTGATATGAAAAAAGGGTTTTGAGAGAGTTACTGAAAATTAAAATACATTTCGAAAATTATTTCATATAATGTACCACGTCAGTCACACTACATTATTTTTGCTTAATGCATAATATAATTCCTTATATTAAAATTTTGCAATGTTAGAAATAATAGTTAAATAGAATAATGAATGCATTAACACCATGCAACATTCTGAAATATAGCTTTGCTCTACTTATGGCATACATAATTTATATAACATTGTATAGGTTTAACATTATTAATAAAGTATATGCACCGATTAAAATTACCTCAAAATATTAAGTTATGTTGCAGAAATTGGAGTCAGGTATTTAAACATAAGCAAATAGTGATAAAAATAATAAATAGTTATGTAGAATAAATAATTCAATTAAATTAAGCACTTTAACGTAATAAAATTTTCAGTTCAATTTGAAATTCAAAGAGCACACTATATAAAAAGTGACACGCCAGGAGAAGTTATCAAAATGGGACTACAAACTGGTAGATTTGACACACATGTATTGAAAACAAAGCCTTAACAGTATCATAGAGTTTTTATATTTTACTTAGAAAACACAGCTGCAAAAGTAAAACAAAAAATAAAATTGCATCGATCCTGTGGCTTTCATGCAAGCTATTATTTGGCTGATCATTAACAGTAGAAGTAGTAGATGTCCTCTTGTATGATTGTTTACTATATACTTTAAAATTGGCGTGTTAGATGGTGGTGATCGAGAAACAGTGTCCCAGCGTGCTTTGTTGGAGAGATATCTGGCGACAGCGACTATCAGGGAAGTGCAGGAATATCAGGAATAAAGTCGCATCCCACGTGTCGCCAGGAATTATATTGAAATGGTGGTGCATGTGTCCGTGAAAGGGAGGCCAATACTACCTGGAATTAGAGTCTCATCGAAATGGCAACGTGCTGCAAAGATGTTCACAGATGACAGTCAAAATGATCCGGTTATCATTTGAAAGGATACCTTATATCATAATTCCTTGTTTTCAGGCTTTTTTGGCAGGTGACAGTATACCACCGTTATTCTTATGTCTCCAAATACGTCTTCGTTGGTCATCAGGTGTCATTTTGATGTGGAACTCATCACTGGCACAAATTTACTCCAGTCTGTGAGATTCCATGTCCAATGTGGTAGGCACCACTGTGAACGTGACTTTCACTTGCACAAAGGTAAGGGGTCGTTGGTTCAATAGCCTCCGGGATATCATTTCCTATACGCTAAGTAGCTTATTGATGGTTCTTGCAGTCACAGGTATCTGAGTTACTCGTCAGATTATTGATAAGTATGGATCACAGACGGTGAACACCAATCGAATTGAAACTCTGTCCTAGCCTTTGCTTTTCGCTTTCAGTCAACTGCTTTTATTTAATGTCCTTCACGTCCATCAAATAGTACTCAAATGCCAAGAGATCCTATTAGTGGAGCACCCAGCTTGCTTTAGTCCAATTACACGGCTTTTCTTAAATGGTAATATCTGCTAATTCTGCTCGTGAATTCGGTCGTGATGCATTGATGCAATTCATGTGGTTTGAATGAACCACATTCGCTTGGAAGTTGTACCCTAGCATTGGAATACCCTATGTTTTGTGCAACAACCAGAGACTCTATAGTAATTCACTGCAGCTTCAACTTGTCTATCATTGCTCTAAAAAAACTAATAACTTTCATATTCTGCCACATGGTTAGGGATTGCAATACCGATATACCTGGGTACCGAATACCGGTATTGAGCCATTTGTAAAATTTTGAAATACCGGTATTCACAAATTTAAACATCGGTTTTTTGGTATTTACTAGAAAATGTTTAAATTGTCTCCACTAAATGTTCATGGATCGCCAACATAGCAAAATATTATACATTTTGGTTTTTATATCTCCCTAACGGGTGAAAATAATTAGACTGTAAATATAAAGTTTCATCGTGCAATAAAGAGAAGTGATAAAATATGTGAATCATCCAAGGAGGCGGGCCAAAACTATCCTATTACAACTCAGAGCGAGACTGCACATGCACAGGATTCGTAGTCTGATATTTGTATCTGTGAAACCAAGGCTGTAGTCGTGAAGAAAGTGCGTAATAGTTCGATATTTTTAAATTGGTGAGTTTGTTATTCATATTGTGTTTCAATATTATTCTTGAGAGTTCAAAATATTTTTAAAACACTCATAAATAATACCAATAATAATGAATAAGGATAATTTAAAAGAACCCAAAAAATCAGTTGATAATAATTTGGCTGGATTTCATTATTTATTTTATGAAAAGAATATGGTGGCAAAATGTAAAAATTTTTCTAGAGTTAACAAAGTGAATGGAAGAAGTACAAGCGGACTCTATACATATTTAAAAAGAATCACGATACAAATTTGTAAAGGAGAAAACAATCTAATTACGACGAAGACACAAATTTAAGCACGGTTTCTAAGCTCCAGCCATTAGGAATTTTAGGTTGTTTTGAAAGAAAAAAAAGATAATTTGGATGAAATTCTAAGGAAAAAATGAAAGCATTAGATGGTTTACCATTTCGAGTGTTTTGCACTTCTACTGAATTAAGAAAATCACTATCCTCCAGAGGTATTAGAAATCTACCGACTTCGATTAATACTATAAGAACTGTTATTGATTAAGAATTGTTATTGTCGATTTATTTTAAGATGAGGGATTTAGAGGTGAATACTTGGAAAAAGAGTATATCGCGTATTGCTAATAATAGAACCACCAACTAGCGTAGATACCGAAAAAGTGTTTTGACAACTGGTATTGTTTGCATAAAATTATGCCCCAGACTTAATGACAGTACAATTAGTGTATTATGTTTTTTAAGATCACTGGCGCAGCTTGGCCAAAGTTGGCCCTTGCGCCATTAAACTCCACATTCACCTTCACCTTTTTAAGATCACATTTCAAAGATTTGTAATCGCACCACAGACTGAATTGTCATATTTACACTTTTTTTTGATTTAAATAAATAAGATGTTTCTTTACTTTTTGTGATTCTTTATATACTGTTATAATTGATAAATTACAAAATATAATTTGTTATGATTACACTCTCTAATAAAACTGTTAAATAAAACAGAGAAACACACACCTTTGATTTCTTTCTTTTTCTAAAATTTCTAATACCGATATTAAAACCGATATCCCGGTATCAAGATCTAAAAAATAACGAATACCGGTATTGAACTTTTGGTCCGGTGTTGCAATCCCTACATATGGTATATTCCTACGTAATTTCTTTACATTCGGAAAATTATTTCTTGTTGAGTCGCTTTTTGTGTTGTAAAATATATAATAAAACATTTCTGTTTTTAAAAAAGCTACAAAACATTTCCTCTATGTCTGGGACTAGGAATAAGTTGTCGGCAAAAAAGATAAAAAATGTAACTAAATCTGTCATATTTTGCTTTATTTTATTTTGTTTATTTTACATTTTGCGGCGAACTTGATTTATCAAAAAAGATAAATAGTTTTTTTTTTTTTAAAATATATGTCGTAAAACATTAAAAAAAAACCCATTCTTAAAACAATTTACTAAAATCATATTTAGAAGGAGGATTCTTTCATTTTCTTATGCTTAGCATCTCATTAACATCTTCAGTGAGATTTCGTGATATATTTTCAAAACGCATTATTTAATGCATAATCAAATCCGAACTAATTTAGTGTTTTTTCTGTTATGCATAAATGTTCAAATTTGAAAGCAAGCTATTCTAACTCAATCATGACTAAATTTAAAAACCAAAGATAGATGAAATTCTTCTTATTCGAGAAAGAAATATTCGTTCCAACGAAAGAAAATTGATTTTTAAATTGAGAAACGTTTTTACATACATTTGACAAAACCTAAACTTTTATTTTGTTTTTCTGAATATATTTAATCTTTCACGGAATTTGACAGAATTGGATAAAGTTTTTCTACTTGCGTCACCGAAAGAATTTAATTTCGAATAGGGAGATGTAAATACATATATGCGTATATTTAATCTATTGTTTTCTAGAACGTAAATTGTATTTATCTTAGCAAAAATTGTTTTTAAATTAAGTTCTTTTTTTCACATTTTAAAAAGATAGCAATTACCATACGCTTTTGTGATTGGCAATTTTCTTTGAAGAAACTTTTGTATTTATTTATTGTTATGTTATTCCAGTAAAAAATGAATATATTTAATGGAATTTTAAATAAGAAAGAGAATGGATCTTTTTTATCAAGACACTGTTGATTGACTTGATGTCTTACGAATGAAATATTTTTAATCTGTTGCATTCAGTCTTAAAAATAATAAAGATAGTATTAGATTCATAAAAACACTTTTTTAAGTAATTCTAAAAGTATTTTTTTTAAATTTCCCATAAGAATAACAATGATGTTTTGGACTCTGTTTAATTCATAAGAATTGCTAATAAAACGTAAAATTATTAGATTTAACTATGTAAAATGCTCTAAAAAATTTACCAATTTCTTATAAGTTGAAGAACTGGTACAAAAATTACGTAGTCCTTTTTGTATATACCCCGTAGACTTCATACAGTAATATATATTTTTATACTTGGAGGAATTATTAAATTATTTTTAGGCCCTTAATCTTTATTGATATTTTTTTCATTGCAAAAGTACGTTGGAATATTATAAATGTTTAGATTATAAATAGATATATATTAGCGCTTAAGTGCAGAAATCAATTAATCTGCAGATTAGCTAGGTACCCTGCACATTTAGTGATTCGTTAAAGTGCAGAAAATTGTTTCATTTCTCAAACTATCTATGTAATCTGCGAATTACTACGATAATCCACACATTACCTTCTAGTTACTCATTAAAGTGAAAACAAGTTCTTGTGTGGAACAACAGCAAAGTTTTTGTGCGCTTAAATTAAATGTTGTTAAATTGTTTTTGTTTTTTATATGTAAAAATCAAGTTAATACAATCGGACAATCAATGCATTAGTTGATACAATCGATCATCAATCAATTGAAAAACAGCAATACAAATAATCGAATGGTTTTAAATATTATTGCCATTAAGAGGAAATTAACATAATATTATTTATTTATGTTTCGAAATCTAAAGAACTACGTTAATACAATCAAGCAAACAACACATTAGTAAATAGAATCAATCAGCAATCAATTGAACATTTATGTATTCAGATTTGCAGTCACATTTTTTAATACCCTGCCCTGTACTAAGGGATTTTTGTTGCTCTTTGATACAAAGATATTTCTACAGCAGGGGCATCTTCTTTCGTTAAAAATATCTTTTTGAAAACACTGAGTTCATATCTAGCATACAATTGCTTTAAAATATCCGCCTTAGTACCAGGTTCATCAAACCCATCCTCCGATTTACTAAACCCCACAGTAAAAGTTGAGAGGGCATCAGATTTTGCTCTGTCTACGTCAAGTAATTTAATTCTTAAAGTGTGTGACACCTTCATCGACATTTTATTAATCAAGTTTATTATAAATTAATTGAGGAGTCTATTATCAAATATAATTACTGACTCTTCCACACTGTTTCTAAATGTTTAGGATGCATTATTCTGGAAGGAATCGCCATTCATTCAAAATTCCTAACAGAAAAGGAATGAGAAAAACAAACTTTTAAATTTTAACGTGAAAATTATTTGGTTATATAAAATGCAGAAAAATCTTGATTCCATACTTTAATGGAGATAATCAAATAATCAGCACAATAATGGCTTTCGCGATCTTTAACGATAGCATATACAATGGGTGTATAAACAAACTCAAACATTAGAGTTATAGAATTAGAACTTTAGAGAGAGAGATAATTCTCCTGTTTCCTTTCTTTTTCAATTTCTACGATTAGTTCACAATATTCCTATATTTATCTTGTTCAAATTTTCAATCGTTAATAAAATACATTTTAAGGCGCACATTTGAGCTGATATTTTATATACACTATTATTTTGGATAGAAATTCTGTAATTTAATTATAATTTATAAAAATTAAATGATTAAAACCAATTATTCAAAAATGATGCTACGTTAGCATCATTTTTGGCGATTTAGTGACCATTTTGGTGACTTGTGTCAAACTTTAAAATGTTTCTTTCTCACATTTAAAGCGCTCATTTGAGCTAAAATTTTCTATACATAATTGTTTGGGGTGGCAATATGATAATTTAGTTATAATTAATTAAAATTAATTGACTGAAACTAATTATTTAAAGAATTACAGATACAGTCACGTTGGATTTATTTTTAGCGATTTTTTAATTTTTTTTTTTAAACTCTAGGTACACTCCTTGTGTGCTGACAAGTATAACACAAGATTTACAAACGTAAGTAAATACACAATCAATAGTAGTAGGAAGTTTCAAGTAGAAGGATATAGGCACAAACGGAAATCAAAAGGGAAAAGAAACGAAAAAATGGATGCATATATAATAAATACAAAATAAAATAGCGGCTTGGGTCAAAACTTTAAAAATATTTCTTTTTCTCACGTTTTAAAGCATTCAATTGAACTGAAATGTTATATAAACTATGGTTTTGGATGACAATACGATACTTTAATGATAATAAATAAAGATCAATTACCACTTAATATTGTGGTTCTGTCATATGTATATACTTATTTATATTAAATGTAATGTGTTCGATAAATGTAACTATAAAATAAAATTTTCCTTTGTTGACCTAAGTAGGAATTGACTTAATTTTTTTTATATTCACTGTTATCATCAGAAACTCTTTGAAAAGTAATTTTATATAATTTTATCTCAGATTATCTTTTTTTTAATCTACTGAATACATTCAAATATAATGCCAAATCAAACAACAAAAAATATATATCAAAGAAATTTTATTGAAAGAAGAATATATTACCACCAGCCTAAAATTTACTTTTGAGGTTATATATTTATGAGTCCTGAATTTGTTTTTAACAACACTGGGATATAATATCCTAATTGTTGGATAGGTGTAAATACATTTTTAGCACCAGAATATAAAATTACTTACCTCTAGAATTTCAAACCAGCCTATTGTCCTTTCAAAAACTAACTTCTTTAGCTAAGAAGTAATAATTTGTGTGAGAGTGAAACATGAATATATGTCTGGGCAATGACCGGGACCTGAAAACTCAATAATACTATAATGCCTCTTTGTCTGAAAGAAAATGTTTTTGGAAAGTTTCCAATCGAAAATGATTGACTATATGCACTTGATATTCAAGTCAATTTTTTTTCTTATCTGGAACAGTCTCCTCTTTGAAAAGAATGCGCATTTGTACTTCAGAAATTCAATCTCTGTATATATTCAGGCTACAGTAAATCCAACATGAATAGATTCCGGAAATACACACAGGTCTTTCACCGTAAAACTATTTTTGAGCAATATTAAATGTATTTTTTTTTGTATTGTACTCTGAAATTAATTTACTCGAGAGTAATAATGCAATGTTTATCAAGAAACTACTTCTATATATATATATATATATATATATATATATATATATATATATATATATATATATATGTGTGTGTGTGTGTGTGTGTGTGTGTGTGTACTACAAATTTTAAGTTATTTCAAATAAAATTCACATATTTTTCAAATGGATCAAATTATCTCCATTTTCATTGTTTATATTTAACAACGTCTTTTTCAAAAATGAATATATGCGTATTTCCTATAAGCTTCAATTTATACGCAAAATATTTTGCTATTGTGTAAGCACACCTACATTTTTATACAATAAATGAATAAACAAATAACGCAGCATTAGAATAATCGGTATGAATTAATAATGAAAAAAAGGAATTTTGTAATTTTTTTTAAAAATAAAAGAAATTTACATATGACTAATGATGAGAGAGATATCGTATTTTTCTTGATATATTTGGTGAATTTTATTTACAGTAATGATACATAGGGTGTGTGTACAAATTACAGCTTTCATTTTATATTTTGAAATACATTTTGAAAGATAAATTAGGCTTTTTGTTGCTTTATTTGATCAGAGATTCAATATACATCATGGAAATGTAGATACCTTTGTCATAGCAATTTAAAAGTTCACACATTACTTCTCTCATCTTCTATTGAAAGGATCACACCAACCCAAACACTACTTAGTGGCCCTGTGATTTTTTATCTCCCGGCTTTTTTTAATCTAAATGTATGATTTCTCTCAAATAGTGACATCTGCTTAGATTGCGCATGAATTCATTGATATAGTCCATGTGGGTCAACTACAATGGCATGGAAGCTATGTTTTAAGCTTTTGAAAATAAATCGTCTGTTTTATACACCATCCGTTAGTCAGTGTTAGAGTTTGACCACCAACTCTTTAAGTACTCACTTCTTTAGTTTTAAGAATTTTAAGGACATATAATAGTGACATTCACCAGTCGCGGCCCGAAGGCCGGGGTTGTGAGAAGAAGACATGATGATAAAAAAAGCAGACATGGTCATAAAATAGCTAATTTCGTTTAATTTAGCACTTTACGAAATACACTTCTATAGCTTAACTCTGGGAGAAATATGAAATCCTAACCCGTAATCAAAATAATAAATTATGGAAGATGCTTATCTGAAGTGTCAACTCCTTATATGATCCTTCTAGATGCCCGATAGTACGGTCAGCTCCAAGATTGGTCACTTAACCAAACTTGAAGGATTCTCCATCGAATATTAATCCTAAGATGCACGACCACCTGTCGCTATTTACTAACACTTGGAATTCAACTTAATGATCAACACTTAACCATTAAACCGCATACTCAATGACAGGCTCTTAAATAGTCGTTACATTTGCATAAATTCGTCATCTCTGCGGAAAGTGGTTTTTATCACAGATAAGAACTAAAATCACAGTTAAAGAATATTTTTCCCAAGAGGATTAGTAGAAGACCAGAAAATAACACGTTACGCATCCCCACCAGCGTAATAGTAGTTATCGAAACATAATAATCTATAAAATGATTTTAAAAAGTATTACGAAGATTAAAGAATGTTTTGTAGTAAAATTCACGATAAATAGAAAGTTTATGTATTGAATGAAGAAACGTAGATTTACTTTTAGAACTTGTTAAGCAAATTTGATGATAAACTAATAGTGCAAATATATATATATATATATATATATATTATATATATATATATATATATTGTATATATATATATTGTATATATATATATATTATATTTATATTGTATATATATATATATATATATATATTGTATATATATATATTATATATATATATATATATGTATATATATATATATATATATATATATATATATATATATATATATATGTATATATATATATATATATATATTGTATATATATATATTATATATATATATATTATATATATATATATTATATACATATATGTTATATATATATATTATATGTATATATATATATTATATTTATATGTATATATATATTAATTTAAATGTTATATGCCAGAAACTCTAAAACTGTGGGGTGCTCCCTCTAGGGGATTAATTTACTGAAAGTAAACAAACAAAATACATTAATAAAAGACTAAATTTAACATTTACACTGATGAAATACTTTTATAAATGTATCAGTGCTGCACAATGTATTTTATAATTAATTTAACTATACTAAATTAAGAACAAGTTTAAGAATTTCCAGTGAGCCCCCATAGGCGTGCCAAAAATAAAATTATATTTAAAAATTAACACTTATCTTGATAATTTGTACGGTTTATGAATAATCCCTTAACTGCCGATTAAGTTACACAATTCGCTCCCCAGTTTCTTCATTTTCTACCTAGGCTCGTGTATATGATGTATTGGATAGGTGGGGAGTAAAGGGTAGATAAGGAAATCCTCTGATGTAAAAGTAAATCCTTCGCAAACACTGCCAAGGTCCTTTTATTGCATTCCAAAGCCTTTGGAATAATTTTATGGATAGCAGTGCACATAAAAGTTCATACTTTGGAAAGACGTATATATACGTTTGGAACATTTAACACACTGGTTGAATGAGACGTATATATACGCCGTTGGCACTTAAAAGTCGTATTCTAGCTTTAGAGTTCAATGCATTGTTATCTGTATGCAGGGTGTGATGATCTCCTTGGACCTCACTTTGAGAACGAGAATAAATAGGAGTCAGATAAGAGCCAGTAGCCATTTTTATAAATAACTTTCTTTATTTGGTTATCTTTCCCAAATAGAATCAAAGACTTATTAACAAATATATCTAAATAGTATTACGAGGTTTTAAAGGGAATGTCCTTTAAATTAACTTAAATATTTAATGATCCAATTAATTAACAGTTAGAATATCGATCACGCAGAGATTACCACGATAAGAGATCCCAGATTTATATTTAATGTTCTTATTGAACATTTAATTTTAATCTAACTCGTAATAATAAGCTTTAATGAGACTTTAAATAATATTTACCACACTGCAGTTCAGCTCAGCTTTTCTCTGAGATTAAATTATTTAACAAGAAATCTTCAATAATAAATTTAACTTCACTATAACTTTCTGCTTCAATCTCTCTCTCCTACTGCTCTAACTTTATTATTCCGTTTGACTTAAATACTTTATCTAATCTACATAACAAGGAATCCTGTCCTCCTTTTGGAGCTGATTGGAAATAGTTAGGGAATTAAATTTCCCTAAAAAAGACGACTCAGAAGGTTAGTGATAAAGTTCCGTATAGATTTGTAAAAGGGGGCGTGATGAAATTTATGATTGATATTGGGTTGCAAATATTGAAAGTTTGAGACGCACTATTATATGCTATAACACAAAGGATAGAGAATCGGATTGCATATATCTTTGCCTGGAAAACAATACTGTAGGATTTCAATTTAAGAGAACACGTTATCCTAAGCATATTTTTTTTTTACTTATGTAATTAGAATAATAAATTTACATGTACTGTATTCCAACACATACGAAATAAACATTTTAAAAAAAGCATAATATTATTTTTAAAAACCAAGAATTAATTAAAATTTTACAAATTTTAAAATTGTTACAATTTATTAAAATTCCTCTTACTTCTACAATTTTTAGTATTTTTGAATCATTTTTTCTGATGTTTCTGGTGTTGTTTATCACAATTCTGTGAATGGGATTAGTATTAAAAGTGATACATTTATTTTTAGAATTTATTTTCTCTGAGACATTCTATATATAATTTTATAGATTTCTAAGAAATAACTGCTTATTTAAATCCTTATTCAATACACTGAATTATGAAACATATATTAATCAACCATAAAATGTTTCAAAATTTTATAGAGAATATAAAAAAAATCTCAACATTTTAAGCGCATGATCATCATGAAAAATAAGAAGCTGATAAAAAGCAATTTAAAGTTTTTAAAATAAGAAAAATGAATGAAAGGAAATACCCCATGTCCTACATTTTTTAACAGCTTTTTGTAAAGCTGATCCTACCTCTTACTAACATGGTTTATGCGCTCTTCTTTTTATTTTTATCTCAGGACCATAAACCTTCTTATTTAAATACTGGCATGTTTTTGCATCACCATCTGACAATTGTGTCGTGTATCGAAAACCGTTATATTCAGATCATTGCTATAATTTAAGACCTCTTCTTTCATGGCACAAGATGATCCCACACGATTGAAGATATATGGCCTACATACCACACAGGAAATTTTGCTGAATATTCTCCCAAATATGATTTTGCTTTTATACATTCTGTGCAGCGTTTGGACATAATTTCGAATTCCATGACAAACCAAGTAAGAATGTCAATCACACAACATACAACTATTTGAGATGAATGTCCTCATTCAGCCAAATTCCATTAAAAGTAACATGTATATCAGTAATAGCACTGCTACTTTCATAGGCACTTTTCACATGACTTCGAACATCATTCAATCTTTTTTCTGTAGATCTAATGAAAGATTTACATAACTCTTTTATATGTATTGAATGTTCTGCTTGAGGGTAAATCCATATTCATGAACGTACAAAATTTTTCTATGGCTAAATAGCCTTTTCCAACACTTAAAAATGTTTGCGCCATGTACATGTCAAATAATTGGCTTTCATTACATTCACAGTCAGAAACTCGCCTGGATGTAAAATTACTTAACTTAATTACTCCTCATGAAGTACAAAATACAGGGTTTTTCCTAGAAAATCCAAGCTTTTTTCATCAACGTCAATTTTTAGTGAATAGGATTTGCAAACATCACACGGTAAATTTTAGAAAAGTGCTTTTAAAAATTATACATCCATTATCAAATAATGAGGGACTTCAGAATTCCCGTTACAATTTACTTCATTCGAGTAGCTGTCTTCTAAAGTTTTGCATTATTTATGTCCTGTAATGCTGATGAAATAGAAGATTTATCTTTCCTAAAAATATCAGTTTCATCACTGTTGTGTTCACCGCACCATCTCTTATGAGCTTTTTGCTTACTAGCAAGACTGGATCGTTTTCATCTTGGCAGGATGTATTAAAGTTCACTTATTATATAAAAAATATATATTCAAATAAATATTTGAAATATATCAAGCATTAAATTAATTATATAATTGGCTTAAAAAACCGGTTTTCTTAAATACTAATCAGTTTAGAATATGAAAAATGAATGCAAAGGAAAATGCAATAATGTTTATCTTTTGCATAAAAAAAGTGAATTAATTCACTATTTTTTATCAAAGTATTAAGCTTCAGAATCGCGGGTAAAAGTAAATCAATTGCAATTGTTTGTGGTAGAGTGACAGGTTTTTCATAAGAAATAGACATCGCGTGTTTTAGTTTCGGCTTCGCTTCGACATACTGTGAAAATAAAAATTAAATAACTCGCAAAATAATGTAGATAAACTACCAAATTTTGTAAAATCCTAGGAGAGCTCATACCCTTGGTGTCAAACCGAAAAAAGCGCCAAGCCAGATTAAGATGGCGCCCAGCGAACCCGGCAATGGCGGCAAGTGAATTAGCGGGACAAAATGGATGCGTAATGAAAATATAGTATGTAAACAATACAGAAATTAAACATTTAAGATAAAAAAATATATAAACAGCACTTACTTTCTTACTGCTGATGTTTTCCGAGTGGAAGGTACAGCGTAACAACAGACTTTAAAAAAGCCTTAAAGGTCTCATCGCTAAGCGAATGATCGTGTGAGCACCATCATATATATTCTGCGAGGTAATGGTTGAACTACCTTCGACGTGGCTGGTATGCTTTCGAAGAAAGCGTTTTATTGCCGATCATTACATTTAGGACATTCATAACTCGAAGCAATCAATCCTTCCTTCATACACCATTCAATCAATTCTTTCTTACCTTTCTCACTCAACAAAGTAAAAAATTCTAAAGTATATTCACTCACACACGCAATTATACTTCCAGCCAGAAGGCCCAACAACAAAATGAATGAAATTCGAAATGGCCGGCGACAAAATACGAAAATTCCAGAAATAGTTAGGGTTATCATATCTAGTGTATCAAAGTAGGGTTACCAAGATGGCGCAATTATCGCCAACCAAAATAATTTGCGCCAAGGGTGTGGGCTCTCCTAGGACCGAACCCCAAATTTTTTAAATATACTTTAAATGTCACACAGTAAAATCAAAAGAAAAAAACTTCGTTTGTTTGGTCATTTGTAGGGTACTGTGTCCGCGTAAAAGTATAAATTTTATAAAGAGACCTCAATACTTACCATGAACCTTATCTCCTCTTGATTTTGCATCCTTTCCTGTGCACCTTCCACTCAATACTGCCTGGAAATTGATTAAAATATATAATTATATTAAATGTTTTCACAGAGTGGAGGGAAATTGAATTTTCAATGCTAAGCTTTATGTCCTATATCGGTCGATTGCACCCTTAAAATTCATCTTTCGATATCCTCCATAAATTTTAATTCCGATTGTTGAAGCTGTACGTATTTTTTTAAAAATATGCATTCCTCTAGTATTTAATAGAATTTTAAATTATCAAGGGAAAAAAGTGATATTTCACCTATTTGGGTCGAATCGATTCATATTATAACAAGTATAGAAATGCTTATAAAACCAATTTAATATTTTTAAGAGACTCTAATTTAATAGTTAATAGTTAGTTGGTGTACTGAGAAATGAAAACATAATGATGCCATTCATAAGTTGTATTTGTTATTACTCTTCTTCAATTGGTTTGCTATATGTGATAAACAACAAGTGCAATATATAAATAATCATTGCCATAGAATAAAGTTATCTAGATCAGATTATATGAAAAAAATGATTATTTACTAATTCAAACGCAAATAGTAAATCGGTTTCTTAGTGTTTTCTATGCTGGACCGGATTTGTAATATTAAATGTGCAATATAGCTTGATGAATCTCGCAAACGTTATCAGTAAGCTATTAGATCTTTTCTCAAACCGTGGGGCGTGATAACTCTACGAGGGGGGCACGAGCATATTGAAAACTCTAAAACAAAAAATTATTTTTTAAAAAATATTAATTTACAATCAAAATACATTCTGACAATAAAAAATATAATACCCATTTACACTGATACAATACTCGTATAAATGTATCAGTACTGCACAATGTATTTGGTAATTAATTTTTTTAAATATAATAAGTTAAGAACACAGACAAGCTTAATAATTCCCAATAACTCCACAGGCTTGTCGTATATAAAATTATACAAAAAAATAACACTCAGCTTGATAATTCGTACGCTTTATAATTAATCACTTAACTACCGATTAAAAGTTACCGGATTCGCTCTCTAATGCCATCGTTTACCCCGTAAGCGCGTGTATGTGATGTATGGGGAGGGATAAAAGAAATAAATAGGCAAATCTTCTGAAGTAAATCCTTCGCAAACACTGTCAAAATCCTTTTAATGCATTCCAGAGCTTTGGTATAATTTTATGGATGGCAGTGCACAGAAAAGATCGTACTTCAGAAAGACGTATATATACGTCCGGGGTAATTAAGGTTTTGCTGAGCGTAGGAATATACGCCGGTTTATATACGTTTATGTGCGCCAGTGGTACTTCAGAGTTTAAAATAATATTGTAGCTTTAGCGTCAAAAAAGTATTATTGAATTCAATGCATTGTTATTGTATGAAAGAGGGCGCGAGGAAAATTATAATTGAATATTGGGTCGCCAGTATTGAAAGTTTGAGAAACACTGAGCTATACCACAAGAATTCAAGAATCAATCGGATGAAGTAAGTGATGTGGAATGAAATTAAACTGATAGCTCAGCTAATTCACATAAGATGCCGACATTTCTAACGATCAGATATTTTAGAGCCTGGACGACACTTGTATCGCATGAGACTAAAAAATAAACATATGAATTTTTTGTCTATTTTACATAGGGATGGAAAAGTTTCACAGAAGAAAAATAAACCAGACGTATATAAATTTTGTCGCATAATTTACTCGGGAGAGGACGCATATTCAATACTGTTAATGGTCACGCGGGGTGATTGATTCACCCTCAATTCTCTTTTTTTTATTATTTTATTGTACATGATAAAAATCGCAATTCCAGTAGATAATTTAATTAAGAGAAAGTATATTTAAATTATTTCAAGAATTTTTCAATTTTTCTGTGATAATTTGAGAAAAAATATCAATCAAACTGAACCAAGAAATTTCAAGTGTGCGTAACTTAAGTAAATGACACAAATCACAGACACATTTCTCTAACATTACTGAGGGATGTTATTTTCAAGCAAAACTGCCATGTTTTGTTCAAGTTACTGTAGTTTGATTGACCTTTGATGGTCGACAAACATCATGTTGAATTTTTGGTTGCCCGTGTCTTTTTGACAAGGCGAAGTGCGTCTTGTGGTAGTCTTATGACTTTATATTTTTCTTGATGAAGCTCTTTAGGTAGCATTTGAAAATTTTTCTTTCAGTTCAAACGTTTCATTTTCATCACTTTTCTCAAATTTAATTTCGCTATCGTAATTAATATGTATTATTTCAGCATGTCCTTGGCTTGCTTGATAAGTTTCAACTTCCTTCAATAGAGATGACAGAAGCCCTTTTCTTTCTTTTCTTTTTTCCGGCTCATTTACATTTATGAACCTTAATAATTCATACAATACAGCAATCAAAACCAGTAAGTTGTTCACAGAGGAAAAATGTAGCATGTCCATAGAAAATATTTTGAAACGAAAGGGTTCGAGCATTCAACTCTGTCAAAACGAGTACCTTAAGATTGTAATAAAAATGTTTGCCACTCCAAAAATGAGGCAAATACGTGACAAATACATTTTAGTTACCATGAAGACTGTCATATAGAGTACACTGTCAAGGTCATTGGTAAAAAATAAAGAATCCCAGAATATTAACGATTTCGTGAGCCGAGGGTGACTCTGTTCCCCTCTCGCCTGCTCTCGGGTTAAGCTAAATATGTAGTATATGTAGGACAGATAATCTAGCATTCTCTATAATATGATTGATCTAGCTTCAATTAAAGTTTTTACGCATATCAATCCACGGTACAATGAAAATGTATATTTTTCTAAAAGAAAGAAAATTACTGAGAGTTATAAAAGTTTTAGGAGAATAGAAAATATGTCAGTAAAAATAGACATTAAGTGTCTGGCAGCCAAAGTTGAAACTTCGGATGTCTGAACAGCTAAACGAGACACAGACCTCGTAATTCTGAACCTCAGTCAAGTGACGAGGATGAGTCCTAAGCAGAAACTTCACTCTCCTCACTTCCACACCACACCGTTATGAGGACTTTTAGCCACGACAGATTTAATACTCATTAACCTATTACACAATGGGTGCTCAGTTGCATCAGGACTCAAACCCACTACATGGTAACTCCCCTATATCTAAACGAGGAAAGTGGAAAGAATGTGGTCCTAGGATAGGTAGAAGACCTCAGACAAGATGTGCATTATATCAGGCTTTCTCTGCCTAGAATATGTAAATATTTATTGTAAATCTTGTTTTTTATAGAAAACATTGTCAACAATAATATAATTTACAGCATGTAAATAAGAATTGTAACTAAAACTTATGAATTATTTAATTTTATTTCAATATTTTCAAATATGGAATCAAGAAACTGATCGAAAGGAGAAGGTTAAAACCAGGAAAAAAAAATGGAGGTGGAATACGAAAGACTAAAATATGCTTTATATAATAATATTTTCTAAAATGTATAAAATGAACTATATAGAACGTATTTCTTACCGTCTAGAGTAAATCTTTACGAACTCGGTCGATTAGACTCCTACAAGTAAAACGTGACATTTTTTCAACAGGATAGGAAGAGGAAAGACAATCAATAATATTAAATTCAAGGCTTCGATTTTCCGGACTTTGCATTTTAGAAAATGTTTATTGACAGGAAAGTGAATTGGGGTGTGACATATATGATTTTAAAGTATTTGTAGGATTGTGTGAAGTTATATATTGTTTCACACACACATAATATTCAAGATATATTACTTGAATAGAATTTATAGTGTTTTGATAATACGAGAAATGAAAACACCGCAGACACATTCTCTATAAATCAGCGGTCGCCAACCGGTGATCCACAGAACACTGTTGGACCGTGAAAAACTTTAAAGGTCAGCAGAACAGTTACAATGTTGTTTAAAATTTTTATGAGCATTTAGTTTCAAAAACAATGTGTAATAAAACCTATTATGTAACTTGAATTATGCATTAAAAAACAGCTACTAGTTTAAACTAAATTCCTTCTGAGCATAGCGACTTATTAGATACTTTTACAGATGTATTTACCGACATTTGAAAGCGAGATGGCAACCTTAGTAAATTGGCAACATAATACTTCGGTTTGTTAATATTGCTTTTCGTGAAACTCCTTTTCAGTGATATAGAAATGTAAATATAGACGTAAATAAGTGGTAATATACACAGCACACACCACTAGCGCCATGAAGGAAGCATGCAAACCATGTGCAATTTACATCATACTTTGGGGGGATGGGATATCCAAACCATTAGCATTATAGCGCAGACACACATCACAGGTGTGTGTGTGTGACCACAGTGCTCCCCGTAAGCGCTGAATAAAGAGAAAACAGATTGAAAATTTAAAGTACGGCAATTTTTTTTTGTGCTTAAGCTGTTTACCTATACCTCGTGGAAGACATCGAGCGACTTTTGACCAAGTACCTGAATTCGATCAAGGAAGAATACTAGCCAGTAGGAATTGTGGATTATCCTGCAGAGAAATCGGTCAAAATATTGGACGAAACCAAGCAACTGTGATGTGGATCTGTCATCGCTCGATGCAGGAGGAATCGACGGAGCCGATCGCACCCACCTCTTCCCCACTGACCAGGAAGACAGGTGGATTATGTGCAAGATAGTGATGGATCTCTCTCTCTCTCTCTCTCACGCAGCCGCATCACGAACCATAGCACTACAGATTCAGTCTGATACGCATCATTCGGTGTCCAGTCGTACCATTCGACGCCATTTACAGCAAAGTGGAATGTCCGCAGGGCATCCATTGCTTCGTTTACTCTTGACTGGAAACCACTGATTTTTGGGTGACGAATGGCGGACATGGACAACGGAATGGAACGACATTGTGTTTACTGACAAATCCCAATTTTGCCTGAAAATTCACGATGGTGGGAATCAAGTTTTGAGACGCCGTGGTGAGAGGCTGCTGAACTGTTGCGTTATGCATCACCGCACTGGTTCTGCAACCAGTACCATGGTTTGGGGTGTTATTGGATTTCACTGTAGCACCCCTCTAGTACGCATTTCTGGTACACTGAACAACCAGCGCTAGATCTCTCAGGTGTTGGAGCCCGTGGTCTTCCCATACATTCAGCGCTTGCCACCAGCCATATTCCACCAGGATAATGCTTGACTAGTTCATTATCCTGGCACGCAATGTTCAAGAGTTCTTCTTTACCTATCAGATTAAATTGCTTTCTGTGCTTGCCTGTTTTCCCGATCTATCGTCTATCGAAAACGTGGGGACCATGCTTGCACAACGACTGGCCTGGGATACACCACCCGCTGCTGCACCAGACTAACTTTGGCTATATGTGGGAGCCGCACGGACTGCTGTACCCCAAGGATACATTCAAAGCTTCTTTGATTCCATGCCGAGGCTTGTGACAGTGGTTATAGCCAACAGTGAATTCTACACTAACTGCTGATTTTGTCATCATCCACACGTCACAAAAGGCTGTAATTTTAATTTGATCTTTATACAACATGTTATCCTCCGAATAAATTTCACTGTGATATCTCTGGTCTTTCTTTGTGTTGCCAACTGCTGCTCGAATTTCTGCCACAGGTGCAGTACGATGCATCTCAGCCGTACACCGGATACGGTAGTCTTCCATCTCAGTAGTGCCACGTGTCCACCCGGAACCTGGTCTTCTCGAAGCAGTAACATACCTTGACCATTGCTCCCAACAATTAAATACAGTGGATACATTCCGGCCAACTCTAAATCCACTTTCTCGTAGCTCTATTACATGACCTTGTTCAAATTCGGTGATCTGCTGATAATGGCTTCTTCGTCTTCTTAAAGGCATTCTTGGTTAACATCAATAGGTCAAATTTGGCATAGAAATAATGCTCACGAACTTAACAGCACTCTTTAAAGCACCTCTGACTTGCAAGTTCTGGGTGAAGCTAGTAGTTCCACAAGCGCGCAACACGAAATTTGATTCGATGTCATCTTTCAGATGTTGTTGTTTTCTAATGCCACCTGTCTGACGTAGTCAGATCGAGGCCCACAAAATTCATCGTGGCATGTGCAAGAGGTACGCCTGTCGTTGGCCTTGAGCACCATACAGGTGACAGTACGATTTAGCTCGGCGAAATTCGCCGAAGGGACGATAGAAGGCGATACGACATCTCTCTCCACCTCCACAATTTCTGCATGTAAACTGAAGGGAAGGGAAATATTCTCCAGTCCCTGCGCTCGTGGTTAAGCCCACAAGACTACGAACCCACTGATTTAACGAGCACGTACTCCGTGTGTACTCGGAGGGCATTTGGTGGCATCGGGCATCGAACCCAGGCCTTCCGGTCTGGAGTCCGACGCTCTAACCACTAGGCTACCCACGGCCTAATGTATAAATCAGATGTATAAATACACCTACCAAATTTTATTTATCTAACATTATCCTTTTTAGTTTTATTATTTTTTTTCCGTCAGTGTATATAAGAAACTTGCGCTCATGGCATACACCGCTATCACAGGCTAGACATCTTTAACAGACATTGTATAAGCTATACATTCTTTAAACGCCGAAATTCTGGAACCGCAGTTGTTATATTTCTCCTGTTTTTGTAGAACAGCTTTACTGAAAACACACTATTCGCATTCCTGTAAAATCCTGTAAAATAAAATGCACCAAAAATATTCAACTGAAGTATTCTTCAAGAGTAAGACTTTTCATTGACATTTTATTTTTACTAAACAGAGCAAAATAAATGCGTCTGAACTGCCTACAAGTATAAAATTGCTTTAAAAACTTTCAAAGTTGTTCTGAATGTCAAAGCATATGAATAATGCTACAAAATGAAAAAAAAAAACTTACATTAACGTAAATTTGCATGAAACATGTAAAAGGGGAGGGGAAAATTATTGAATTTCAGATATTACAATTTGCTTGCTCTGCTATTTGAAGAAAGGAAAATATCGATTTATTCTTATAGCATTCATTGTGTATTTTTATTCCATATATATAAATAAATACATAGAAAATGCATTAGTAATCCGTTGCATAATGAATTGAAAGGAATGCTTCTTAAGTTACAATAAGTAATAAAGCAAGCATATTTTATTTTTTATACGTATACTTTGAGCTGGCTGCAAATACATAATGTGTTATGTAGGTATTGAGTATCTATCATTTTAGTTATGATTTATGAGTATTAATATGTAACTGTATATAAGATGCTTTTATAAACAAAGAGAGTATCAGATAAACTGCATTACTAACCTATATATATCTTTCAAATTTACATTTAATAGTTTTTGTAGTAAGAAAATAATTAGGAATTATATGATATTTATGTTAGATTTTTTTAGTTGATTTATACTACCCTTTCTAAGACTGAGACATTGTTAGGAGAGTTTTATTACAAAGTGTATACTGAAAATCATAATTTTAGGATACTTGGAATAAGATGAAAAAGATTTAAGATATATATTTATACTTATTTAAGATAAAAATAAATTTTTATTTGAATGAACAAAAGGAACTACTTTTTGCTTGAAAATGTCATGACATTTCATTACTAACTTTTTGCCACTTGCGCACGTATTTTTAAAATCTCATATGTAATGAGATTATTTTGTAAATAAAGTGCAATATTAACGTTATTCGAATTGCAAATTCTTGGAAGTGTTTGTTATCAAAACAAGCGTATCGTTTTTATAATTTTCAAAATGATTAGATCAATCTACAATCTATTCTACAATCTAAAACTCATTTCATAATTTTCCTTATGAGTATTTTAACATTTACACGAAATGAGCAATGAGCAGTGATATATACCAGAGGTCACCGAAGTCGTGGTACACGAGAAAATTTCGCTGGTTCCCAGAAAAATGTGGAACATATTTACTCATATACGTTATGTTTTAAGGGAAGAACTCAAATTGTTTTTCCAGGAACAAAATAATTCGAATTTGCAAAAATTCTTGTGCAACAATTAATGGCTAGCAAAGCTTACATACCTAGCAGATATTTTTTCCCTGTTAAATGAACTAAACATATCCTTACAAGGACAACTTAAGGACCTGCTTACACTACAAAGTAAAATGGATGCATTTCAAAAGAAAATATTACTGTAGCAAACGCGGTTGGTTGAAGAGGATCTGCAAATGTTTTCTAATTTTGATGAATACATGAAGGAAAATGGTTAACCAGCATGTAGTAACCCTGGTTAAAAAGCACTTGATATCACTTACAGAATCTTTTGCTTGTTATTACCCAAAGAATAAGACCCCAGACATGGTAATATGTGGATAATAGATCCGTTTGACGAAAATTCAGGATAATAGTTTAAGCGTGCATCTACAAGAAAGCCTGACCAAACTATTGTCCGAAGAAACTATCAAAGTTAAATTTAATTCTTCTTTATAAAGATCTCAGTTTTGGCTTTCCATAAAAAGTGAATACCCTTTTCTTAGGGATTAGGCGATGAAAATTTTGATTCAATTCTCCACAACTTATTTATAAGAAAAGACTTTCTCATTTGTCACAGCCATCAAAACACGGTACCAATCTCAACTTGAAATAAATGCAGTTCTCTCTCTTGCATTAAAAACATCGGATCCAAATATCTATAATCTTATTTCAAGTAAGCAGGAACAGGCATCAAACTAGGAATGTATGATGCTAGAAGTTTTAATATACTTAAATCATTTTTAATTGCTTTTTTACAGTTTTTGTTTATTTTATTATGGTTTATTAGATTAGTAAAACTTAAACATAATTTAGTTACAATTAATTGTTTCATTTTATTAATTAGGTACATTTTATGTGTTGTTGGGGGATCGCAAATTATTTTATAAATATATTTAATACTTAAAAAATCCAATTAGTGGTCCATGTAGCTTGAATTATGAATTTACTGGTCCGTGATGTCCAAAAGTTTGGCAACCGCTAGTATATACTTACATTGAATTTTGAAAATATAAAAAATCAGATGCAAAATTAATTATTTTTTGAAACTATAATGTGTCTCATGACTCTTTAAAATGTTAATAGAACTAGTATCATTATCATTATTCAGGAAAAAAAAAATCCTTCTAAGCATATAAAGTTTCTTGAGCTACCTTTTATTTTTCACCAAATTTTAGAATTTTACAGAATATTTTTTCTCATCATTATAAGTATTATCTTGGTTAATTAGTAAAAGTTTTGTTTTGTAAATGTTCTGTTTTTGAACAATCATGGATATTTATAGTTGTTCTTTTTTCACGCATAATATTAAACTTAAGATTTTTCCCTTTCCTTTTTTTTAAAATAAAAACAAATATCGATTTTGTTAAAATACATTTGAAAATAGAGTATAACTTCTTAAAGTTTGTAAGATTTAAATAAGTATTTGCGAGTACATATTTTCTATACTTCGAAATATTTTCCATTTCAAATATCATTTTAAGCACATAATATTATAAGCGATATAATTATATTCGTTATAGATTTAAATTACTAATTAGGAAAAAATGAAAATAATTGATTTCTATTAATTTCATAAGAATATGATATTAAAATATTTTTACATTTTATATCTAACTGATTTCTGTAGTTAAGAATTATGGTAAGTTAGAAATGCAAATAACCGTATTTTATCTCTCTGTATTAGAAATTAATATCAATGGAAAATTTGCGCTCAATTGATTTGTATTACATTTATGAATGCTATTTTATTTTTAATGCTATTTCATTCGCTAAATAATGCATTTTCTTTAAGCAAATCTTATCAATAATTAACCTAAGCGTCATCACTTGGAGTTCAGAGTAGCTCCAAGCTATGGAATTTAAATTTCGGGAAAATTCTAGTTAGCATTCATTAACTAACTATTCAGTATAGTTTGACTAAATTCTGCACACTTCGTCGTATTTACATATGCATTCACTGGGTACTTGAATTGTAGTAAAAAGGGTAAGTATTTACAAGTAAAATTAAAACTTGAATCACTTAATTAATCAACTGAAAATTACAGAAATTGCAAAAAAAAGTAAGTTTAACAGAGTTAAATGTTTTTAAAATATGGTATTTCGAGAGATTAACCTAAAATGAATAAGATTAATAAAAAAAAATATTAATTCACAGAGTGAAATGCATTGGCTTTGTTGTAATATGTTCAAACTAATTGCAAGAGTATAGTTGTTATTTTGATGTCATTTGAAAGAGCGCACTTTTTCTTTTAATATTATCTAGCAAATTAACTTTAAATGATACTATTGAATGCATAGTTTGTTAATAGATCAAGAATGTGCAGTTGCTTAAATTTACACTTTTACCACTAGAACATCCGCGGTTTCGATTATCCTTAAACGTCCACCCGTGTTGCTTCGACACCGCAATATAAAATATATAAAATAATTATAATAACTAAATAAATGCAAAGCTACTGTTCCGTAGGGTTTAGTTTTAACACTATTTAATATTACTTCATGCAATTATCGTATATTATGACCCTTTACGTCATAAAAAAACTGACGTCGACATTCGCGAGGTTTGTTGGACTACTGCTTTGTCGCAAAACATTTCAAGTTGCCTATTTGCCAAGAACATTACTATTATGCGGTTTCCATTTTGTGACATACCTTACGATAAATATATCAGGGTTTATTGAAATATTATCTATTTCCTCTGCACTTTCTCCCGATTCTTCGCAGTCACTTTCACCCAATCTTCATTGGAATTTAAATTAGAACAAGACAGCTCACCGCTATTCGATTCATTCTCAGAAAGCTCTCGCAACAAACTATCAATTTCTACAGGGTGTCTGCTCTGCACGATTTGAAAATCGAATGGTGTTTTTTTTATATGAGTAGATAAGCAAATGATATGTAATGAAATATTTAGACACAATGATTTTTGTATAACTGACTCATGTCCACAATGAACCCAATAACACTGCATTCAAGATCAAATATATGTGCGATATTACTCTCGGAAGTTTGTTTTAATAATAGTTTTTTTTTTCTATCTGAACTATCTTCTGCTGACCGACACCTATTCATAATGATAAATTGCTGTGGTGTTGAAACGACACCAACGGACGTTCTACGTATATTTAGTTGTAAAATATCTCCTAACTAACCTAGAGCCACAACATTTTTTCTGTGTAATTACCATGGGAAATAATTAAAAGTCACAAAAAGATTTCAAATTCCCTGCAAAAATGAAGAAAGAACTAATTAAACAGGCCCGGTGTCCATTTGACACTGACTGACTTTCTAGTGTTAGAGCTTTCTTTTACTACGTATAATTTCACAAAATGGGCATGGCTTTCATTTAAAGAAAAGCAGTTATTCTAAAAATTCCCGTTTCTGTACTGCTTTATTAGCATTCATGAGGTGTTTTATATATGAAACATCTTAAAGCAATTTTCTTATGCGCATGAATACTTTTATTTAATGTATTAGCTTATCAAATGAACTAAAAAAGTAAAACGAATGATTATAAAAACCAGAAGATACACAAATTCTTTTAAAAGTTTTAATTTTGTAACAGGATTTCATGCATTTCTGTCCTTTCAGTTAATTTCTTGGGATTGTATTTGTTGTTTGAGTGAGATGTGGATAACCTTCTCGCCTGAGGAAGGAACCATGTTATGTAAATTCTAATTGCTATTTATAGATATGAAGTAAGGGAGGAAGAGGGTGAGATTATACTATTGTATGGGGAATGGAGGCCTGAGAGTGCGAATTAGTGAGTGTTTATCAGTGTCGCTCTTTGAGGCTGCTATATAGCTATTCGAGGTGGACCACGGAATTATGAACCGCTTTCATGTAACCAAGATGACTCCTAAGCTGACATACCCCTCTCAAAACTTCCTCACCATGCCAACGTGAAGATTTTGAGGCACGACGGATCTAACACGAATCTAACTTTCTATTAAGAGAGTCTTCAATTGCATCAGGACTCGAACCCAATACTTCAGAAGATGAGACACAAACGATTATGACTCATGCAGCTATCTGTATGGGAGAAAAAAGTTCGCATTCTTAGATATAAAGCGTCAAGGTTAAATTAATGTCCAGACTTCTTCAGGGGTTGGAACCTGCGTGACTATGACTCAAACTCATTTGCTCAAGTTAAGTAAACATTTTTTCGGGGAGGGGATAGGGTTTGGCTGTAACTTCGCTCCAGTTGCATATTTACAATAGAGATTGATGGTTCGGATTAGATTAAATAAAAGTTCTTGAGTTTTAAAATGATATTTTATCTCCAAACACTAGTACAAGCTCTTGTTCATTTCAGTTTGATGATTTAAAGGCAAAAATAACTGGCAGTAGTAACTTGGATATCTTTCCCCATATAACCGAACAGCAACACGTCCATTTATGTTCGCTAGGCCGTAGATGAAGTGGATATCCGCGAACTCGGCCTTCGTATAACGATTCATGTTCATCACACGCTGTCCATGTCTGAAATGAAGAAAACACATCAGCCGACCTTTCGAGCTCACGTACAGCGCCACCTATCGCTTTCCGTCCATGCTTCCCTGTGTATTTATGGCTCTTCTCACGATGTTCCCTTCCTTCTCTCTAAGTTTGTACACAGCATTCGGGGACACCCTGTATATAGTACAGTAGTGACAGTATACAATCGTACAATATAACTAACATATATTATAATCAATTATAAATATTTAAATTTCTGAAAATCGGAATTTCAAATATCTACACTTCATAAGTTTTGGATTTTTTTATAGCTTATTTCTTCAAAAATATTATGAGTACATATATACATAAAATACTAGCTATTCATAAAAGAATACAGTAATTTGAATGAAATATCAAAAGAATTTCATGGAAGATGTTCTTTCACGTACATTCTAACAGACAAAAGTTCACTTCGGGATGGGAAGGAATGTTTATTAATATCCCATTATATATAAAACAATGTGAGGATTATATTGGTAACAGATACTGTAATATTTAACCACGTCCGAGTAACGAGAATGACGCCCAGCTGGCATCCTCTTGCGGAACTTCCACACCACGCTAAAAGGATTTTAAGCTACGTCAGATTTAAAATGCATTAGCTCCTCTACATGATAGGTCTTCAATGGCACAAGGACTCGAGATTGATTTTCATGGTTCCTTGACCATAACCATTACTCTACCGCAGCTACTTAAATTTGTGGAAAAATAATGGTAATAAAATGCTAATTCTAAGTCATTTATTCAAAAGTCAGTTTTTACTTTAAAATTCATTGTTTTATTTATATTTTATTTTTATACTAAAGAATTTTTTTTGAAAAGATCTACATTGAGAGAGATACACATTGATTTTAACTTTACCTTCAAGTTGCGAATGAACTAGGGCGATTAGAAAATAAATGTAAGTGTGGAACTTATTATGAACCTGACATATATTAGTTTAATTGTAAAAGACTCATTTTAACATATTACAATTTAAATTCTTCATAATAGTCTTCAATCAAGCTAAAAAAAATCAAAACATATGCTAAGTAATGCTTTTTAAAAAACTGGATTGTGCAAGCCTTACCCTACATACAACTAAAACAGAATTTCCGCCGTGTGTCTTCATCTCTTGTTTTAATTAATTTTAGAAATAAAATTTTAAGAAATTTATTCAAGCTATAAGTGTGCCTTCTTATTAAAATGTATTGTTTTTAATCAATTTTGATTACATAGATTTAGATGCAAGTATAACGGTTATATACACGCCCATGCTAACATATTCTAAAACTAAACTTACCATTATTCCATCTCAGATATTAAGCCGAAATCAATATAAGGTACCTTCCTAATGTATTATAAACCTTATATGGAACTATATCTCCCAACTCTTAATCTATCCCTATTCGTAGATTATTTAGGATGTCTCATAAAAGCAAGCGTTACATAAGTACACAGTTAGATATCCCGAAATGCTCTTAGCTAAATAATCTATATTTGAAGATGGACACAGAAATCTGCCGGTGACATATTCAGTCACTCGTAATCTCGGATAATATTAGTGGAGAGGGCATTCCGTCCAAATGAGAGGCAGAGAAATTGCAATAAATCTAAATAAGCATCAGAATTCAGAGTATTTGACGGGACTTCGGATTCCTATTTATTCCATGCATCACTAGTGTCAGATTGAAATGAACATATTAGAATAACACTTCAAACTGTTGGTAGCTTTACATATTTTACCTTTCACGATATTGGCGGCTATCTTCTGTATGCTTAGAATCACCAATTTATTTATAGAAACTAGTAGAGTGTTAATTTTTCTTCTGTGTGTATGTATAGAGTGTCTGATATGTATACATATACTTTAAAAAATTATTAAAAATAAAAAAAAGAACAATAAACAAGAAATTATAAACGGACAATCGTTTTATATTTCATAAGGAAAACATTAAAATTTATGTTCAATGAAATGCAAATGACACCCATGTCCATAATTTAAGAATGATGTAAGTTTAGGCAAAGAAAGAGCCAGAAGCAAAATAAATGTTACTTATTTGTAAAGTCTGTTTAATAAACAAAAAGTAAAGAACAAAAAAACCTGCTATATGTTTGATATTATTAATAAAAAGGGCAATTTTTGCTCCTTGTAGTAAATTACAAAAAAACATCTATTTGCAAAACTCAATATTACATGCTTGGTATGATGGTTAATACATAGTACGTCTTCCAGCCAATGCAATACAGTCCATAAAAAGCCTAGGCATGTTGAGTATCAAATTATCGATCTGATCTTGGGAAATATTACACCACTCATCAAGCAATGCTCTCTGAAGTTCGGGTAGACATGTAGGAGGTGGTTGACGGGCTGCAACTCGTCGGCTGAGCATGTTACACTCATGCTCTACTGGATTCAAGTTATGTGAGAATGCAGGCTAGTCCACATACGGGTGATATTCTCCGATTGAAGACATTCTCTTACGATGTTTGCATGGTGAGGACGAGAAATGTCATCCATAAACACAAATTCTGTGCCCATGGCGCTCCTAAACAAACGTACATGTTGTTCTACAATGATGTCCCAATATACTTGACAAGTCATGGTTCATATTTGAACATGCTGCCCAATTCTGGAATCCAGAGTAATCCTTCCCCAATACGAGCAACCCTGCACCACCGAAATGGTGTTGCTCAATGATGTTATGTTGGAGATAAAAAACGGGTACCTGGTACTCTCCATATGAAAGTCCAGCGAGAATCAGACTGGAAGCTAACCCTGGACTGGTCGGAGAGAGAGAAAACATTACACAAACTCACTGTTGCGGTGTCCACAATGCATGATCTCTACCCCAGGCTAACTACAGGCGACAAGGTGGTGCAGTAAATGGAAAACATCTGAAAGGTCCACGATCATATATACCAAGCTGCCCTAAGCATATGTACACGGTCTGCCTTGAAACTGTCATACTAGTGACTGAAGAGAGCTGACGAGACGTGTCTGATGTTGATCTCCGTCTGTTTCTTTTGGCTGTAACGGCCAAATACTGGTCCTCATTTGGTATTCTATCTCAGGGGCGTCCTATGATGTAAAGTCTACTCGTATTCCCGCCATCATCATAGAATCGTTGCCAAAGCCTGGAGATGACACTCTGGGTGATTCCAAATCCGTTGGATACTTCTAGCTGGGTTCGCCTACATTCCAGACACATCCTATAATTCTACCAAATAAAAAATCATCCAAATGGATCCTTTGTATGCTAACTATGCCATTATTGCCCTGAAATGATTATATAATGCGCTTGAGAACAATTTTACTTATTTGTTTATATTTCTCTCTATCCATTTACCTCTATTTTTTTTTTATTCTTTATATACATATACCTTCTTATACTTTTGCCATTGTGAAGTACTATCGGTGTCATCTGGTGGCTTCCTGCTACTTGCATGTGATTCTTGGAGATGTGCGTAGTCATTTTATGGGAGATATATATTTATGTATATATTTTACAGTTCGATTTCTGCAGAACTCTGAATTATCCTTAATTTATGGACATGAGTGTAGATGGCTCAACGTACCAGTTTTTCAATATTTTCGTTTCGAAATGGCTTCACGCCAAGAACAAGCACAAATTATAGCATGGTTCATTGAATTTAAATCAGCAACACATGTTAGGCGTAAATGGGGCATAACCACACCGGAGTTTGGAAGTGAGAAAAAGTTCACTGGGTGATGGGTGGAAAGAGAGAGAGAGAGAGAAAATCCATTAGAGCATGCCCACCTAGATCTATAGACAGAACACTGTTGGATTTCTTTTTGTAAGGATACGTGAAAAACATTGTTTATCAATTTTTAATTAGCGACACTGATGAAATGAAAAATCGGATTACAGTGGCCCTTCAGATTGTTGACGTTGCAATGCTTCATAGAAAGTGACTAGAAATCTCGTATAGATTAGATGTATTGTGCTCAAATCGATGTTATGCAATAAAGCATTGTAAAAAGAAATTGATGTTTTTTTATGGAACGAAAAAAATGCCTAGGTGAATATATTTATTTTATTTTATTTTGCTCTTTTCTATATAATTAATATTCGAACGCACACACCTGGTATTTATACAATTAATTCTGTTTTTACACTATATATACTTTTCCGAAAAATATTTAATCAAAAATTCGTGTATGAAATTTACTGCATCAATGAAAAGAAATAGATTTATTCAAGTCCTAAGAAATTAAAGCAAGTAATACAATAAACCCTGAGTTTTCATGCTAGGTTCTTAGACATTTTATTTCGCAAAAAATGTACATGCATCATACAAAATAAGCTATCGCTTGAATAGGGAAAAATATTTTACTAATTCATGAACACAAAATTTAGACAAAATAAGATGAGCTATACATAGATAGATATTATTCGTTTTAATTTTATGACATTAAATGCATATGTTTGTGTGTAAGACTACTATATTTTAACACTAGTAATCTCTTGGTTATCTTCTTCGTGCCCCATTAGTGAAATTATTTCTATAATCTTTTGAACAAAATTATTATCAGCCTTCTATGGTTCCAATGTTTCAGTGAATTTAAGAACGAATTCAGTAACTAATTATTGAGCTTGTGTTTTGGCATTGCATAATTCTCTGTAAGATGATACTAATGACATTGAAACACGTGGCGTTGACGTTCAAACCACGTTGCAACTCTTCCCAGTTCGTTTCTCATTAGAATCATGTTTAACGAAACTCAGTTTACTGACCATTTCAAGAAATTTAATTAAATCTGTGTTTAGAAAATACTCTTCTTCGTATTTAAATCTACTCCTTTCTTTGAACGCGGTTTTAGGGCTCGATTTACAAGCGGTGGTTTCAACATTCGATCTTCTGAAGCGTTGGAGTAAAATAACAAGGTCACGCAATCCTTAGCTACCATTAGCTCGATAGCTCTATTCTGCGCATTTGTTACATTTCTTCTGTTGTGTACACATACCTCTCTTATGAGAGGGAGGGGGTACATTCTAAGAAACACGTGGACGAAAACGGTAAAAATTAAAAAAACATGTTGGTCTGAGTAGAGAGGGGGGTTGAACCCACGAACACTATTTTGCGATTCATCTTTTATCCATATTATCAAAACATTTTCCATTTTCAATTTGACAACATTTTTCGGGTATGTTGTTGTTACAGCACTTAAAGTTGTTCCAGAACATATCAAATTTCTAACAGCAGCTTCATTTTTCATAATAGTTCTTACAGTAGCTTCATATTAAGCAAAATGTGTTCCTACAGACATTACACCTTGTCCAGATGCAAAGCTATCTAACATTTGCATTTTAACTGCTAGATGATGGTTGGCCAACATTTTCACCAAAAGAAATAGCCCCTTAAAAGACGGGCTTGGTCGGAGTAGCTACCAAGTACTTTCTTCCCCTCTATAAACTCACTATAATCTTTTATAATCTATTAACTGCTATAATCCATTAATGTCATTCAATTGACCAGTCTGTTTTGTTTTCAGAAGGGCAAGTTTAAAGAATTCCTTCTTCCACGCTTATACATAGAAGTCCCTCTTTTTTCCCTATCATGCCTTACTATTCACAAAGGTATTTATTATTTGCATCGTTATTCTTGTGTATATATATATATATATATATATATAAACGGTTTTTCCCTTTCTTTAACTTAATCATTTTTGAATTCATTTGATTTTTAATAAGTTTTATTTCTGAAAAAACTGTCGAAATGATAGAGAGATGGACCCTCAGGAGCGATTCCAAAACTTATTAATTCATTTAGAAAATGTGTTTAAGGTATCCGACACTACCCTACAATCATGATTTTTTTAAATTTATTTTATAGGCTATCTTATTAGAAAATAAACACCAAGTTTTTTATTTTCAATTTACTAGAACAAAAACTACATGTGTTTAGTAAAAGCGGATATCATAACTTTACATAAGATGCCAAACTTTTAAATGTGTTTTTTTCTAAAAGCTCAAACGGGAACACCGATTGCTCAAAAAGTTTTTTTTAAAAATAATTTGCTGAAATTTTTGTCTGTGTTCTATACAACAATAGAAGTGTTTTAATCTTCAGATTTATCAATCACTGTTTCATTACAAAATTTACAATTCTTTATGTTAATATAATCTCTGTTTTTTTAAACAATTTCATATAACAACTAACATAAAGTGCTCTAGTTTTTGTACAGATTAAAATATCTCTTATCCTGAAGGTCATTTCAAAAAGGAATAGCAAAGTAATACATCAAAATTGAAAACTTGAGAATTTGTTCATTTACTTTTTGTACAGAGAGGACCCCGTCTATGTAATTTTTAGTCGAATTTTAGCCATTTTTTCCCATTTTAGCTGCAATAATTCATTTTTCTCTTCTGAATTGTAGACTTTTTTTCTTAAAATGCACTAAATAAATCTAAAAACCACTAAAAAAAATCTCCATAGCTCCATTTAAAAAAAATGTTGTCGGAAGTAGTCTGATACCTTAATGGTTCAGTTCGTGTGCTGTGGCCGCGGTAGCCGAGTGGTATAGGTATTGGACCGTGGCTTGCTTTGTCACGGGTTCGAGCCCAGTACCACTAAAGACCCGCCGTGTAGGGCAGCGATGCACGTTATATCTGTCGAGAGCTGAAACGTCCTCCCGTTGGTGTGGTGTGGTAGTTAGGAGAGGGGATGCCAGCTCAGGTGTCGTCCACGTCACTTGACCATGGTTCAAAATTACGTGGTCCGTCGCCAAAAGCCCTCGTGTAGCTGAGCATTGCGACGTTAATATTCAATCATTCAATCAATCGGTTCGTGTGCTAGGTATTGAAGGGTTTGTTTTTAAATTTGTCCGTAACATATTACTGTACGGAATCTTATTCTAATTATAAATTTGTATTAGGATTGCTGAAAAAAAATTGTGATTTTGAATTCGCATGTTGCATGCAAAAACATTGTAATTTTGTTCTGTTAAAATATGCGAAGTATATATGCTTTAATTACTAAACTTAAGAGGATTTCGTACCCTTTGAGCTACTTTCTTTCTTTATGTATTTAAAAATTATATTTTAACATTTTATATAGCGTTTTTATTCCAGAAAAAAATTATACGAGATGAAATTTTTCACATATTATTCTCACAATTTTAAAAATTAAAATTTTTTGATGAAAATTTGGAAAATTTTAAAATTCTACTCCTTCTGTAATTATTAATTGTTTAGCCAGAATTTTTTTTGTTATATTCTTATGGATGTTATGAAAAACTTTAGGGATTGATTTTACAATAACTAAATTCGTTTTTGAGAAAAAAAATAAAATGTTCATATACATGCTAACAATCAACGAAGAAAAAAAAACAATATCTCTTACATTTTAATTTTTTAAAAAAAAAAAAGTATTCAGTTTATAGCAAAATGGATCCCTAATTTTGTTACATGCCTTATATGTAACACACAGCAAAAAATAATAGTGATTAGTAAATTGTTGTGGAAGGAGTAACATTTTGAATGTACTAATGTTTCGAAAAACAGAAACCGAGAAAAACCACTTTAAAGTTTATAATTCTGAAACAAAAATTATAATAAGCTTAAATAAACTTAAAATACAACTTTAAGATATTAATTATATATTTTTCTTGAAAATTATTGTATTTTTGTATTATTTCAATTAATACAGTTTTATAAATGAAAAAATTTTCAGAAGGTATTAATTGCACAAGAACATTCAAGAAAAATGTTAGTTTTTTTTTTCTATCACTACAGAAATTTTTGGTTTTTTCTTCACATAATATTGAAGTATTACATTTTTATGAAAAACATAACAGAAATAAGAACTGAAATTATGAAATTATTAATATAAAATGCCTTAATTCAAAAATTTTACACGCACACATTTCACAAAGAAGAAAAATTACATTATTCTATTGCCTGGAAAATATTCTGCTTTATACATCACACATTCTTTTTTTAATAGTTATTATTTCTCTTTATAAAATAGATTTTTCAACATAACGATTTTTTTAGCTTTTTTTTAAAAAGGCCGAATTGCCTAATTTGTTTTCAAATAAAGTTTTCTTCAACTTCTAACTTTCCGACTTGCACAAATGATATAACAATCGAAAGATAATAATACAAAGAATAAGATTAAATAGAAATAAAAAAAAAGATAGGTCGGTCATTTTGGGGGTATCAAGTCGTCTTAAATTTTTATTGTTGAATGGAAGAGTTCATTTTTTTCTTTTCAACAAAGGGCACAAAATATGAATTTCTTAAGCTTACAAGAATGAACATTTCAAATATAATGGAACTAATGCTTTTGAAGTGCATTCGAATTATCCTTGTTAGGATAATAATTCTCTTCTTTTTTGTCTGAAGTATTAAATAATTATAAATATTTGTCCTACGTATATGTACTATGTATTTTAAACACCAAAAACTATCATATTTTAATCTTGTACAAATAAAAAGAAAAGGAAAAAAAAATTAAAATTATGCTTGATTAAACCCTTGAAAGCACATATAATTTTATGCCTAGTTCAACGAGAACTGTGAATTTATTTTGATTATATAATCAAAATTTATTATAAACAATCTTCAGAAGATCATTTATTGTACAATATTCGTACCAGTAAAAATAGGGAAATAAAGAATAATATACTAAATTCTAAATAATAAACTCTGAAATTAGAGATACCCCTAAAGATCCGCCGTGTAGGGCAGCGATGCACGTTAAATCTGTCGAGAGCTGAAACGTCCTCCCGTTGGTGTGGTGTGGTAGTTAGGAGGGGTGGTGCCAGCTCACTTGACCAGTCCACGTCTCTTGACCATGGTTCAAAATTACGTGGTTCGTCGCCAAAAGCCCTCATGTAGCTAAACAGTGCAACGTTAATATTCAATCACTCACTCACTCACTGAAATTAGAGAAATTATTCAGATATTTGCAGTAAATTTTTTAAACTGTTTATTTTAGTCTTTCATATTCATTTATAGATGTAAGTAATATTTAAAGAAGTTTTATTATGATGAATGATATACAAAAGGTGAAGCTTCGAAATTGAAAAACTAAAAGTGGTACATATCATCTCAATACCAATATTTTTACAAAAAAAAAATGAATTTTTACAAGTTAATTTAGTATTCAAGTACAAGAAAAATGTTGTGTGCTCTATACAAAAGCCTTCGTAGGAAAAGAAATTGTTTTCTTTGTATTTTTTACTTCTAAACTTCTTCTGTGTGTAGTTGCATTTCTCGATTTTTCAAGTCTAAAAAACATTATTATTATAATGCTCTCCTCTTTTTGAAAATAGGCGTAAAAATAAAAAAAATACGAATAATAAATGTATTCTGATATAATTTGTTATTAGAACAACTTCCTCTTTTTGAAAATACATGTAAAAAATTTTAAAAAATGTATTATGAAAAATTTTGCCAAATTTATATAATAAATTGAATACAAAGAACGTAACCGAGGCGTAGTTTTATGGAATAGGTAAAATATTGGAATAGAAAAAAAGTTGTATTTATGTGCCCTCTTTTTCTTCAAAACCAATTATTAGGGAGTCACGTTGTTGATGTAAGATAATACTCCCCTTAAAGAAATAATTTTGGTACTTTCCATGTCAATCTTACTAAATGTATGGAATTTGAACGCAGAACCAGGTGGCTAATGACTTGTTTTTCAATCTTTGCGGACGGGAAAAAATGACTATTTCTCGTAAATAAACATGAGAGACATATTATAAAAGGCTACAGATGGCCAGAGCACCAATTTTTCTCAGATCCTGGTTGATTTTCATGAGCTTATTGCTGTAATAAGACCTTAAAAAGATTCTTCGACTTTCATATAAATCCTCGCGGTAGAAAACAGGATAATTGCTTACACTTGACGGTGTTCTTTTCTTCAACGTGTACGTAGATTTGACTATTAGGGATTTCCGCTTGACTTATTGCCGTCATGAGACTTTATAGAAAGAGTTCATCTCCTTTTCTGTAAAACAGTTCGGGGACTTCATCTTATATTTATTTTCCCATTCAAAGTTTTCATTACCAAGTGAATAAAGAAATAATATTTTTTTAATTCTTTGATTTGGGGTTAATTTTTCTACTGAGCTGCACATTGTAAAATAATTGCATTGCCCCTCTTCCTAATTGAAGGAAGATTATGACTACAATTGAAGTTACCTTTACATTTTATTTCTTCATTTTTTAAGGGGTCACAGGGGTGTTAAAATTTCTCTAGAGGTCTGAAAATATAAACAATTTTCAAACAGGTATAATTTCTTTAAATTTAAGTTAAATAATTCAAATCTTTTACACATTACTTATAAAGGAATGGGGCTTCAAAAAAGTATAAAATGTTTAAAATATAATTATAATTTTAAAAATTATAAGCATATGAAAATAAGAAACTTTTCTATAAGAAATATTTATTAAGTTTTACGTCGCGCATGCTATTTTCTAAAAGAGTAGGTATAATTACTAGCAATAAGTTGATTTATAAAGACAATGTATTCTTAATACCTTGTAGCTACTTTTATATAAATAGAATAATAACTTACAAATTTTAATAAATAAAAAAAATACATTTTTAAAAAAATATAAAAAAATTGCAATATTTTACAAATATTTTTAAATACGAAAGATACATATTACTAAAATGAGGTAGGGTTTAAAGAGTATGATGCATTGTATAATTCAGTAAAGTATTATACATCAGAGGCAAATATTTTAGAAAATAGCGTTCACAAAGCAAAAAATACTTAATATTTATTATAGAATTTTCATATGCTTATGACTTTTAAAATTAATATTATATTTTAAACATTTTATACTTTTCTGAAGCCCCATTCTATTTTAAATAGTATGTAAAAGATTCGAATAATTTAATTTAAATTTAAAAGAATTATACCCGTTTGAAAATCGTTTAAATTTTCAGACCTCTAGAGAAATTTAAAACCCCTGAGACCCTTTAAATTTTTCTGTGGCAGCTTGGGTTCTGACTAGAGGTAGGTCAACACCTTATTGAGCTTGTTAATTTGTAACAATGTAACTCTGAAATAAATCATTCACTTTTTCTGAAATTTTAATCATTTTCTATTCTATACAAAATCTTTCCACTCACCAATTTTTGCCTCTATTGGACACTCCGTTCTTGCTGAGTCGATTTTTTTGGTATAGAAAATATATATATATATATATCGTCAACAATATATATATATATATATATGTGTGTGTGTGTGTGTAATAATTCCCGATAATTTAATCTTGAATAGCTTTTGATATAGCTATGGTCCAGTCCTTCGGGGCAACCGTCTAATTATTTTAATTAGTTACCCGCCTAACGGGAAGTTTTGAAACTATACCCATCTACCCCAAATACATGTGATGTTCCGCTTGCAATAAATACCGAGATCTGGAAATCCCGCTCTCTTACGTCTGTGTCTTTGACCATGTAGTCGGCTGCATTCCGTAGTATTGTAATTTATTTGTCTGTGTTGTATCGTCCATGCTTTATGTTTGTAATATGCCTATGTGTTTCAAGAAGCGCAATAAATTGGATTAACACTTTCAAGACTGCCTCATCAATTCCATAAAATATGATCAACCTTGCCGTAATTACTTCAATTTTACCACTCTCTATTCTTTGGTTCGCTACATTAATATCGTTCACTCTCCACTACAAGTTATGCCTCACTATAAGTTTTATTATATATATATATAGATAGATAGATATATTGTTGACGACTCACTCGAATCCAGTATTGAATGCGTAGTGATTTAACGTTTTGATCAGGATTGAATAACCCTCTACTCAAATCATTGGCCTCCACACTTCCTTATAAATACAAGATTTTATTAAACACTTTCAAATATACACTGGCCTCAAAAAGTTAAGGTACAACATGTTTTTCGAAGCTCACCATAAAAAAAATGGCAGTAACAATAAAATGCATAGTTTACATGAATGATAATAACGAACTTTAAAAACATTAATGCAAAAACGATTGCTACAACTTTTATTTTATAGAAAAGAACGTATATTTATGAGTGAGAGAAAAATATGCAAATATCAAGCTTTCGTACTTTTGTGTGTAAGTTGTGTTGATTCTCAACAGCTGTTGGCAGTTTCGGTGACAATAGTCAATAGAGTTTAGAAAATGTCTCAGAGACGTCGTTTACCCAATTCGTTAAGGTGGCGGGCAGTTGGATGGATGGAAATGGGATTGTCGCAGGCTGATGTTGCTAGACGTCTCAATGTGTCTCGTAGTGTTGTTCAGCGACTTTGGGATCAATACCAATCCGAAGATTCTGTGTCCAGAAGACCTGTTCCAGGCCGACCACGAGCTACAACACCTGCAGAAGACCGTTTTCTAGCTCTTTCGGCACGAAGGAGAAGAACCACTACTGTGCCGCAACTCGTTGCAGACCACTTTCAAGCATCAGGAAGAAGAATCTCCGCTACTACGGTGCGAAATCGTCTTCACAATGCAGGTCTGTATGCAAGAAGACCAGTTGTGTGCGTTCCCCTCAACGGACGACAGCGAAGGAACCGCTTATGCTGGGCAAGAGAACATGTTTCTTGGACGCAGCAACAATGGGCTTCTGTGCTGTTCACAGACGAGTCCAGATTTACAATGGAGAGTGATTCAGGGCGTCTACTGATCTGGAGGGAACAGCGCACTAGATACCATCAATCCAACACTGTTGAAAGACACAGTTATAGAGGTGGTGGAATCCTGGTTTGGGCAGGGATCTCGCTCGGTGGCCACACTGACCTGCATGTGTTCCATGGAGGAACCGTAACTGGTCTTAGATATCGGGATGAGATCCTTGATCCATATGTCCGCCCATATGCTGCTGCTATTGGTAACGACTTCATTCTGATGGATGATAATGCACGACATCACCGAGCTGGGATTGTTGAGGAGTATCTGGAGGATCACGGTTTGGAACGAATGGAATGGCCAGCTCGATCTCCAGACCTGAATCCGATAGAACATCTTTGGGACTATCTTGGCAGAGAGGTTGCTGCTTTAAATCCTCCTCCAAGGTCGTTACATGAGCTGAAACAAGGCTTACTCTGTCTGGTCTTCGCTTCCTATTCCGGTGTCCGACAACTTAATAAACAGCATGGGAAATCGATGCCGCCAATGCATTCAAGTTAGGGGTGGACACATTCCTTATTAGAACCCATTTTTGTATTGTTTTTATGCCATTTTACCACATAACACTGTGATGTGCTGTTTTCTCCAAGAATGGACTTTTCCGCAGAGATTGCTTTTTTTGTTATAAATCATTTTTGCAATACACTTATACAAATTTCTATGACGCATTCAATAAAAAACTATTTAATGCACATATCCTCCAAATTTTTTGTTTCTACATTCATTCATTTGCAAATTAGACACAAAAACCCGGTTGTACCTTAACTTTTTGAGGCCAGTGTACTATCACCAAACGCTAATACTCAGCAATATGGTAACTCGCAACAGATCGCATATGCCTTCTACTCTCTCGAGTGCCTATGGCAGTGGATTGGCAGTCTATTTTTGGGCATCTGGACTGATAAACAGTCCTCAATCCCATATCTTAAAGTCTGTGATGTTTGGCTTGACTTTCATTGAGTTGCTCAGTCTGCGATGTAGCATGCAGGCTATTGGCTGTGACGATGGAATCCGGGAGGAGGGGTTTAAGGTGATCATCATGATGTGGAAAGTTTTTACATTGCTGAGAGCGATGTGGGTGCTCTCTCATTGGTGGAGGTGTAAGTGAATATAGCCTCTACCTGGCTGCCCATGGGGGATAGGTAAATTTTAAAAAGTAGAAAGTGCAATACGCTTGTTCAGTGGGGTAAAAAGTTAAGAACAAATAATTAAAAAAGAAAAATTAAAGAATTAAAAATTTACTAGGGTGCAATAATTACATAATTATTGAGAGAACAAAATAATTAAGGCGGGTTGTAAGAATCCAGTAGGATTCTTCTCTGACTTTTAGTATTGTCATTACAGTTATATATAAACACCTAAAATCATCATATTTGCATTGTTTGTATGCGGCAAATTATTGAAAAAATTTATGGCTATTTTCTGAATGCGAGCTTTAAAACTTTATTTTTTAGAGCTTTATGAATATAATCATTCCGCATATAGCGACAAGCATTTACAACCATTCTAATATAAGAATATTTTGCACAGTTTTTAATATATTTATATTAGTTTTAGCAACATAACCCCATACGGGACAAGCGTATGCAATAATGGGACGCATAACGGTTGTATAGAGAAGCACTTTGTTATCTTTACTTAAATGTGAGTTCCGGGATATTAAGGGGAAATCGAGTGCCTGTGGGCGTATCACTGCATCTTTATATAGCCGCGCTTTCACAGCACCCTCTATAAGTGAACTCTAACAATAGATAGATATATTACGTGATCTGATACATCTAAGCAATTCTAATGTTACAAATTAATAGTTTTAACACCTATCAAAAATTAATACATATTTATAAAAAGTGAGAAAAAAATAAGAGTCAAGTGTTTAGTAATATTAGTTGCAAAAGAAGCAAATTTATATAAATAAGAATATTTAATTCCTTACATAAGTAAGTTTACCAAAATATATAAAGTTTCATTTCGCTGGTTTAAAAATATATGGTACTGATAATTTTCTTTTAGAGAATTTTATTTTTGTGCGTACTATACTATTAACCCTTTCGTGGACCATTTATTCCTCTTTTGAATTTCTCGCAGTCTTTTAATACTTTGTCAACAGCTAAAAAATAGAATTAAAGAAAATATATTTTATTTTGCCAAGTTTTGTTTACGTTTAAATTTTAGGGGTGGAAGAAATACTTCATCGTCATAATGAAAATTAAACTTAATGGCGTTATTTCCCATGAAAAGATGAGAAGCATGTTTCAATGCACAAGGGCACATAACATTTTGCCCACATGAAGTGAGTCCTCTTTTCTTGTCCCTTTCTGCTACATTTTTACATCGTCTATAGTTGGATACCATCTTTGGAATATGACTGCCCACACTGGCGAAGCACACATCATCTGGAACTACACACTTCTTTGCTTCGAAGCTAGCAGGGGACGTCCGCTCCTTTATCTTGAGGAATAACCGTCTATTATATCTGACGAACTAATGCTTTATGGAAAGTTGGCTGGTCTAAATTTCTATTTCTTTTGTTCATTTACCACAGTATGAAACTATTTATGATGGCAAGATCGATAAGAAAATAAAAGATTAGTATGAGAATTAGTCTTTGCATCGTTATAATAGCAAGGCTAATATATTATGATAGGTTTTGAGATTCACACCCTACAGGTGTATTTTGTGAGATCATGTAGATGAAAAGTAATCTTCCCAAGGTCAACACGAAAAGGTTAAAGTTTCCTTCTAATAATAAGAGCATTTCATAAAGAATCTATTTTTAAGAACATGTATATTATATATATATATATATATATATATATATATATATATATATATAATGGATAGTTCATTAATTCGTTTAGAAGTAACGCAGGGACATTTCAATTTTGAATGGTTGTCTACTAACAAGGACAAACTTCATTTGCTAATATAAAGTATCAAAATAGAATGATCCTTTAAGCAATTTCATAACTTTTTTAAAATGGAATTTTATCAATTATTCCATTCATTTCAAAGAAGGAAATATAAGAAAAGATCTTTAAAGAAGTACGCACACACACATCTCGTTATTTCTGATAAAATCAATTACAAATTGATTAAATATGTAATTGCCGAAAAACTAATCATAGCTATTTATCATTATATATGTTATGAGTATTGGAATACAGATATTTAACACTTATATATATACCATTTTTAGAATTACACATATTTAATGAAATATGTGTTTTTGATTAAAATATTATTTGTGTGTGTATAAGTCTCTAAACAAATATTTATTTAAAGTTTCAAAGGGAATGTATATACTACATAAAAATATTTTATTTATCTGAGTGAGTGAATGAATATTAACGTCCCACTGTTCAGCTATATGAGGGCTTTTGGCGACGGACCACGTAATTTTGAACCATGGTCAAATGACGTTGATTGCATCTGAGCTGGCCCCCCTCTCCTAACTACCACAACAACGGGAGGACGTTTGAGTTGTCGACAGATTTAACGTGCATAGTACCCCTACACTGGGCACTTGAGTGGTACTGGGCTCGAACTCTTGACATGCCAACCACGATCCGATATCTTGACCACTTGTCTATTGCGGCCACATTATCAATCTGAGACAATTTGAATTTTACATTATGACTTAAAGAAACATACTAATTTTTTTGCTTCCTTTTCCATTTAAATTTTCGATTACAAAGGCATTTATTTAAATTTTAGAAACAAAAATATATTGTTACGTAGTTAATGTAATAGTCGATGCATCAAGCAGGTTCTTTCGATGTAAACCATAATTTATTTTGCAGCCCGGGTTACTGTAGGTTGCCTTCTAAAAGGAAAAATAACAATCCAAAATAGCAAAGACGACTCATTTGAAAAATGTTTAAATTATGTAAAGGTAAAAATTATGGTTTAAAATTGGGTAGCGAATATTGAAAGTTTGAGAAGCACTGCGTTAAATACATCCTACCGTCAAAGTCCTTCCATAGTATGGAATGAAAGTATGGGAGGAAACTGACATTTTAAGTGTCGTCTGCCTCATTTGACTGTTGTTCAAAACAAAGGGTTCGTAGTTAGCTTCCCGCTTCTAGCCTCTTGTGTAGCATTATTTCTAATTAACGAACCATGTGTTATTCATTAGTGACTTTATTTCTTTTATAATTCTTATGCTGTTAGAAATATAGTTAAATAAAATATAAATATATATGTTTGATTTTCACAGATTGTATCAAATAACATCTATAAAGATTAAAAAAGTGCAGTTTTATTTTTATAGGTTTCAGCTGTGTAGATCTCAAAAACCGTAATTTGATATATACTTTATTGAAAAATTTATTCGTTACTAAAAGAAAAGATTCTTTACTAATTCATTGAAAACATAGACGGAATAGAATATCAGCTATGAAAGAGGTATATCCACACATCGAATCGTTAATTAACTCAGTCTAGTTCTGCAGAATGCAAAATTTTTCATTAACTAACGAGGAAAATAGATTTAATCAAACTCTATTTACTGGATATATTAAGGAATGTGTTTATGGTACTTTGGTTACGAATATATTGAAAATGTGCAACAAAAGTGTTTGCATAAACTGCAGTGTAAAACTGGAAAGTTAATTCAATGAGCATATAATATTAAATAGATAACATTGAGCTTGAGTAACTTCTATCACAACAAATAAAAATCTCACTTTACAAAGATCGTCTTTCATTTCCGGTTTGAAAAATGTGAATTGATTAATCCGGCTGTAAATTATGCAGGTATCCAAAAAGCAGAAAATACGAACTGTCTCTCCGGACAGATAGCAGTCTGCAAAAGTTAGATTTAGTACGAATTTTAAAAATACCTAGTTCTATTAGAAAACTCAATAAGTACTAGTTGGAATAGTTTATAATTTTTCAATCTCCCAATTCAACTGCTATCATTGATCGTTTTAGGAAAATACAAGTAGTTTGTTCAGGGATTTTTTTTTTTTTTATCAAGAATTTAATTCATTATTGGTGAATAAAGTGTGATGTTTTGTTTTTCTCTTAAACTAATTATTTGAGGAATTTATATGCAGTTGTAATATTATTCATATGCGAAAGTAGAAATTACATATTTCCCTAAGAAACATCATAATTTTATGTCTTTGTTTTTTAAGATAATGTAATTCAGTATCAAATGCTACAGGAATACAGGAAATACAGGAAACTACGATAACTATGATTCTCATTAATTTACGACAAAACGGAGAAACATATGTTATGCGTGTGTATACTATACACAAAGGGACCAAATTATTAAGACCACTTGACACTTATACAGTGATCAGCTATAACTTAACGTAGTTGCCACGTAGAGTGTTAGAGAGCTATTAACACGAATTCTAGGAATAATGAAGTATCACTTACAATCTGTTGTTTGTGAAGAAATAAAGGGAAAAAACGTAATTTAGCAGAGTTTGAATGTGGGATTATTGAAGATGCTCGAAGCGTCGGAACCAGTATCAGGAAAACAGCTGCACAGGTGAAGTGTTCGAGATCAGCAGTTATTAGTGTTTATAGAGAGGGGATTGAAAAGCAATGATCCAAGTCTCAACGTCAGGCTTTTGGTCTTCACGGGTTAATGAAGGTATGCTCAAAAGGAAAATTACGAAATTTCTCCAGTCCAATAGAAGAGCAACCGTACTTCATATTGCAGGTAATCTTAATCAAGAAGCAACTGAAAACGTCTCTGAACAAGCTGTTCGTCGCACATTACACCGCTTAGTTTATGGTAGCCAATGACCTGTCCAAAGCCTCTATTGTTTGCCATGAACAATAACAGACGTCTCCAGTTCGTAAAGAAGCACAAGGACTGAACAGTAGTTGACCGGAAAAGTCATGTGCGGTTCGACGAATCACTTTTTCAGTTACATCATGTAGACGGCAGGGTGCGAATATGGAGAAACCAGATGAAAGACCGATCCCCAATTGAATGGCCACAACTTTTCAAGGTAGTGGAGGCAATAATATGGTTTCCGAAATGTCCTTGAATGGGTCATTTGATACGTGCGGAAGAACGTCTGAATGCCCAAGGGTATTTAAGTGTTATCACAGATCAAGTACATCCTTTTATATTAATAAAGTACCCTGCCAGAGATCGATCAATTCAACAAAACGATGTTCCGTGTTAGACAGCTAGCACTGTCCCCAGATGGCTCAAAGAGAATGACAGAAACACTACCCTGCTTAATTGGCTTGCCCAATCACCAGATCTCAATCCAATTGATAATGTATGGGATGCGATTTAACGGTGCGTCTGGAAGCTGGATTCAGTACTATCCAATCTGAAGGCATTGAAAAAAACAGTTGATTGGATATGGGCTCAAATTCCTCATGCCCCCTACCAATAAACAGAGTTTATGCCATGAAATTCCATGCAGTATTCAAGGCAAAATGTGGACCAGTATTGCATTGAAGGGATGATTTTAATAATTTGGCCATTAAGTGTATACATGTACAAGAAAATAATATTTGATTTGCTAGAATTTGAGAAAGAATTTTGACTATAGCTTGTCAGAAAAAACCACTCATACACCATCCTATACATTAATTTATAAGGTGGTAAATGACCTTTATAAAAGCATATAAATATTCTGGAAATACATTCTCTCAAGAAGATGCAACGGGGAATAAATAAATTATAAATTTGATTTTAGGAAAAAAATTAACTTAAGAATGAAATAAACTTTCATTTGAAAATTTTTTTAAAAGAAACTTTATTCACACACACACAAAAGCAGAAAAAAAAGTAAGGCCTTTTTTACACTATTGTGCTTAGTACTTTCAAGAAATTTAGATAATAACTAATTTTGGGGTTGATGAAATGAAATAAACATTTACTACAAAGTAGTAAATTATTTTTACTATTAGTTAAACTGGAATCTTGTCCTACATCTAAGTACTTTAATTATGTTTAATTTCAAACAATCCAGATGACTAACTCTCATTTATGAGAAACAGCTTTTTTCTGGTAATATCATAATAAAGATGTCAATTTAGTGTTCAGACACATTGCAGAAACCCAACAAATATTTTGACCTGATATTTAAAAAAAAATGGGAGAAACAAGTTATGGACTTAAAAACGAAAATTAATTTCAAGGAGAAGCATTTTGTACACAACGTGAAAGAGCAATCATTATTTTCATTCTGTTGTCTACTTTTTTTTTCCTTTATGGACATCTGAATTCTCAAGCTTCAAAAATTAAACGCATACTTTCTATTCTAATCTTAGTATGATGGGTATGTAAAATAATTGTAACAGAAACAATTTATGGTTTACTTATTTTCTTAATTTTTTCATTGCTTTTAAAAGAGATTTTACTATTACCACAATCAACACAAATTAGTAATTTATTAATTACTTTGAAACGTAGTTTGTGAATAGATAAAATAAAAATGCCTAGGTGAAAACTGGTAACCATTGCCCGCCCCTATTCTAAAGCATTAAATTTTCATTATCTTCATCATTTGGAATACTTTGTAAGTATTAACTTCCCGGGGTTATTTAAAAAAAAGTTACAATTTTACTTTTTTGTAGAAGTTTTAATTAGCTCTACTTTATTAATTGAATATGATTTTAGTTATATTTTAGATTACTTACGTCTAATTAAATTGACGGAAAAATAAAATGGTTTCTCGAAAAATTACTCTTTTAACATGTTTAGTATTATAGATTATTTTTGTAAAGAACAAAAAGTTTCCTTTTTCATAAGTCTTTAACCATTTTCCTGTGAAATTCTGTTTTATAAATTAAAGTCTTGTTTCATAAGTTTTGCTTTTTAATTCCTAGCATTTCTTACATTTTGATAACTGCATACCAAAAAGTAAAAAAAAATGATCAAAATAAAAGTGCAATTTGTAAAGGAAATAAGAAAATTATAGTATTCTTGTTCAAAATATATCCTATTATTTTCTTAGTCCAGTGCTTCTCAAAGTTGCAGTACTCGCGACCCAATATTCAATCATTATTTTCATCGCGCCCCCACCCCCCATACAATAACAATGTACTGATTCAATATTACTATACTTTGACGCTAAAACTACGATACGACTTTAACCTCTTACCCCCCGTGTGCATAAATGTCTCTCTAATTCAAAGCCTTTATTTCTCCAGACGTATATATACGTCTTTCCGAAGTACGATTTTTTCTGTGCATTGCTATCCGTAAAATTATTCCAAGACTTTGGAATGCAATAAAAGGACCTTGAGGATTTACTTATTCCAGATTATTTTTGCTCCTTTATTCCTCCCCTCCCCCAATACATCACATACGCGTACCTACGTGGAAAACGGTTGGCATCGGAAAAGCGAATCACGAAACTTATGATCGTCAGTGAAGGTTTAATTATAAACCGCACAAAAGTTATCAAGTGTTAATTTTTGTTATAAATTATATACGAGGTATATCCAGAAATTAATTTTTGTTATAAATTATATACGAGGTATATCCAGAAACTAAGTTCCGTTTGGTAATAAAAATAAATTGTATACAGATACAAAAAAAAAAAAAAAAATTGGACAAAAATGTAAAACTCTTAAACTACCTTTCCACATAACTGTCGAAATTTTGCAGGCATGTGTCATATCGTGGCACAAGTTTTTCTATGCCTTCTTCATAGAAGGTTGCCGCCTGTGTCTTCAACCAGTTGGAAACATTTTCTTTCAGCTCTTTGTCATTGTTGAAGTGTTTACCGGCAAGGAAAGACTTGAGATGTAAGAAAAGATGAAAATCGCTAGGAGTGAGGTCAGGGCTGTACGAAGGATGACCAAACACGTCCCAGCCAAATCCTCGTAGGAGGGTTTGTCCGTAAATTCACAAATTTGCCGATAAATTTCGATTGGTTTCATTTTCTTAGCATTCAGAAAACGAATTACACTGGTTTCACTTTCTTAGCATTCAGAAAACGAATTACACATCTGATTTCGCACGCAGCGGGATTTTCAATCAACACCGACATTGTAAACAAGCACAACAAAGCGTACGTGGCTGACAGTGATCTAAAAATGACGCATGTGCTTCTTCTCCTTGATACTGAGCGTCTGTCGGGCATGCGCGGAACTGCGATCGCTGCGCTGGAGCGGATATAAATAGAAACGGAACTTAGTTTCTGGATATGCCTCGTATATGACAAACCCTTGGGGTCACTGTTAACTAATAAACTTGTTTTTAACTTAGAATTGTTTAATTAATTATAAAATACATTGTGTAGCTCTGATATATATTTATAAGTGTAATATATCAGTGTAAATGTGTATTTCATTTTTTATTACGTCAGATTGTATTTTGTTTGTTTACTTTCAGTAAATTAATAATTTTTTTAAATAACCTTTTGTTCTCGATTTTTCAATAGACTCACGCCCCCTAGGGGGCGCGCTCCACAGTTTGAGAAACACTACCATAGTTTTAAAATAATTTGACTGGTAACTGGAGAACACATCAGAAAGACATTCACTTAAACGTCTAAATGGATGGCAAAATAAGCACTCGCGATTAAATCTGAATAAATGAAAAAAAAATGCCCATTTATATAGTATGCTGAAAGTAATTATATTTTTAATTACTTTAATATCCTAAAATGAAGAATAATATTTAGGTAAGAAATTTTAATTAATAATTTTATACACAAAACACCCACTCATGTTTAACATAAATCGCAATGAACAATAATTAATTTTTGAACAATTGGAGATTAAAAAAATGCTCAGAAAAAAAATTGAAAAGATGAGAAAGGAGTTTTCTAATTAAAAATGAGAAAAAAGGAGCAACTTACAAGTAATTAATTATTTTTTAATACTGTGAAACAAAAGAAGCATTGGCATTATTCTTAGGTAAGTGTTTTGTGCTAAGTAACACGACTTAATTTTTGAAATTCTATAAACGTGGTTAAATGTATTAGCATTTTATAGAAGGCTCAAAAAATGTTTTTTCATAATAAATTGAATTAAATTTAATTGGATTTAGTGAGATAAGTTACATCTTCATTTTCAGCATAAAAAATGTAAATATGTTGATGATGGAAACACTTTTTTACCTGGGGATTTCACTGTGATATTTTTATTTTTTCATCTTCAATGTATTAATATTCCAGTCACTTAAAAATTCAACTTTTTTAATCTCATATTAAATATTAAATAACATGTTTTATAAGAAATAATTTAATTTACATGAAATTCATTCAAATACTTATCCTATTCCTATCAATTGATTCTGAATTAACTCAGGTTAATTTTTGTGTGTGTGTTTTTTTTACAATATAATAAAGTTGAATAATACTTATAATTATCCGCTTGTTTTCTCATACAAGAAACAAATTGACTTCACTTAGCATTGCAGCTGAAATCCTTTTTTCCTCCTCTCATTTAGCTATGTTTTTCAAAAAGCGAGGGAAACCTTAATCTCTAGTAAAGCAAAAAAAATAAAAGGCGACATCGAATTCTCTAAAGGGACTTAAAAAAAAACGGAATGGGGGATTTGGTTCCCCCCTCCCATTTTTTTTCTTGTGCTTGGTTTTAAGAGTTATCTATTGTATATATTCATAATTTTGGGGTATTTTTACTCTATTAAGTATTAATGGAATACTATAAAAAATTTAAAGGGTTCACTATTACTTTTTAAGTAATTATCTTTTAATAAAAAATATTTTTAATCTCATATTAAATATTAAATAACATGTTTTATAAGAAATAATTTAATTTACATGAAATTCATTGAAATACTTATCCTATTCCTATCAATTGATTCTGAATTAACTCAGGTTAATTTTTGTGTGTGTGTTTTTTTTTACAATATAATAAAGTTGAATAATACTTATAATTATCCGCTTGTTTTCTCATACAAGAAACAAATTGACTTCACTTTAGCATTGCAGCTGAAATCCTTTTTCCTCCTCTCATTTAGCTATGTTTTTCAAAAAGCGAGGGAAACCTTAATCTCTAGTAAAGCAAAAAAAAAAAGGCGACATCGAATTCTCTAAAGGGACTTGAAAAAAACGGAATGGGGATTTGGTCTCCTCCCATTTTTTTCTTGTGCTTGGTTTTTAAGAGTTATCTATTGTATATATTCATAATTTTGGGGTATTTTTACTCTATTAAGTATTAATGAATACTATAAAAATTTAAAGGGTTCACTATTACTTTTAAGTAATTATCTTTTAATAAAAAAATATTACTATATTTAAGGTGTGTTGGAAAGCTAAAATCTTATTTTTTTGACAATTTGAGATTTTTACATTTTCAAATTGTATAGAGATTTTAAACTTTCTAAAAATACCTTATTTGAACTTCTAGGGTATTTAGAAGCCTTTAAAATGTATTTTTAAATATTCATTGAATTTGGGCCACGTCCATTTTAATGGCGAAAATTGTAAACTAATTACTTTGCTTTTGCTTAAAAGTGTAACGATTGATATAAAGCAAAACATGTATCTTTTATTTTAAATTGACCCTTTTATTTTTTTATTTCCCAGCCGATTAGAAGTCTCACTGTATACATTAAAATCAATTTATCTCAAAATGTAAATGTTAATGTGCGATGTACCTTTTCTAAGAAACTACTGTTCACAGGTACGTAAATTTTTTTTGAATTATTTATAATGATGTCTAATATATACTAAAATGAGCTACTTTTAAAACACTCAAAAATTTAATTTTCACAAATTTTTTAAGTAAAAAATGGGTCGAATTTCGCAATGTTTGATAAAATATTTCGTAATTTCTTAAAAATTCAAAATTAGCCAAAATCTCATTTTAGTATAATAAGAGAGGTGTACTTTAATAGTATGAAAAGTTTCAAGCATATACATATAACAGATTTTGAGAAAAGGTACATCGAAAACAGCCAATTTAACATTGTGAGTATAGAGAGAGAGAGATGTTTCCAACTCTTCTTAATAGATAAACAGATATTTAATTGTATGACTGAAAAACTAAATGACAAAAAAGTGTCTTTTTATATCACTATACAGTTCTGTTACATATATGTATAGTCTAATTCTCTACAGACAAGAGATAAACATTCACCAATCACATTCGAAAAAAACACAGAGACAGTAAAGAGAACATACAATGAAGGACACTAGATTAAAAATTATAAAATGGATGCTGCAGTATTATAAACATTGCTGACTTAGGATAGCTAATATATAAATTACATAAAAGTGGGTTGAACATGTTTTTTGGCCAGCCAACCTTCCCCCTTTATGTAAATAATACTGAGCAAAAACCTATTGAAAATAATGGATAGGAATATCTAAATCCATTACAAAATAGGAGTAACTTACCTAAAAATTGCACTTGAAAATGCAGAGCCCGCGCTAAATCCGAGTACAATAAATAAGTTATTGCCAGATTCTGGACCCTAAGGCAGATTCAAAGCATGTGAATGGCTGAAATGTAGCACTTATCAAAAGTATAAAAAGAATATAAAACAAAAATTAATAAGAGTTACGAAAAACCATAACTTTAGAGACACTAGAGTATATATGAATTAAATAATAATAATTAATTTTAACTAATTATAGAATATAGAGGTAACTATAACTATGAAATGTGTAAATTTATAGTACTAAACTATAATTAATCTAAGAATTTTTAATCCTTACAATATTGAATAGCTTTATTAATATAACTATTAATAAAATGAATTGGGTATTCCTGATTTAAGCAATATTTAGTAAAATGTTTATAGTTATTTAATATTTCTGATTTTTTTGACACTAGAAATTTATTGCGTTGTATATAAATAATAATAATATTTCTAAATATAGAAATATGTACATTACTCTCCCAATGCAGAATTTTTATTATGTTGAAATTAAAATCTTCTCTTTTATCATAGATATTAGAAACTATTACATTATCTATTAATTTGATATGTATGTCAAGAAAATTTGCTACATTGTTGTTATTTGTCTGTATTAAATTGAGATATTGTGGTTAAAAATTAGTATTAGGTATAAAACTGACTTGCTTGCCAAAAATGATTATGTCAACTATATAACGATAAATATAATATTTAGAATTATTAACATATACACATATATATATATATATATATATATATATATATATATATATATATATATATATATATTAATCTGTCAATGCCCATATAGAATTATATTTTTCTCTTACCTGAAGAAAGAGCTGAGAAAATACTCCAAAAAGAATCTTTAAAAATAAATGGACTTTTACGTTTCAAGGTTATGGTCTTAAATAAATAAAATGTTGAGTGAAACTAATTTATTACACGGAAAATAAAATTCAACTTAAACTCACTGGGCAACAGTCCATGAGAGTCAAGGTCTATTGTCCCTATCTCAGTTTTCGGGATCTTGGGCACTGAGATACATGAGCAGGTATTCCGGTCAAGTAGCCAGTCTGACGTGAAACCCCCAGTGTTTAGTTCCCAAGGAAGATTGGTACTCATTTACCTACCCACTGAAGGAATGAAGGCTGAGTCGACCTTGCACCACACGGGGTTTGAATCCCGAACCAGTGACGTGGAAGCGAGATACGCTACCACTCAGCCACTGGGCTTCGGAAAATAAAAATAGGAATGACATGCATTGGCTAAACTGATTTTTTATGTCTTTAAAGTGACCTGTAGGCCATTGGTGACGGACCTCGTAATTTTCAAATGATAAAAACGACACCTGAACTGGTACTCTACTCTCTAAACTTTCACACCATACCAACGTGAGGACTTTGATTTATGAAAAATTTAACGTGCATCAGCAACTCTGCACAACAAGTCTTTGATAGCACCTAGACTCAAACTCACTTCTCGATAATGTCAGCCAAGAGCGTGACCTCTTGGCTTCTGCGGTCACCTGACATACACGGCAAGATATTTCTTAGTGCTGCATTTCATATTCTTAGATTGTATCAGTTGAAGATCTTATTATAAGTATTAGAATTAATTTTACTTTGTGACTAAGGATATTAATGATAAGTGTTCATTTCTTTTGAAATTACTTCTTAAAAACCCGAATTATCTTACATAAAATAAAGATAATTTCCATTCCCTTTAAGTTTAATTCCATGTTTAAGTTTATTTGTTTTAAAATTTAATTTCATAACCCAAATCGTATGCATTTTTCAACTTGCTTTGTTTTTTTTGTCTTGCAAAATTCATATTTTTTTTATTTTTATTTTCACTTTTTCCTCAAAGTAAGTTGATATAAGCTCTGTTTAAATTGTGTATCAAAAACATACTGCATTCTCATCATGCATTAAAATACTGTGTGTCATATGTGTGAAAAAATTTAAGTTTCTACATGTACAAGAACTGATTAGTTGTATAGAGCTATAAACTATGTTAGGCTCCCTTCACACCAAACGACTCTGATTCGTTTACCATCAAACTTGTCTGATCGACCAGGATTCGGCTTCGTAATTTTTCGCTCAAATAAGCCAAGATTCACTTCCCGCATTCACACCAACCGAAACCAGTTCAATCCGCCGCCATTCTGACTTACGCATGCTTCGGCAAGTCAGATTTCCTTCCCTCATTCACCAGCAGCCGGGAGCTATTTCTTAAAGAAAAAGCAAATTCAAACAAATAGAGTGTTTATTTTTATTGTTTTTTTTATGTTATTAGAGATTTTTTCATATAAAGTTTCTATTAAAGAAACTGATTTCAGATGTTTCAAGATAATGAATTTCTCTGTTAGGGTTAGCATGAGTTTGTTTTTATGCCAATAGATGGCGCTTATATTTTTGGTATTCATAGTATTCTTTTTCATTATGTAAACTAACTCTAGTTCTAGTCGCGGAGTGTGTAGGCTGTATTTTATCCCTTCTAATCTTGCGCAAATAATAAAATTAATTTTGCATGCATTATTTTAATCAATTTTAGAAATTTTAAAACTTTATTCTTTACTTTTTAATACTTTAAAGCAAAATGTGTTTCTTTTGTGGGGGAGGGGAGGCAATATTCTGAAAGATGTTTGAAATAGCTTCAGAGATCAATCTGATAAGAATTTATTTATTTTTTGGGAGAGAAAAAAATTAAATATATATATTTATAAGAATGCTAAACTAAAATAAAACACCGATATTGTCGATAATTTTAATTTTTTTAAAAAAATTCATTTTACTACTACATAGATCTCAAATTTTGTTACATGAAACAAAAAAATGTAAAATTTTAATTCATTAATGTATTAGCAAATCATTTTTAGATACATAATCAAAAAAATAGTTGTTATATGCTACAAAAGCTGTAGTATATAGCAGCATTTGAAATGCTTTTTAAAAACATTATATATATTACTTGTAAAAGAAATTGCATTATAATATAGTTACAATACTTATTTATTATTTGTTACTACTCTTCAGACTATAATTACACTTGATTCTAAGAGGCAAAATATAAAAAAATAAATAAATAAAACCGTTCTCTCTCTCTCTCTCTCTCTTATATTTTTTGTTTTGTGTATTTCAATTTGAAAATAAATGAATAAGGATACAGTTGTGAAATTAATAGCTTGAAACGTTAATCGTCTTAAAACATTAAAAACAGCGTCCATGTTCGACAACAACTGATGGAAGAATGATTGACCCGTAGCGCTGTGAAGGCAAATCTCTGTTCATTCAGAATCGCTGTGAATTGGAAAGATTGCTACAGACTCGGAATCGTTTGGTGTGAAGGGAGCCTTAGATGAGATATATATTTGAAAACTATATAAATAAGTAACGTAACATCTGGGGTATAACACGCACCCATACTTTCACGCTACAATTTTTAGGTATATTCACCATATAACGCCCCCTCCCCCTTTTTTTTACGAAGGAACTTGAAATGTATGTGTGCAACTCTCTTATGTTTTTAAGTCATTTATTCGAGGTATTATACCAGACTTTTGAAAAAATACAGTACACTTCTAGAACAACTCCTTAAACTCATTAGGCATGGCATTTATTTTAAATAAACAGTATTCCGATCTATGTAGAAGTCTAATCTTTTTTATGCTCATCTCTATTTTTGAAACTATTATTTTTATACCCGGCGTATAACGCACACCCGTAAATTTCGATCATATTTTTTGTGTTCAAAGTGTGTACGTTATACGCCGGATTTTAAAGTAATTTAAATTAACATAACAGTGTTAATTTTATACCTTAATTATTTATTTTTCTAGGGCATATAAAACTGCATATTTCGAATTCGTAATATTAAAATCTACTTAGGACAGTTTCTTTGTTTACTTGTTCTTATTTTTCTATTTGATGTCACTAAGTAGTCATTAATAAAAAATAAATGTGTATTCCGTTACGTTTTTATAAATATTACAGTAGCACAACATATATTTTGCTTAAAATTACAAGCGTATTTATCTTATTTATGAACATGAATTGTTACACTTTTTTTAGGATGAGATGACCATGAAGTATGCGAATGACTGAATAATAATTATCGCAACCATTCCTTCCTTACTTTTTATGTTTTGTACGCATGGCCTAAAATATTCCATTTTAAGTTTAATCTAATTTATTACTACCTCCTGAATATTAAGGACATACTCTGACAAAGTATATTTTCTTTCCCGTTAATGCATTATCGATCACCACCGTTGTGAGTGAATTTTTACATATAACATATTTAACTGCCGGTGAATGTGTTAATATTTTTTTTTTTATTTTGGGGATTATATCTACGGAAAGACTGCTTGGATTTTCGATAATTCCAGTGAAAACACGAAGTAAACATTCAAAAAAGAATTAAGGATCCTTCTCCAGCGCCTGTTTATCTAGGAATTGAGCATCAGGTCATCATTGTAATTGCATACATTATCGATAGGAAAGATACCTGGTTGATTCTGAACATGAACTTTGAGACTACATCTGGAGATAGATTTGCAAGTATAATTGATCAGTTTTAAGAGCTAAAGTTTACAGATGATGGGGAAAACATAGACATATTCTACGTTAGAGAATCATGGTGAGATTTTATGGCTCATGTGTGCATGGGATATTCTACAAATCAGCATCATAAAAGAAGCTATTAACTGCTTAACTGCTGATTAATAGTTATGTGATTTGTTCCTCAGTGCCAACGTTTTTCAGATAGGCGCGCATATGCGGTGCATTTGGGGAGGAAGGAAAAGGCATAAATATGCAAATTGTTGTCTCTGAAATAAGTAAATCCTTTGCAAAAGCTGTCAAGGTCATTTTATTGCATTCAAGCCATCGGAATAGCTTTACTGATAGCAGGGGCGGGGGGATAGGATCGCATTTTGGAATTACGTATATATACTTCAAGGGTAGTTAACTCACCCATTGAGCGGAAGGAATATTTACATTGAGTCTAGTAAAAGAGCTAATTGAAGTAGTTGTTTTGATATACCTGAACAAAACTAGTTTTTTTTTACCAATTGGTTTGGAAGTTGTCATTAGCTTACATCGTAATACATTTGTTATATTATCTAGAACAGGGGTCGGCAACATGCGGCACATGTGGCACGCGATGCAATTCTTAGCGGCACTCTGCACTACTCAACAAATTTTTCAATTTTTAAAAGGATGGAAGTTGAAAATTTTGTACTAGGCATTATTTGACAAATGTCTTCAGAATTACGGATATTTACGGAGTTATGAAAAGATCTGAAGTATAAGCTACTTTGTAAATAATTAAATGTCATTGACGCAGAGGTTTAATTGTTTGAAGAGAAAAACTGCATGTGTACTCTGCTTCCCGCTTTCAGTTCTACGTTTACAAGAAGAAAATCTTTATTCATATGAAAACTATCTCGAGTGCTCAAAGAAATTGTGTAACAATTGAATGCTCAGAATCGTGTCAAACTGAAAGTCACAAATTATACCCCTCATTTTACGATATGAAAGTAGAGCGATGAGAAGCTCTAGGTTTGCATTAAAATTTTTATTTCACAATTACGAAGAGAATTACATTTCGCGTAGTCTATTTCTTATTTTAATAAATATGTTTAAAAATACATAAAATACGCACAATTTTAATTTTTTTACATTTGTTGCAGAAATAGTTATATTTTATGCTGTTTATTTTTATGTTAAGAAATATCTTTAATTGATGCAAAACCAATGTATAATAAAACTTTAAACATATTATTGAGCTCTACTCTTTAACTCACCATGCATTATCGGGGGAATCGAATTACTTCAAAAATGTTCTACAGTGTGGCACACGCTGAATCATATTGGTAGATAGGTTTGGCTCGCAACAGATAAAAGGTTGTCAACTCCTGATCTAAAACAATCAAACTATGGCCCATGAGTACGCCGCTTGAAGGTTTCATTCGAATCTGTTTTAAAAATATATTTATATAGTGCATAGAGCTCACGCCATAAGTGAAAGTGATGACACATGAGTGTCACGGAAAAGTATTTCATGTTCAAGTGATCAGTTATATCTTGTTCATTGACATTTACACTAACAAAAAGCAGAACAATCATCATTAAAAATTATCAGCCACATATGAAGTCTTAAGAAATTAAACAGTGTCCCAGAAACAGCTTCATAAATATGACACATTATAGCAGTGCTTCTCAAACTTCCAATACTGGTGACCCACTTTTCAATGTTCATTTTTATTGCGCCTCCTCATATATAATAAAAATGTATTGAATCCAACAATAATGATCTTTGACGCTAAAGCTTCAATATGATCTTAATGATAAACCGTACAAATTAATAAGATAAGTATATTAAATTTTATGTATGTTACTTTCAAGCTTTACTACGTTCGGAATCGTGATTTTGTAAAAGCGTAGAAATGGATAATATTTATAATATTTAGTATCGCTTTGATTCGAAAATGTATATAAAATTGCTTTAAGAATATTATACAATAAGAAATTATTTAAGTACAATATTTTGACAAAAAAATGAACATAGAATGACCCATTTTCAAAATGTTCTGCTTTTGTGAAAAATGCTTCTATTAAAATACTATTTTATATGTATAAAGCTCAGACCTCTGTACCAAGGCTCAACTTGAATTTTTGAAATATATAACTTAGAAGTAGGTTTATCCAAGTTTTACGACAACAGAGTGGAGAAGTTTTAAGAAAAAAACGCCGATAATTATTTAAAATAGTTGTAACTCTGAAAATAATGTGAATCTTTCAAAAATCATTGTTGAGCCTTGGTACAGACGTCTGAGCTTTATACATGTAAAATATTATTGTAATAGAAGCATTTTTCACAAAAGGAGAACATTTTGAAAAAAGGTTATTCTAAGTTAATTTTTAGCCCGAAATATTGTATTTAAATAAGTTTTTTTATCAAAATGTCCTTAAAACTATTTTATACATGTATTCTAATCTAAGTGACACTAAATATCACGAAAATTATCCATTTATGCACTTTTTTAAAATTACGGTTCCGAACGTAGTCGGATATCTTAAGTAATATATATTTTATTTTTCTTTCTCGAATTTTTAAATTAGAACAAATGCAAAATGTTGTGGCTGCTTTGAATACAAAATATAGATATCTGCCAAATATAGAAAAAAGTACTCAGATTGTCAATTTCTAATTGTATAAAACTTCCTTTGAAAAACTTTCCTCTGCAAGACAAGTCCATGGAAGTCGCTAATACAGTGTTTCTCAAACTGTGGGGCGTGCCCCCTGGAGGGGGGAGCGCGATAAATGTACAAGGAGGGTGTGAGTATATCGAAAATAAAAGATTAAAAAATTATTTACTGGAATGAAGTAAAACAAAATACTTTCTGACATAATAAAAAATACACATTTACACTGATATAATTTATATATATCATCTGCGATATTACGTCATAAAAAATAAAAGCTTCCAATTCAAAACCTCATTTTAGCTATCTCTGATACTGTAACCAAATAAAAAACCTTTTATTTGATTTGCTGTAATCCCACGATGAGAAATTTCTTTTTATTACGGTTTCTTTTCAAACCAAAATCAGGAAAAACAAAACCCAGACCCATAATCAAAAAAAATTTTTAGAAAGATAAAAAATTCATCACTGTTATATTATTGTCATCAGCAGTAGGCAGCAGAATGTATTTGCTGCGGTTTGACCTTCGAACTTACTTGTACGGTAAGTTACGTCCCTGCTCTTATGTATTTGTTTTTTCATTTAGGGAAGTTGAAAATTAACTATTTCTGCTGCGATTTTTTCCTTGTAAAATATTTTTATGATTCTTGGAAAAGCACAGAGAGCACTTTGAAGGATTACTTGGCTAAGATTTACTTCTATGAGTTATTCCCAAACATATAAAGCATAATGAAAAACGTTTTACATATTTTTTTTGAACATCCATATTGTAATAAATGCACTTTTAATCCAGAGCTGTCACGCCGAGCACAGAGTGCACGAAATCGGTAATTCTGGCAAAACTGTTTAATTGTTACCAATGGCTCTGACACTATCCTCCTGTTTGACAGTCTTAAAGTGTGATCTAAAATATATTTGTCACATATCTCCCCCTCTTTTTTGGAAGTGACAAACGTTTTTTTTTACAATCTTAAGGTACTTATTTTGACTGAGTTCCCGGTGTGATAACTTTATTTCCGAAATATTTTCTGTGTCCTTGAAAGTAGGTGAGTATATTTTCTCTTAATTAAATTGTTCACTGGAATTACGATTTGTATTGTGTACTATAAAAATAATTATAAAAAAAGGATTGGGGTGACTCAATAACCCCACTTGATCATTAGTATCGAGTGCGTGACTGCTCCAGGGTTAAAACATGTTGAAGTCTTTTCACCTTAAATATAAAAAAATAATACAATAATTTTTCATCGGAAATGTATATTATTGTTCATTATTTAACATCAATTATAAATGCTAATTCTGTGAGACTTAAAATTACAGTTCGCTTAAAACTAATTATAATTTGAGCAATGATTTAAAAAAATAATTTTACATTTTTCTAAACATTGTCGCGCACTTGGCTTAAAGCTCCTTAAAATTCAGCGATTATATCAATAATGTTTTATTTTCTTATAAATGAACTCGTGCAAATAGCGGGTACTTCAGCCGGTATACTTTTAATGTATCAGTGATGCACAGAGTATTCTATAACTAATTAATTAATGCTAAACTAAGAACAAGTTTAATAAGTATTAGCGACTTCCATGGGCTTGTCTTACAAAGCAAATTTGTCAAAGGAATGCTTATGATTAGAAATTGACCCACTGAGTTCTTTCTAAAAAAAAGCTGATATCTATATTTTGTCTTCTAAGCAGCCACCGCATTTTGCAATATGTTCCAATTTAAAAATTAGAGAAAGGAAAAATAACATAATAATTATCCTATTACTTATTTATTTATTTTTTTGCTTAAAAGCAACATATACAAAATTTAATATTTATGTCATGAATTTGTATGGTTTATAATTAAGATTCAGTGGCGTAACGTACACCCCCGCAACCCCCGCATCGCGAGGAGGCCCAGGGTTCTGAGGGGCCCAAAGCCTGACTGATGCAAGTGCCTACCCTTTGTAAAATTCAACATGGGGATCCAAAACCTGACTTCGCAGGGGAGCCCAAATGTTTTCCGTTACGCCACTGTTAAGATTATTGCTTTAGCGTAAAAAAAAGTGCATTATTATTGCATTCAGTACATTATTAATGTATAAGGGGGGCGCGATAAAAGTTGTGATTGAAAAGGGGGGCGCCAGTATTGAAAGTTTGAGAAGCACTGCACTAATACTTATTAAACTTGCTCTTAATTTAGTATTAATAATTTAGTTATAAAGTACCTTGTGTAGCATTAATACATTAAAAGTGTACTGTCTGAAGTAACCGTTCTTCGCACGAGTTCATTTTTTTAAAAAAAATAACATTCTTCATTTAATAGCTGAACTGTCAGAAGAGTAAACCCAAATGCGCGACAATGTTTACGAAAATGTAAAATGATATTTTAAACTGAATGCTTATATTATAATTAGTTTTAAGCGAACTTTAATTTTAAGCCTCACAAAATGATCATTTAGAATTAATGTTAAATAATGAAAAATAATATAAAATTCCGATGATGAATAATTGTGTTATTTTTAATATTTAAAGCCAGAATACGTCAAAATGTTTCATCCCGGGAGCAGGCACACACTCGATACTAACGTTACTGGTCTCTCGGGGTGGTTGAGTCACCCTCCAATCTTTTTTTTATATAATTATTTTCATTGTACACGATACAAATAATGATTCCAGTGAATAATTTAACCAATAGAAAGTAAACTTACCTACTTTCAAGGACTTTTTAATTTTTTTTGGTAACAAATAAACAGTTTTACCAGAATTAACGATTTCGTGAACTGTGTGCCCCACGCAACTACTTCCGGGTTAAAAGTGTATTCAATATAATTTGTGGATTTTACTGCTAAAAATATTGTGTGAAACATTTTTCATTATGCTTTATATGTTTGAGAGTACTCATAAAGATAAATCTTGGCAATGCAATCCTTCAAAAAGTGGTTTTCCAAATATCATAAAACTCTTTACGTGGACCCACCCACCCACAGAAATACATTATTTACAACTTCCCTAAATGAGAAACAAACACATAAAAGAGGGGTCATAACTAACTGTACCAATAACATAGAAGGTTAAGCAGATGTTGAGCAAATATATTCTGCTGCCTACAGCTATAATATACAATATTTCAAAAAGAATACCAGTGATGATTTTTTTTTCATTTTCCTATTTTTATTTGATTCTCGGTCTGGGTTTTGATTTTCCTCTGAAAAAGTAGTATTTTAGATTTAAAAAGAAAATGTAATACAAATCTCTCATCATTGGATTACAGCAAATCAAATGAAAGTTTTTTTATGTGGTTATAGGATCAAAGATATCTAATTAGGTATTGAAGAAGTTTTTATTTTTGAAGACACCAGATCAGAGAGATATATACACTGGTGTGCAAAATTTAAGGACGAGACGGTTTTTTCAATATAACTTTGTACAAAAGCTTTCCAAATCAACACATTAAGATCCCCAACACGTAAGGACATGTGTAATGTAAGCAACACTTACTAAAAGAGAAATCAGAGGGATAAAAAGAAGCTTGATTGAAAAAGTAGCATGGAGCGCAATGTAACTGAAGGCCGAAACATCCCTGTGATGGGTGTCCAGCAAGAAACATCCGGTCTTTAGTAGGGGATATGATCTCCCCTGACTGCTAGGCAGGTTTCACAGCGTCTGCCCATGCTGAGAATGAGGGTGTCAATGAGTTGTTGAGGCATTGCTGCCCATTCGTCTTGCAGCGCCAATCAAAGCTCCCGAATCGTTACTGGTGGTAAGGTACGAGCTGCCAAGCGTCTGCCTAGAAAACCCATACATGAACGATGGGATTGAGATCCGGAGATCGTGCCGGCCAATCCATACGTTCAATATCCTCACTCTTGAAGAGCTGTTCGGCAGCTACTGTGCGATGACATGGGACATGGTACATTGTCGTCCATGAAAAGGGACTGCAGACCCATAGCGCCTCTAAAAAGACGCACATATGGAAGAAGAATCTCGTTACAATAACGGGTCCCGTTGACTGAACCTGCGTCGAAGATGTGAAGGTCTGTACGACTATCATCATGATGCCTCCCCAAACGAGAACACCGCGACCTCCATACAATGTCCCTTTCAATGATGTTCGAGGGATGATTGCGGCTTCCCCGCTTTCTCCAGATGAGTATGCGATGAGAATCGCTACTCAAACTGAATCTGCTCTCATCTGTAAAGAGTACTCGTCTCCATTCATTGTCTCTCCAATTCCGGTGTTCCCGGCACCACAGAGAACGCCTTCTCCGATGGGCAGGCGTTAAAGGTACACACCGTACAGGGCGTCGGGCAAACAGACCACCACCGTGCAGTCTTCTGGCCACGGTAAAACACGATATCGGTCGTCCAGTTGCCTGTGTCGTGTGTCTAGCGATTTCTCCCGCTGTCTGCCGCCTGTTTCTTCTGGCCTGTAAGACAATGTACCGGTCATCTGCGGGTGTGGTTCCTCGTGGACGACCACTACTGAAACCCCGGATAGCTGTTCCTGTAGTTTGAAATTGTCTCCAAAGTCGTGAAACAATGTTGTGAGCAATTCCGAACTCTGCAGCCACACTTGTCGCACTGCGGCCTTCCTCCAACTTCCCAATGATTCAACCTCGGGTAAAAGCATCCAGATGTCGTCTAACAGATTGATTATTCGCCATTTCTCTCTGAGGCAGCAACTCGGTGTTATTTTAACTGCTATACGGCGTGCAATCTCTTTGCCAGAAATACTGATCTTACACCGACAACATGCTTTATACTACTCAGACACTCCCCCATTACATCTACCTGCATATCTGCGCATGTGCTACCGTACATCACCTTACTTAATCTCCTGATTGGTCTTTCTGTCCGCTCTTCCTCTTCATTCACCTGATATGCTAATTTTTCGACTTCGTCCTTAATATTTGCACACCAGTGTATATTGTAAATTATATCAGAGTAAAAGTGCATTTTTTATTGTGTCTGAAAGTATTTTGTTTTAATTCATTCCATTTCTTTAAATTTTTTTTTAAATCATTTCTTTTCGATATGCTCTCTCCCCCAGGGGGCGCGCCCCACAGTTTGAGAAACGCTGCATAATAGCATGCAGTATTGCTAAAAGTAGTAAAGCTCTCAGAGAAGGGAGCTCATTTAACAACACACGTTCCATGTTTTATGTCTAGACAAAACTAGTTATTTTGTGGTTGCAAACTTATTGCGAACAACGGTCACTCCTAGAGCCGAAGACATCAATAAAAATCCGACATCATCGTTAAAGGCAAAGATTTGCCTAGTTAAATTCTGCTCCATCATTATGGATGAAAGCTCTGATATAAATGAGCAGTATGTGAACTGTTATGTGAATTTTTGGAAGGGTTTAGAAAATACTTATAACAAGCATATGTAAAACTACAGCCTATGAAGAAGCAAATGTGGCAAGAAAAGAATCTGGATTTTTCGGAATTTTTAATTAAAACTATATATCCAAGGAACAATGCTATGTTTCTATATTACATTATTAGTAAAGTTATCCTGTGCACAAATTTGCCCTGATTATAAGTGATTGATTATAAAATAGTGAGAATTGTGAATACTATTTAATCTTGTCGATTAACTCATAGTTATTTTTGAGATTTCCAAATTTTAAATACCCTGATGATTTCGAGACAATCCTTGTACTCTTATATGCTGTATTACACAAAAGTAAAGTGTTTAATACAAGGCTGTATTCTCGAATGAATTTAGCAAATGAAAAAGGACCTTTTGTTATTTTTCTAATGTTATGTATAAAGTGAAATGCTAAATGACACAGCAAGGCTTTCGAACTTCCCATTCCTTCAAAGATTTTTTGTCAAACGAAAACTGGAATGCCAAGGTACAAGAAGAAAATGAATTTATTGATTATTTCTGGGTCTGTCTAAAAGGTTTTAAACTAAAGCTAAATCTGTTTTCTGAGCTGCTAGCTAAGAAAGAGCTTGTCTCATTTACCGTGGTTAAATTCAATACCATCAGTATTTGAAGATGAACTTTGACAATACCCTGATAAAAATGAATTTTCAGTTTGAACGCAGATTTCAACATTTTAATAATATTCAAGGAGCTTGGTACTACATTAGCTTGAAAGGCGTATTTTTAAAATATCTTTGAATGTAATTTGTGAATCCAGATTTGAAGCTGGAACTGATAGAGTACAATTCTAAAAATTATTTTAAGGAGTTGTTTCTCAATTCCCAAAATGAGAGCCTTACAATTCGTTACCGAAAGCAAGTTTTCTAAATTTAAAACCTCATTCCCAGAAAATTAGTACTGTGTTTGCTTCATTTTATATGGACAAGTATTTTGTACTGTGAGCCATAGGAATTTTATTAGATAAATGAGCACTTACTGACACTCTAACGATCATTAGCATCATTTCTCAGACTTAGTACATCGTAGTTTGAACCTAATTGTAAGGAACTTTTAGAAAAACGGTTACAGATTCATTCAACATTTTAATATCTATATTGTGTATTTTTTAAGTTTTAGAATAAATCATATTAGCCAGCTAAATGTGTTTTGTTTGTTTTTGCTCCACTTCTCAAAAAGTTTGCAAGTCCCTCATCTTAAAGACTAAAAATATTTAACTTAACGTACATCGTCAGCAATTGAAAAAAAAAGGAGCTTGCTTTCATCCTTAATGTGCTTTTCACCAAAACTCGCGAGCTTCTAAAAATATTCACTGCAATAGAACTGTAAAGAACCTTAGTATATATATTTGAAGAGGTAATCTGTATTGAAAATGTTTAAATTGCAATATAAGGGCCATTTCATAAAAGATTATTTCAAGAATAGGAACATCTAAAAAAATCAAAAGTTCAAATATATATTTCGAAGATTCCTTCAACAATATTCAACAGAACCATTTCTACCACTTGAAGCCAGATGATGAAAATAGCAATTTTGAAATTTCACTTTTTGATTTAGATGAGTGGTTGATAGACTCAGTGGCACCATAACACTTCTGCAAATATAAAGAGGGTACTGTCGATGACTCTCCAACTGAAGTTTTTATTAGTGATAAAAATCGTACCTTAGAAATACTTGAGGTAGGTGATATATTTTTTTATGTCGGTGGAAAAAATAGTTTATTGTACGTAAATTTTAAATATGTCTTATGCGTATTTCGCTTCGAAATTTGATTTGAGGGGATGATATAGAAATTTAACGAAGTTTAAAATTCTTTAGAAAAATAATGAGATGGTGAACAATGAAAGTGGAAAATATTTTTAACTGTTCCTAGAGTAGATAACTTTATATTATTTATAGTAAGCCAGCGAAACTTTTTGAATTTTATGATATATATATTAAAAGCATTATATATAAGTTAATAATGAATTGACTCATAAGAGTAATTAGGACATAATTTTTTTTATTTGATATTCAAAATGAGAAAGATAATTCTCGCGTAATTGTCTTAGAAAACATAATGGTATATCTATATCATATACAAGTTGCAATCTTTCTAAACGTACTAGAAGGAGAGAATTCTGTTGACATCACACACACACACATTATTGACGTTGCACTGATACAAGAACTACTGGTAACGTACAACGCACCTAGTAGTTTTCAGCCTTGGTCAAGTGGCAACACCTGAGCTGGCACAATCTCTCCAAACTATCGCATCACGTCAACGGGAGAACTCTGAGCTCCCTCATTTGCATGAACTCCCTCTATCAGGCTAGTCTTCAGGGCCACAAAGAATTGGGCCCACGACACGCCATCCACTAGTTTGTGACTATAACCTCTAGGTTACCTCAGCCACCTAAGCGTACTAGAATTAGTTTTAAATCTCACGTTGTATAGTTACAAATGCTGTTCTGGATAAAATGCATATTTATACGTAGGGCTCGTTCAAGCTAAAATAATTAAGTGAAAGGCTTTTTTTCCTATAATTGATAATCGCTTTAGCTGTATCATTCCATTTCTTATTGAAAAAAAAATTCCTTGTTTTTGCAAGCCTTGCTTTACAGAAAACCAGTCGAATAGAAAAGCATAACCAGTTAAAGCAGAAAATGGATTTGAGTTCTGTAGCATATAATTTGAATCTTTTCTTTTAAAAAATAGGTATAAGAGCCGAGAGAATGTCTCTTCATTCACCAGAAAATAATGGTGTAGCAGAAAGATTCAACAGCACACTAGTGTAGAAGGTGGTAATGGCCTAACCCCTGGGAAAGCCTCCTCCTCATCTAATCGACCTAAATCTGTGGAAGGTAAAGATTGATGACCCAGACTAACCATGATAAATCCAATTTATTATGAACAAAGATAATATTCCAAGACAAGTAAATTATAAAGGGAAATTCTAGAGTGATAAAACAAGAGCTCAGACCCTAAGTGAATAAGCGCACAAAATCCTAATAGCTTAACTTTACTCAAAGTTATCTTAAGACTCCTAACTGCCTTAATTTATTGTAATTGTTAAAGTCCGACCTTTAGTCACGCGGCTAAATTGCCATCGTTACAGTAACAGTACTGCTTTCAGAGACTCAGCTCCTTCTCTTCTCCTAATCCACGTTTATTAAACTACAAATATATATATATATATATATATATATATATATATATATATATATATATATATATATATATATATATATACTGGATAATCTGAATACCAAGGTTTCTTCTTGAGAGGGATGACTGTGAAATAACGCGATTTGCTGGCTCAAAGATTCCCCAAGAGGAACAGTAGAAATTCTCGTAAAGCCCAGTCACAAGGTATTCATGAAATTCTGTGAGTTAGTCTATTACAATTACAATTTGGGGGTGAAGCATTACATGGATTAGTTCATAACGCTTAATCATAGTTAATTTAAACTGACTATGGTTGGGACTCCGTTTGAAATATGGACATCTAGGAAAATCCCAGTCAGACATCTGAAGATTTCAGGATCTTTCGCGTATTTGCCATATTTTCATCATACGAAGAAATATACAAAAGAAAGTAAGTATAGGTAGCTTAGTTGGTTACGCAATGGGTACTAAAGACTCATTCACACAAAGGGAATAAGCAATGAGTGACTAGGATGTAGGTTATCAGATGTAGCTCTCTCGTGAAAAGACCTCTGATTGCCGACATCTTCACCACTTGCTGTTAACTGCTTTGATGTGAATGAGCCTTAAAGTTCACCTTATATTCCTCGTAGATAAGCGACACGTAAAAATAGACAATATTACAAATGGGAGTTTTCTGTTTAGTTGGACAGAAATCAAGGGGACGTGTTCATTTGTTTCGATACGAGGAATATTGTTGGAACCCCCTGGGTTCCACCCTGGACACTAAGATTAATTTGAGGCAAATAATCACTAAGAGCCATTTGTATAGTAATAACTTGTATTTATTATATCGATTCAAATATCAGAAACTCTAATAACATAATATTTCTATGTCAGGTCAAACAAAATGGATTTACCTTTAATATTAAATTAAATTACGAATTATGAAATTAATCAATAATTACGCGTAAGATCAAATAAGGTCTACTGAAATAGGAGGTCCAAGAAATACAGGTAATTCAGATTATTAGCTTTCATTAACTTTAACTAATTTTATTAAACTAGCGATTGTGTTTTAAGGGAACCAGGACATGCTCGAAAGAGTAAAATGCCAAAATTAAGACCCTTTGTTTATGAGACATAGATCATTTGCAATTTCCAATAGAGCTTAGGTTTTTTACGTTCTTAATAAAGATAATTTAATTATACTTATGACAATCCCCCATGTCGTGTATTCATTGTGTTGAAATGAAGAAGCCTTTTCATTACTGAAACAAATACTATTTAATGTTCTTACGTTCCACAACACAAGGGGTCACTTAAATAAAACAACAAAACAACACACATCCATTATCATTACAGAAAATGGCTTAAGGACTAAAAGGAGGGAAACAGGCTTTCCCTGACTCCACGTGTACACCTCTTTCCCCGGTAGCGATCCAGGGCAGAAGGCGAGGGGAACGAGTTCCCGCTTCCCTAAAGAACAGGTGGTGCCCCCTGGCTGCCACTAATCATCAAGGGAATGCAGGGTTTAAATGTAGTTGTTACATTCTCCCCCTACACTGCCGAAGACCGTCTCGGCGAGGGGGTGTACTAGCAGACATTATGGCATTCTCTCCGGCAGTCCCTCTGGGAACCAATGGCTGTTTGCGTGGCCTTCCTCTTTTCTTGAGAGGTACTACAGGAGACTGGGTCTCTGTGCCATTCAGAAAGGGTGTTAAAGCTGATGTATGATAGACACCTATAAAGGTTCATCAGGTTTGTCACAACTGGCTACTACAAAGGTAGTGGGAGATCTCTGGGATAGCACAATGTACGGCCCGTCTCTCCTAGGCATGAGTTTTGCACTCCTGTTCTGACTCGCTTTACTTAATGGGTGAAGTTTTACCCATACCAGATCATTAACTTTATAGTTAGGACTTGGTCTGCGTGATTTATCTGCGTATGTTTTTTGACGATCTTGACTCATCTCAATGTTTTCTTTAATTTGTGACATGTATCCTTCAAAACGTTTTAAATAGAGTGTAAATTCAGGCACAAAATTATCGTTATGGATGACGGACCGTAGATCAGTATTTACTTGGTCCAAAGTTCGTAGTTCTCTGGCGAAGGTTAGGTATGCTGCCGTGTGATCTGTTGACTCGCATTTTGAAGTATTCAGTGCAAACCTAATAGCTGGTAGCTTTTCAATCCATAATGTATGGTTGTTACCTACCATCATTGCCAAACGAGGTTTCAAATCCCTATTTTTCCTTTCGACTAGATTTGCCTGTGGGTGATATATGGGAATGAGACTACGGGAATGATTGATATCCAAGACAAAACATAACTGTTGCATCACCGCACTCACAAATTGAGTCCCATTGTCACTTATTAGTCTACGGGGCACTCCGTATCTTACGAAGACTTCATTTAGAAGTGTCATGGCACATTCTTTAGCAGTAGCTTGCTTTAATGGGAATAACTCTACCCATTTTGTTGTGTAATCCTCCACTATGAAAATCCACTTCATACCTTCGGTCGTTTCTGGTAAGGGACCAAAAAGATCAATAGCTATGCTCTCAAATCGTTGAGCTGGAACAGGGGTCTGCAGAAGACCTGCAGGTTTCTGATTCGTGGCTTTGTATCTAATGCATTCTGAACAGCTCTTCACATAATCAGCAATAAATTTCCTCATACCAGTCCAGTAATATTGTCACGGAGTTCGAAAGAAGTACACAGTTCAATTAAACAAACAATTAGATTTATTCTAACTCTGGGAGCTCGATACAACACTGGACTGAGAACATCCCCAACTGGCGATGAACTCTGCTTTTATACACTTCGGAATATTCGAGAAATACCCAGTATGCACTCTAAAGAATGATCTGGATTCACATCTAGAACCTAGAGAAACAATACATTAAAAACGAGAACAAAATTCCAGTCTTTGGATAAATCTGCCGGGGCCGGGATTCGAACCCAAGACCTGAGGAAGTTCAGTCCAACGCTCTGCCAACTCGGCTATCGGGACTTGTAGCAAATTATGCGTGCGGCATTGCTCCCCTCGAAAAAGAAGACAGCGCCCCGCTGTCATTTTGTTCAAGGGTCTTTATTCTGGAACGAGTGATGGGTCCTTTGTATGATTCTTTGGGAGGAATATCCTCGGTTTCGATTTGCTCGGCGGGATCATGGTACGGTTTCATACGCAGTACATGGACAACTTCTCTTAGTTTTCTTTTTTCGTGAAGCAGGATCAAAATCTTGTACTGCGTAAGTCACGGCTGATAAACGGCGTAGCACCTGATACGGTCCGAAATACCTTCTTAAGAGTTTTTCGGAGAGACCGACTTTCTCACTGGAGTATAAACCCATACGAGATCTCCGGGAGCGTAGGATACCATTTGGTGTTTGGAATCGTAACGTCGACGATCTTTGTCTTGAGCTCTCAGAGTGTGCACTCGGGCTAGCTGTCGTGATTCTTCGGCTCTGGCTGCTATCTTGGTGATGTATTGTCATCAAAATCGTTAGGACAGAATGGTAGCATTGTATCTAGTGTCGTTTCCGCTTCACGACCATGAAGTAAATAGAACGGCGTAAAACCTGTGGTCTCTTGTTTAGCGGTATTATAAGCGAAGGTTACAAATGGTAGAATTTCATCCCAATTTTTTCTGCTCTACATCCACATACATTGACAACATGTCGGCCAAGGTCTTATTGAAGCGCTCCTTTAGTCCATTTGTTTGGGGATGATACGCCGTTGTGAAACGATGATCAATGTTACACAAGTCGACGAGAGAGGAAACAAGTCTGGATCGAAAGACGGCTCCACGATCTGTGATAATTACTCGAGGAGCTCCATGCCTGAGGACAATTTCTTCAAGTAAGAACTTCACTATTTCGGCGACTTCGGCTGTCGGCAAGGCTTTTGTTATTGCATATCGCGTTGAGTAATTCGTGCAGACTATTATCCATTTGTTTCCATGAGCAGACTTTGGAAATCTCCCAAGGAGATCAATTCCAATGCGATGGAAAGGAGCTATAGCTGGAGGGATGGGAACTAAACGTCCAGGTGGTCGTTGAGGAACGGATTTTCTCCTTTGGCACTCCCGACAATGCATGACATACCGAACGACATTTCGGTACATTCCCGGCCAGTAAAATCTCTTGCGAATCCTGTCATAAGTTTTCGCGAAACCAAGGTGTCCTGCGGTGGGGGCGTCATGAAAGTGCCTTAGTATGTCTGCTCGTAGATGTTTAGGAATGACTGGTAACCACAACTTTCCATCTGGATCAAAATTCTTCCTGCAAAGGATACCGTCGATGAATTTGAATTCTTCGTTTTTGGATGAGTTGCTCAAAAGTTTTAATTTCGCAAGGTCTTGATCTTTTTCTGTTCCATCGCAAGGTTCATACCGTCGTGACTGCTAAAAATTTGTCTGGTGTTTCCGTTTCCTCTTCCACTGGATTTCTCGAAAGAGCGTCGGCGTCACTATGCTTCTTACCGGTTTTATATTTTACTTCAAAATCATGCTCTTGAAGTCGGAGGGCCCATCTGGCAAGCCTTCCTGAAGGATCCTTTAAATTCATGAGCCAGCACAAGGAATGATGGTCAGTTACAACAGTAAAGTGTTTTCCGAATATGTACGGCCGGAATTTGTTGGTAGCCCATACGATGGCAAGACATTCCCTTTCTGTGGTGGAATAATTCTTTTCGGCTTTTGTCAGAGTTCTAGAAGCGTATGCTATAACTTTCTCGACATTATTCTGAATTTGTACTAGGACAGCTCCGATACCGTACCCGCTTGCATCAGTATGGTTTTCTGTAGAAGCTCTTTCGTCGTACATCCCCAATACTGTGGATCCGAAGTAAGTGCTTTCTTAAGACTGTGAAATGCTTCCACCTCTTCAGGACCCCAATGAAACTCCACGCCACTTTTCAGCAACGACTGCAAAGGTTCGGCGAGATAACAGAAACCTTTAATAAATCTTCTAAAGTATGAACAAAGGCCAAGAAAACTTCGTATGTCATGTATATTCTTTGGAGTGGGAAAATTTCTTACGGCTTTTATTTTGTCGGGATCGGGACGAACGCCATTACTAGATACAAGATGGCCTAGAATCTTTACTTCTTGGGCAGCAAAAGACACTTCTTTGAATTTAATTTAAGACCAGCTTCCTGAAGACATTTTAGAACAAGTCTTAATCGTATAAGATGGTCTTCAAAAGTTTCTGAGAACACTATTATGTCATCTAGGTAACAAAGACACATAGTCCATTTAAAATGGCGTAGCAAATTGTCCATCATTCTCTCGAAGGTCGCAGGTGCATTACAGAGACCAAACGGCATGACTTTAAACTCGTATAAGTCTTCGGGGGTAATAAATGCCGTCTTTTCACGATCCGCTTCGTCTATTTCTATTTGCCAATAACCAGATCGGAGATCCATGGAAGAAAAGAACTTGGCACCTTTCAGACAGTCGAGCGTATCGTCAATACGAGGCAGAGGATAAACGTCTTTTTTCGTGACGCTATTCAGCTTGCGATAATCGACGCAAAACGCCAACTACCGTCTTTTTTTTCTTACGAGCACAACGGGTGATGACCAAGGACTTTCAGAGGGTTGGACGATACCTTCATCAAGCATTTTCTGAACCTCTTCATGAATGATGCGTCTTTCAGTCGGCGAGACTCTGTAGGCTCGTTGGTTGATTGGAGCATGATCACCAGTAAAAATCCTGTGTTTCACATTCGTCTTCGCGGCTGTCGACTTGTCGGTCTTCGTGAAAAGCCCAGAAAATTTCCGGAGTAGTTCGGATAGCTTGTTTCTCTGTTCGTCACTTAACTCGGGTGACATCATTAACGAACAATTCATCTGTGACTCCGAAGTTTCTTGCTGGTCATCCAAGCAACCCGATGTGTCGGAAATAACACATAGATGCCCTTCATTTAGTGGTTCAGCTTGGACTATGCACATTCCTCTAGGGATGATTTGGTTTCGGAACTGCAGGTTGGTAACCCAGACATCACTTTTTCCGTTACGATATGTGGATACCATGGACGGTGTAGCAATATTTTTCTCGAAGAGCAAATGTTTGCTGCCGTCTAGAACTACATTTATGTCTCCTCGGGTTTGATATCCTGATACTGTTATTCTAGTTAAAGAATGCGGCTTAAGTGTATAGTCTCTGGTGGCATACAAATTCCAGGCGTCAGGCGCTGTGGAGTCTCGACAGATGTCTTCTAGAACAAGTTCATTTTGTCCACAGTCTATAACGGCTTGAGACGCCTCTAAAAAGTCCCATCCTAGGATGACGTCATGGCTACAATGTGATAAAACAATAAATTCAAAAGGCAGTTCCCGATTGTTTATACGGACACGTAAAAACACATTTCCCTATCGGCCGAACAAAATTTCCATCCGCAACTTTCAGCATAACGCTCTTGGCATCAGCAAACAGAACTTTCTTTAAAAATCGGCGATACTTATCGGATATGACAGAAAACGATGCCCAGAATGTATTAGAGCACGTATCGGCTTCTTATCTATTATTACGTCTAGAGTTGGTTATCAGTCATCTTGGCGGTCGACGGAGGATTTCCAGTACACGCGGCCTCACCTCCTTGGAAGGTCGCTCTCTTTAGTTTTCCTCGCTCCTACGGCCTGGCGACTGACTGGATCGGCGATATGGCGACGGGGATCTGTAACGACGTATTGGGGATCGGCCTCTCGTGGGACTTGGCGTAAAACGGCGAGAAGAGTTTGGTCGGCGTATTTCTTCTTCAGTGCCAACGTCGTCGAAGTTCCGTCGGCGGTTTCGAGAGTTGTCAAAGACAGCCTTTCTCTCTCGGCAGTAGTGCATTACATGTCCAGGACGTCCGCAGTGGAAACAAACAGGTCTGTTGTCATCCGTTCTCCACACATCTGTTTTTTTGGTTCAGGTGGGAATTTCTGAACAGGAGCTCTGTATTTCCTGGTTACAGCGGCGTATGTTGGTCGTGGTCTAGTTTCTGTAGGTTTTGTTGACACTGGGGCCAAAACCCTTTCAACTTCGTCTTGAACGATCTCTTCTAAGGATTGGGGATCGGAGTCCAAAGATTCTTGCGTCTGGTTAACTAGTCGATGGACTTCTTCTCGTACGATTGTGCGAATAAGAGAGACCAAATCAGTCTCATCCGTCAGGGATGCAACCGGTACGACGTTTGGAAGTTTTTCAAATTTCGGTCGACCAACTCTCTTCTGCTTCATATCTTCGATATAGTTGCACCATTTGATAAAACTTGCTGTGTCGTTGATTTCTCTCGTCAACAGGGCCTGATAAATATCCTCAGCAACACCTTGCATTAGGTGTGACACTTTTTCGTCTTCTTTCATCAGAGGATTTACCTCTTGGCAAAGTCCTAATACACCTTGTATGTAGGACTGTGTACTCTCGCCTGAACGCTGGGCTCGGCATTTTAGTTGTTCTTCTGCCCTTCTCTGGTATATTTTTGACGGTCACCGAAAAGTCCACTTAGTCCATTTTTAAACGCTTCCCAGGAATCTAAGGCGTCTTCGTTGTTGACATACCACTGTCTCGCAGTACCGTCAAGAAAGAAATAAACGTTAGCCAGGCACATCATGTCATCCCACTTGTTAAAGTTGGCTACTCGATCGTACTCTTTAAGCCATTTGAGAGGGTCTTCCCCAGGCGCTCCTCGGAAGGTCGATGGGCTCCTCCATTGCTGTAACGAAGGTGTTACTACAGCGGGCTTGGCTTCTTGCTCGGTCGGCATTTTTGTCCTCTTCCTACTATTTTCTTTTAACAGTCCGAATTCGGGGGATAATCCTCTTAACCGGAGGCTCCTGCGAAGGTTGTCGCTATTATCCACGTTTGACGTAATTGTACCCCGCGCCTCCACCAAACTTGTCACGGAGTTCGAAAGTACACAGTTCAATTAAACAAACAATTAGATTTATTCTAACGCTGGGAGCTCGATACAACACTGGACTGAGAACATCCCCAACTGGCGATGAACTCTGCTTTTATACACTTCGGAGTATTCGAGAAATACCCAGTATGCACTCTAAAGAATGATCTGGATTCACACATCTAGAACCTAGAGAAACAATACATTAAAAACGAGAACAAAATTCCAGTCTTTGGATAAATCTGGCGGGGCCGGGATTCGAACCCGAGACCTGAGGAAGTTCAGTCCAACGCTCTGCCAACTCGACTATCGGGACTTGTAGCAAATTATGCGTGCGGCAATATTTCGAGGAAATTCTGGAAAAGGTACCATTAGCACCGTAATGTGCAGCGGTGGGAGCATCATGCTGTAATTTTAATATCTTCTCTCTCTCATGAGTAGGGACAACTAGTTGAGCTTCTTCAACTTCAGCATGAGGTGAGTACCGGTACAGTACTCCCTGATTCATCACGTACCCTCTCCCAGTCCAATTGGCAAAGTCAACTCCCTTGTTGGGATTTTCAAAACAATCAACTATCTTTTTTAGCTCAACGTCCTTCAATTGTTCTGTTCTTAGCTCATTAGCAGTTCTCGTCGGGAAATCAATAATTATAGTTTTTAATTCGCAAATTTCTTCATCTCTATACTCTGGCCTGGAAACCATATCTGCAATAAAATTGCATTTCCCTGGAAAATAGTCAATCTTCAGATTGTAAGATTGTATTTGAAGTGCCCATCGCGCGCGGGCTAATCTTCCGGTTGGTGATGTTAAATTCATCAACCACTTTAACGGTTGATGGTCAGATGCCAGTGTAATTTCTGCCCCTTCAATATATCCTCTAAATTTGTTTAAGGCCCAGACTATAGCCAAGGCTTCTCGCTCTGTTGTCGAGTAATTTTTTTGAGCAGAACTCAAGAGTCTACTGGCATATTCTACTGGTTGTTCATCGGTGGGGCTTTCTCCTTGTAACAGAACTGCACCGAGGGCGTAACTGCTTGCATCCGTTTGGATGATAAAAGGCTTTTTAGGATCAACTTGTCTCAATATTGGCGGGGTTATTAAACATTGTTTGAGGGTTTGGAAAGCTTGTTGCTCAATTTCACTCCATTTCCAAGCAGTACTTTTCTTTGACAAGTTGCAAAGGGGTCTATCAATATCTGAAAAATTCGGGATGAATTTTCTATACCATGAGCAAGTCTGTAAAAATGACTGTAGCTGCTTTAGGTTTCTCGGGGAAGGAATGTTTTGTATCGCTGCAGTTTTTCAACAGTGTTGCTATGTAATGGAATTTCACTGGGAATCGAATTCGTGGGACAAGAGAGAACTACTATTTATTTCGACAGGACTGTCGTCTACAGGCAAAGGAACATCTTTTGAAAAAGGTATCCTGAAGCTTGGTTTGTCACCAAAATACCAAAAATTGTTACGCATGTCCATTACGATTCCTGATGTCCTTAAAAAGTCAACACCTAGAAGAGTGCGGTTACCTTTTGCATGTGGCAAAAAATTAAATCGATTTGGAAAGTTCGTCCACCTACGGTGATTGGTACTGTAGCTTTTTGAACAAGGGATGTGGATTTTTGACCATCAGCTAGGCACATAGAAAGATGAAATTCTGAGAATTTTTGTCCACGATTTCTCAAGAATTTAAACATTAATTCTCCCCTGAGTGACTGGCTGGCTCCTGTATCAGCACAAACTGTGCCTGTAGCCTCATAGACTTCGATGTCAAGTAGAGCTACTGGGGAGGTAAGACAAGTAAACATGTGTATGGCGTTGACAGAGGCACTCTCTTTTTTTGTGAGCATTTTGGACACTTCGATTTTATAAATCCAGGGTTGCCACAACCATAGCAAGAAATAGGTGGATGAAAACCGGTGTTGGTATTCCGAGCTGGCATGTAGCTAGGGTTAACAAAAGCACTATTGTGGTTACCCGAAACATTCTTTTCAACTTTGAATGAGTGAGACTTCCTAAACTCCGGATTGCCTGTATTCCTAGAAAACGAGAGTTGCTTAGTTTTGTTAATTTTTGCGAAGAGGGTTTAACATTTTCGTATGAGTCCAGCTTTTCAGCTAACACAACGGGATCATTCAGTATTTCCCAAGTGTCTAGGAAATGATTCTTGTAATCTGGGGGACACCTTTTTTTATTTGATCTGCTATGATAAGATCTTTCAAGGTTTCAAATGAATCTATTTCTAATTCTTTTAGCCAACCTTCGAAAAAGGTTCTTAGCTCAAAAAAGAAATCTTTCCACGTGGAATGATCCTGTTTCTGGTGTCGGCAAAAAAGGACTCTGAAACGGTCAGCTGTCAGTTTGAACCTTTGCAATAAAATATTGTGAATGTGAGCATAATTCCTAAACATCTCTTCCGGTTCTCTTGCAATTAACCTGCCAATATCACTTGACAGTACTCCAATTAAGTGTGATACCCAAAAATCGGCAGGTACAATTAGGAGCTTCATTTGTCTTTCGAACATTGTTAAAAACAATGATATGTCATCTTTATCAGGGATGAATGTGGGCAAGACTGTTTTTAAATCCAGCCTCATGGGGTTAGAATCAATTTGAGAAGAATTACCTACGGAAGCTGGAGGATTTTGCGCTTGTAATTTAAGCTTTTCAAGCTCAAATGCTCTCTGATCAGCAAGGAACTTATCCTCCCGTTCTATTTTCTTTAAGGCTTCGATTTCAAGCGATTTACGTTCATCAACAATGTTATTGAGCATCTCTTTCACAAACTGCTCATTATTCTGAAAGAATGTTCATGAACGATTTTTTCGCGTAAGTCAATTATTTTATCCTCTAAAGTCACAGAGACTCGTAGCTCACTTGCTAAATTATAGAGGTCTATTTTCTTGCCTTTTGAGAGAAAAGCCATATTTGTCTTTAAAACTAAAACTAGATTCAGGTTTTAAAGTATACAGGAAGTTATAAATTAAACTGGTTTTCCTAATATCAATGGATACGTATTAACTAATCATTAAACAACTACCTTCCCTGCAGAGAAAACATATAAAGAGAAAATTTCAATATAAGGAATAAACAAAACATTTTTTACAAAAAGATCTTCAGAAAATCTAAATAAAATACCATAAATTCAACTGTATATGAAATATAAAATTAATCATGAGTCACAATAGCATATTGAAAAAATGTGATTACATGTTATGTTATGAAATATATACTTAATAAGTACAAAACATTTAAAAGCTAAATGTATCACACTGTGACTCAATTAGGAATATAAGATTATTTAATATTCGTTTTTTTTTAAAAAAAAAAGAAATATTTCTTGTGAAATACTTATATATTTTATGAAACCTTCCTTACGTAATTCAAAAACACACACCGGAAATGCAATGAATAAAATACACAAACTAAACAAGTACTCCGCTATCACAGGATGTGACTCATGCAAATTAAACAAATATATTCTCAAGAAACATAAAATTTAAAATCACCAAATAGAACTTTTTGAAAGCTATAAATATATCGATTCATGAAATATATATATATATATATATATATATATATATATAAACAGTAAAAATATCTAAATCTGAAAACATTACATATATCAAAGTTTGATAATTAAATGAGGTTTCTCCCCCTCAGCTTGATAGCAGAAATTATCTTTTATTTCAATATTTAACTTTAAGAAAGAAAAAATATATATATATATATATATATATATTCAACAGATCCTTATAATAATAATAACCAAGAATTTCACCATTTACTCAATATAGCAATTATTTACAGCAAATTATTATATAGCAATTATTTTAAAATGCACCAATACATATTTATCAACAATGTTATATCAGTTACTTCTTCCTGAAAGCAGAAATGATCTTTCACTATTTGAATTTCACAATTATTTCCAACAGCAGATTGAAATAATTATAATTTTAAAAAAATGCATCATAGAAGCAAAATATACAAATACTAATATCTCAAAAAATATAAATGATCATATTCCTCAATATTATTGTACAAAAGATTTGTTACATCTACTCACAGATTTAATTTCCGTTTTCTTGTTCAAGTACAGGTGAAGATTTCAGTAACACACATAATCTCGGGAAGAGATTGTTTTTCTTCAAAGTAGCAGATATATTGTAAGTACACCACTTTCTGATCACGATGGTATTTTTAACACATAAAGCAACACAATTTCACTTCGGATTATTTCCTCACTTTTCGAGCACTTTCACCTTAGTATCCGGATGATACTAAACCGATTATTTTCCAACTAAAAGACGAGCACTTTCACCTTAGTATCGGGATGATACTAAAACTGACAATTTTCTAAAAGACGAGCACTTTTACGTTAGTATCAGGATGATACTAAAACCGATGATTTCCAGATAAAATCAAGCACTTTAACTTTGACTGTCGGGGCGACACACACTAAAATTTCCATACACGTGGTCAGTTGGTCGAAGAAAAACAACATGTCCGCTCAAGGAAGCGTTGATCAGCATCTCGGTTTCCTGGTCCGGTTAGAACGTTGGGCGCCACTATGACAATCCCCCATGTCGTGTATTCATTGTGTTGAAATGAAGAAGCCTTTTCATTACTGGAACAAATACTATTTAATGTTCTTACGTTCCACAACACAAGGGGTCACTTAAATAAAACAACAAAACAACACACATCCATTATCGTTACAGAAAATGGATTAAGGACTAAAAGGAGGGAAACAGGCTTTCCCTGACTCCACGTGTACACCTCTTTCCCCGGTAGCGATCCAGGGCAGAAGGCGAGGGGAACGAGTTCCCGCTTCCCTAAAGAACAGGTGGTGCCCCCTGGCTGCCACAAATCATCAAGAAAAGGCAGGGTTTAAATGTATTTGTTACATACTGTAGAACTACAAAAATAACTTTTTACTCCAAAAGTTTTTTTTTTACTACTTATTTAAAGGAATACATAATTTTTGTGTGAGAACTCGTAATATATACTTGTGTTTAGGTACCATTTTTTAAAAAAGTATCCTTTTTTTATGCAAAATATTTTTTACACATATATAAAACAATACATAAAATACAGTGAACCCATTTGTTTAGTAAAATGTTTGTATAGTTTCTTTAAAAAAAATTATGAAGCTTTGAAATTTGAAATTTTTTTATTTTTCTGCTTTTTTTATGCATAAAACTAGTTTTAAAAAATTAGGCACTGTCTTAATAGAAAAAAATAGGTTCACTATATGCATAGGCATCTTGTATAGAAGTATAAAAAATCTGGAATCATATAGTGCAATATTTTTTTTTTAAATGTACCTAAATGCAAAAAAAAAATATATGCTTTTGAGAAAAAGGGAAAAAACTAAAAAAAAAACAATATTTTCACATATTATACACTTGATTAGTATTTGCTTGCCTATTTTTATATGACTAATAATAATCCTTAATCATTTTCTAGAGTTACAAAAGTAATTATAAATTCATATGTTTTTTCCCCTTTGTTTTAGTTAACATGAACATAATTTTCGAGATCTTGTAATACATATTTTCATGTATTTCTTACAAAAATATTCCTTGAATGTACAAAAAAATTTACACATACATATAGAGCAACATATCAAACATAATGAACCAGTTTTTTTTAACGAATTAATTGCGTAATTTCTTTAAAATAATCATAAAACCTGAAAATTATGAAAATCTTAATTTTTCTTTTGCACGTATAAATTTATTTTTTAAAAAATTAGACATTACATACTAAAAGATATTTTGTTCACTACACAGAACGTTTATATAGATCAAACACAGGGGAAACTACATATTTAAAGCTGAAAAGGTGCGTCAAAAAAGCGTGGTCATTTGTTTACATTTTTATTTTTCATATTTTAGGGCTATTTTATCAACAAACATATAAGTATTATACATTTTTAGATTCAGAAAAATAAGCACTATTTTTTAGAACTAAAATTGAAAAATCGATTTTTCAAAGTATACGATATGTCCCTGTTCTCTTAGCGATAATAAATTATATTATATCACCTGGCAATACTTTGGTATCTTCAAAAGATTCTTTCGTAGATTACTAACAATAACTCTCCAGTAGCGTAATCCAATTGAATCCTCCAACTTGAGTCTACTGCTGCTGGCTCAATAGCCTTCATCCTTGCTAGCTTACAACGCTCTACTTAAATGCCCTATCTACTTTGCATATCCCGTTCACTTTTCCGAGTTGATTGGAAATGTACGTGAATTTATAATCACCAAAAAGACGCCTAAGAATATTAGTGGAAAGGTTCCGTACAGATTCGTCACAATATATATTGAAAAAGATAAAACTAGAACAGAGAGAGAGAAATAATGAAACACTAAAAAAAAACTTAAAATTCTCCTTAGTGCACAAAAACAGAAAGACCTTGAAAAAAGGTTTCATATCTCGGATGATTATTATCCACCAATAAGATTGATTATTTATTAACATAGGACTACACGTGAGCAATTGGATTTAATTCGATTTTTTATTACCGTCATGCTCTGAAGCACCGCGCTAGGCTTACGGCAATGGACCTCGTATTTTTGAACCTCAGTCAGATAACAAGGATGACTACTGAGCTTTCATCATATTCCTCAAATTTCCATACTACACCAACGTAAGAACGCTGTGCCTTAATTGATGTAACGTGCATCAGCCTCTCTACATGATAGGTAATTAGTGCTATTAGGATTCGAGCTTACGATTCGTTGACCACGAATTCATGACCAAGATCAATCAACTACCGCGACCATACGAAAGCTCTTAGAGATGAACCTCCTACGCCAGTGTTTCTCAAACTTTCAATACTGGCGCCCCCTTTTTCAATCACAATTTTTATCGCGCCCCCCTTATACATAATAATTTACTGAATGCAATAATAATGCACTTTTACGATAAAGCAACAATATATATTATAAACCGTACAAATTCATGACATAAAAATTAAATTTTGTATATGTTACTTTTAAGCAAAAAAAAAGTTAAGTAATAGGATAAATACTAAGTTATTTTTCCTTTCTCTGATTTTTAAATTGGAACATCTTACAAAATGCGGTGGTTGCTTAGAAGACAAAATATAGATATCAGCTAAATATAGAAAATGAACTCAGAGGGTCAATTTCTTATCTTAAAACTCCTTTCAAAAACTTTGCTCTGTAAGACAAGCCCATGGAAGTAGATAATAATTCTTAAACTTGTTCTTAATTTAGTATTAATTAATTAGTCATAAAATACTCTGTGCACCACTCATACATTAAAAGCAGTGTTTCTCAAACTTTCAATACTGGCGACCCAATTTTCAATCATAATTTTTGTCTCGCCCCCTGTACAACAATAATGTATTTACTGCAATAAAAATGCACTTTGAGAGAGAGACGCTAAAGTTACAATACGATCTTAATTATAAACCGTACAAATTAATACGATAAATATATTAAATTTTGAGTATATTTTAAGTAATTTATATATTTTAAGAAAATTACTTAAAATATATATTACTTAGAATTATGTTATTTTTCTTTCTCTAATTTTTAAATTGGAACAGATCGCAAAATGATGTATTTAATTAAAGATTTATTTCCTTCAGCATATTCTTTTCTCAAAGCACAAATGTCATTAGAAAAATAGTCTAGTCAATGTCGCTCTCTATCATATCCATAACATCTGGCATTATAGGGTACGTTTGCGTGAGTCTGGGCAACCTATCGGACGTCTGCGCAAAACATGTAAAAATGCTTTTCCTCGTACAATTCCAGTCAGTTTTGGTCGACTCGATACTCCTATAGCTACCGAATTTAGCTTGAATGTACATTTTTTAAATTTCCACGTTAATTGTAATTCACGGTAATTAAGTATTTACGGCAGTAGATTAAAACAATATCATACATACATTTTTAAGTCGTAAGCAAACATTCGACCATAATAAAGAATCAACAAGTACACAGACGAGCGAGCATGGTTCCGAAAATTAAATCAAGGCGATCTTCTCAAAAATACTTAAATTTTGGATTTACCACTACTGAAGTAAATGATGGAAAAAAATCCCCAGCTCGATATGTGTTAAAACTTACAAATCTGTAGAACAACATGTGAAAGTTGTTTTTAAAACATGTAAAATCATTTAGATACGTTGGCAAGGAATTTTAAAAAGTATTTTCTGGATGAGGACAGCTTGGTAGCAAGTTACGAGTGGATTAGGGATCTATTTCAAGATACTCCAGAAGGGCTCTCAACTTCCGAAGAAGAAATCTTCATAGATTTCACATCCAGTGAAAAATTAAAAGGCAATTTTGTAATAAATCGCTCTTTGAATTTGGGGTAGAGGTGGATGAGGAATTATCTGTACTGAAAACAAAAGCACTTCGTATACTATTACCATTTTCAACATCCTACCTTTTTTAAACCGGATTTTCTGCAGTGGATGCCTTGAAGACAAAATATAGATCTCAGCTAAATATAGAAAAATAACTCTTTAAGTGTCAATTTCTGATATTAAACCTTCCTTTGAAAAACTTTCCTCTACAAGACAAGCCCGTGGAAGTTCCTTATAATTATTAAACTTGTTCTTAATTTAGTAATAAGATTGATTGATTGAATATTAACGTCGCACTGTTCAGCTGCACGAGGGCTTTTGACGACGGACCACGTAATTTTGAACCATGGTCAAGTGACGTGGATGACACCTGAGCTGGCACCCCTCTCACCTAACTACCACACCAGACCAACGGGAAAACGTTTCAACTCTCAACAGATTTAACGTGCATCGCTGCCCTACACGACGGGTCTTTAGTGGTACTGGGCTCGAACTCGTGACAAGGCAAGCCACTATCCGATACCTATACCACTCGGCTACCGCGGCCAAATTCAGTAATAAGAAATTATTTATAAAATACCTTCTTCAGTACTGATACATCAAACGTATACTGGCTGAAACACCGACTCTTCGCACGAGTTCATTTTTTAAAAAAATAAAACATTATTCTTGATATAATAGCTGAACTGTAAGGAGAGTAAAACTGTGTGCACGACATTGTATACAAAAATAAAAAATGATTTTTTTTTAGATAAATGCTATAATTGTAAATAACTGTTTAAAAGAACTGTAATTTTAAACTTCACACAATTAGCATTTAGAATTAATGTTAAATTATGAAAAAGAATATAAAATTCCGATGAAGAATAATTGTGTTACTTTTTAACATTTAAAGCGAGAAGACTTCAAAAAGTTTATCCCGGAGCAGGCGCGTACTCGATACTAACATTAATGGTAGTGCGGGGGGACTCAGTCATCCCAATCATTTGTTTAGAATTATTTTTACTGTACACGATACAAATCGGAATTCTAGTGAATATTTTAATTTATAGAAAGTATACTTACCTTCTTTCAAGGACTATTCAATTATTTGATGATTTGAGAAAAAATCCAATAAAACTGAACTAAAATGATTCAAAAGTACAAGACCATAATAAAGGACGCAAATCAGACACTTTTTAATTATCCTACAGAAATGTTAAACCAATCAATTCTTTTCCAAATATCGCAAAACTCAATTATTTACAATTTCCCTAAGCGAAAAGCAAACGCATGAAAGGTGGGAGGGAACTAATATTGATAATAACCATACCATAAGATTGAAGGTCAATCAAATGATTAGCAAACGTACTATGCAGCCTGGCTGAAAAGTGAATCATGAATTCTTTTTCTACAACTAATGTACAGTATTTCAATAATAATTACAGCGGTGAATTGTTTATCTTAGAATTTTTCTCAGGGTCTGGGTTTCGTTTTTTCTTTTAACGAGTAATATTTTATGTTAAAACTTAATAAAAAAAAATCACTCATTGAGGAAAAACAGCAAATAAAACAAATTTTTTTTTTCTTTAATTTGGTTTTGGGATCAAAGATAGCTATTTGATGACGGATAAAAGCTAGATAATAAATATAAATTATGTCAGTGTGTTGTGTGTATTTTTTTTTTTATTATGGAAGAAAGCATTTTGTTTTACTTCTCTTTCCGGTTATTTTTTTTAAAAAAAATCTTTAAATTTTCGATACGCTCGCGCCCCCCTTGTAGGGTCATCGCGCCCCCCCCAGGGGGGCGCGCCCCACACTTTGAGAAACACTGTCCTACGCAACTGTGCATGTTGATGATATTGTGGTATTATCGCATAAAATTTAAACATTATTGTGCGAATAAATGAAATATTTTCTTTTTTTTAATTTTAAAACATCTCACAATAAATGTTTACTTTATTATTTTTTTTACGTTACTGAAAATTTAAAAATAGACAATGATAAATGAGTATGATAGTAATACAAAATTAATATAATAATAATATAAAATGAGTATGAGAAGGAGAGATAGCAATGAAAACGGAACATGATAATAAATTTTAATCCTTTTTAAAACTAAAAATACTGTTTGATTAAAATATTTTCCAAGACTATCATTAATATTTAGACTGCCTAAATTAAATCACCAATCTTTTCAACCACTATCTTTATTTTTTTAAATTGAATATTTATCCTAAACGACACTTCAATCCATTTTGCTTAAGAATTAAAAAAAAATCGAATGTTAAGTAAAATAAAAAACGTATAAAACTATTTCGAATAAACATATATTATTACAGTTATTATAATCAATCTGGTACCCTCGGTAAAATTAAATCATAGCAATATTTAGCATCCGATGAGAGCTTGAAGTAAAATTAATTCAATAGTTCAAATTTGGTAGCGAGAGCCACCACTAAATAATGCCACCATGAAGTGGCTCTCACATTTGGGGACTTGCCGTGTCTGCAAAAGCTTAGTTGAGTTGCCAATATGTACCCTATTAGAACAGTGCTTCTCAAACTTTCAATATTTGCTACCCAATATTCAATTATAATTTTCACTGCCCCCCTCTCCAATACAATAACAATTTATTGCAGCGTTTCTCAAACTGTGGGGCGTGCTCCCCTTGGGGTCCGTGACCACTCTACAAGGGGGGCGCGAGCTAATTGAAAAGTCAAAAACAAACGATTTTAAAAAAAAATATTAATTTACTAAAAGTAAACAAACAAAATACAATTTGGCATAAAAAATAAAATACACATTTACACTGATATATTACACTTATAAATGTATCGGTGCTACACAATGTATTTTATAATTAATTTAACAATACGAAGTTAAGAACAAGTTTAATAATTACTAGTGACCTATGGGATTGTCATATATAAAATTATATACAAAAATTAACACTTATCTTGATAATTTGTACGGTTTATAATAAATCCCTTAATTGCCGATTAAAAATTACGGGGAGAAAAGGGATAAATAAAAGCAATTAAAAGGGGCTCTAAAATGAGTCAATTCAAAGCAAAGACTGTCAAGTTCCTTTTATTCAATTCCAAGCCTTTCGGAATAATTTTATGGATAATAGTGCACAGAAAAGATCGTTCTTCGAAAAGACGTATATATACGTCCGGTGCAATTAGCGCACTTGAGTGAGACGTTTATATACACCAGTGGAACTTAAGAGGTTAAAGTTGTATCGTAGTTTTAGCATCAAAATATAGTATTATTGAATTCAATACATTGTTATTGTATGAGGGGGGCGCGATGAAAATTATGATTGAATATTGGGTTGCGAATATTGAAACTTTGAGAAGCACTGATGTATTGAGTTTAATAATTCTACACTTTGACGCTAAAGCTACAATACGACTTAAGGTATCCGACTACTTGCGACAACTTTTTTTTGGAAAAAATGGAGATATGGGGATTTTTTTGTGATTTTTAGATCTATTTAGTATATTTTAAGGAAAAAATCGTAAAATTGAAAACAGAAAAAAAATGATAATTATTAAAAGGGGAAAATGCTGGTGAAAATGTACGAAAAATTACGTAAACGAGGTCCACTCTGTACAAATTTTTTTGAACAAATTCTCAAGTTTTCAATTTTAATGTGTTACTTTATTACTCATGTTTGAAATGACCTTCAGCATAATAGATATATTAATCTTTACAAAAATTAGAGGACACTATCTTAGTGACTATATGAAATTGTTAAAAAAACAGTGAGATTATATTCACATAAAGGACTGTAAATTTTGAAATAAAACAGTGATTGATAAATCTGAATGTCGAAACACTTCTACTGTTATACAAAACATTCAAAAAAATGTCAGCATATTATTTTCATGACTTTTTGAGCAATCACTGTCCCCGTTTGAGTTTTTGAAAAAAAAAAAACACATTTCGAGTAAAACGCGTTTTAAAGTTTAAAACCTTGTGTAAAGATATGCCATCTTCTTTTATTAAAACACTTGTACTTTTTGTTCTAGTGAATGGAAAATAAAAATTTTGGTATTTTTATTACATTAATAAAATGGTCTATAAAATAAAATCATAAAAAAAGTTTTGTCAATTTTTGAAAAAAAATCCTGATTTTAGGGTAGTCGGATACCTTAAACGTCGTAAGGTATCCGACTATATTCGGAACCATGATTTTGTAAAAGTGCATAAATGGATAATATTTATGATATTTAGTGTCACTTAGATTAGAAAACGTATGTAAAATTATTTTAATAATAGTATTACAATAAAAAATTATTTAAGTACAATATTTTGACAAAAAATGAACATAGAATGACCCATTTTCAAAATATTCTCCTTTTGTGAAAAGTGCTTCTATTATAATAATATTTTGTTTGTATATAGCTCAGACCTCTGTACATATATAGGTTCAACTGGAAGTTTTGAAACATATAACTTAGACGTGGGTTAAACCATGTTTTACGACAACAGAGGAGAGAAATTTTAAGAAAAAAGCGCCGATAATTATTTCAATTGGTTGTAACTCTAAAAATAATGTGATTTTTCAAAAATCATAGTTGAGTCTCCGTACAGAGGTTTTAGCTACATACAGGCAAAATATTATTATAATAGAAGCATTTTTCACAAAAGGAGTACATTTTGAAAAAAGGTTATTCTAAGTTAATTTTTTTTGCTGAATTATTGTATTTAAATAATTTTTGTTGTCAAACCGTCCTTAAGAGAATTTTATACAATTTTATACACAATTTTATATATGTCTCTTTATCTAAGTGACACTAAATATCATGAAAGGTATCCATTTATGAACTTTTTTAAAATCACGGTTCCGAACGTAGTCGGATACCTTAAGCGCCACAGGCGTATATAAACGTCTCCTTGAGGAAAAGCGTTAATAGCCCAGTTTTCAATATACTCACACACCCCTCGTAGAGCAACCACATCCCCTAGGAGACGCACCCCACAAATTGAGAAACGCTGCGTTAGGGAACAACAAATTATAATCTAGTACAGATATATTATTATTAAGTTTATAGGTGTAGAATATTTTGAAATACAAAAACGATACATATAATTAATTTATATCAGCGCAAAACAACGATAATCCTACCCAAAAGATTTATAAACATTGTTCATCTTAGTTAATGTAACATTCGTACATTGAGATATATTATTTTTATGGATTGTGTGAGAGCAATGAAGCACTTGGTGAGATTCCGATTATTCCAAAAACATAAGGAGGATATAGGATGTCGTATGTTTGAGTGGAAGAATAACTCTTCATTCCATTTCTTTTGCTTCTAAAATCGACTGTGATAAACGAGGCGGAAATTTATTTGACATCAAAAAGCTCAAGAGACCCCAAGTGTCAATGATAGGATGTCTGAGTGAATCCTTTAAATCCAAGATTACTTCCTGTTTAAAGCCCTGGAGCCTTTAAGAAATCGCTATAAAAATGATAGATCTCTTAAAGAGTTATTTAAAATTGCTATTTGTCTTAGACATTTTATTTCTACTTTACGTTTCTCAAAGATGAAAAAAGGGATTCACATATGGATGTGGTAGAATTTATAAAATATTCACTTCGTGTGATTAGGGTAAATTCCTTTGTAATGGGATGTAATAAATATGCATTAATTCGCTGTTATTCAATTATTACTATTAGTTCACTCTTTCCCTATATATATATATATATATATATATATATATATATATATATATATATATATATATATATATATATATATATATCTTGTTCAAATTTTCAATCGTTAATAAAATATATATACTTTCTATTCATCCATTCAAGTTCATATATATTTTTAAACTTATAGTGGATGGCACTTGATGTTAATACAGTTTTTTTCATATATTAATTCATTAATTAAATTAAAAAGTGAATAAATAGTAACAATAAAAAATAACAGCCCAACACCATGTAAAGAAAGAAAAATGGAGAAATGCAAAGAAAAAATAGCTTTCTATTTTGTCACTTAATATTGTGATTCTGTCATATGTATATACATGTTTCTATTAATTGTAACTATTTATATAATAAAAAGTAACTAAAATAAAAATTTTCTTTGTTGACCTAAGTAGGAATTGGCTTATTTTTTTATATTACTTGTTTTAATTCTATGATTACTTTTTTCTTCAAAATTACTCCTATAAATATCAATCCAGATTTTAATCTGAAGTAGATAAATATCTGAAAGTAATAATTACTAATTATAAACCCTTAGCTTGTAATAATATTATTTCCTTGTGTACAATTTGTTATAAAAAGTTTTGTGTGTGGTTATTGTTACTTGGTATTTTTCACAGAAATTTTTTATTCTTCTTTCATGCTAATAAGAATCAGTATTATTTTATGTCTTCAATATAGTATGGTTGTCTTAAAACAGTTCTATAAGTATTCAACGTTTGAATTTATCTCAAAAAGTTTGGTGTTTAGTGGATTATTTAAACCTAATTTTTTTAATATCCTGGTTCTACCTTACGTTAATCTGCGGAGAATATATTTACTATTTACTTTTTAGATTTGTGCTTCTCAATATAAATCACATACGTATTATGAAATAGTTTTCGTGTTAGTGTGTTGAATTCCATATTTTTCTTACATATTGAAACTTTTTATATGTATGTTCTAGGTATTCCATAAAAGAATTAACTTTTGAATCAGACATGGTCTCGTACATCTAGACAGCAATTTTCTTCGCTTCTTCATTTATGGTTGTTCAAAGAATCGGTATAAATCTTTCTTATGTGTTAGCTGAATCTTTTCACAACATATTAAAGATGAATAAATATATTAAAGATAAATGAATTGTATGAATTGTTATATTAAATCAGCTATGTTAAATAGAAATAAATTATTTTAGTGAGGCACCAAATCACTTTATCAGTATATTTTTTTTTCTGTAACTAAAAGGACTTTAAATCTCCCAAGACAATTTTAAGGACAACACAGTTCCAGGTTTAAAAGCTGATAGATTAATCTCTAGACATAGTTTATTTTAAGATGAAAAAATATCGCTAATATAAGAACCCTGCTCGGAGATTTTCTACTGCAAGTTTCATCCAATCAAGTAAAATTTACACAAGGAAATTACTGCCCTGAAATTCTGCAACTGTATTTACATATTATCTGAACGAGTAGAGTAATTTTTACATTTTAAAATTTAATTGGCCCCATGGAGTGAGTGAGTGAATATTAACGTTACACTGTTCAGCTACACAATGGCTTTTGGCGACGGACCACGTAATTTTGAACCATGGTCAAGTGACGTGGACGACACCTGAGCTGGCACCCCCTGTCCTAACTACCACACCACACCATCGGGTTGGTACCATGGAATGCAGATCAGTAGTCTGTACACTGTATAACATTATTCATTGATGAATTCGACAGAAGGACACAACTTAATTTAAAACAGGTTACAAATATTATAAATACCTGCTCCTACGAAGAGCATATTTTTTACAAAATTAGGATTTGAAGAAATATATTAGCATGTTACGAGGAAATGTTGTGGGACAGTGCACTGTTCAGCTACACAATGGCTTTTGGCGACGGACCACGTAATTTTGAACCATGGTCAAGTGACGTGGACGACACCTGAGCTGGCACCCCTGTCCTAACTACCACACCACACCATCGGGTTGGTACCATGGAATGCAGATCAGTAGTCTGTACACTGTATAACATTATTCATTGATGAATTCGACAGAAGGCCACAACTTAATTTAAAACAGGTTACAAATATTATAAATACCTGCTCCTACGAAGAGCATATTTTTTTTACAAAATTAGGATTTGAAGAAATTTATTAGCATGTTACGAGGAAATGTTGTGGGACAGTGAAAAAAAATCTTTGATCTGGTAGACTACTTTAATAGATTTCATAAGATATCCCGCATCAAAATAACTTCGGTTTGTGATTTTTTATTTGTTATATCTAAGATTTTACTAAACATTTTTTTTTATATAAATTATTATTTTCTTTCGTCTTTCGTCTTACTTTCTTTGTCTAACTAAAAGTAATTCATGTGTATTTATATGCGAGATTATATCCCGACGTGAGCGAATTTGTTTTACGCAGTTATCATTCACAGTCCTGGCTATCACTTAAGTTCGAGGTATTAGTATTTGATTTTGATTTCTAAACATCGCATATATATAATTTAGAGTTTTAAATTCATTTTTATAGAGTAATAATAGTACAAATAAATAATCCAACTCTGCGCTAATGCAATTTAACCAGGCTTAAAACTTTTTGAAAAGTTAAATGTCAAGGTTTGATTTTATTTTTATTTTACTTCACATTCTGAAGCAACACAGGGGCTATTGGCAATGAATCTAGTCAATTCCAGTAATGACCAGGTAATGAAGACGACACTTCTTCTGGCACACATTTCTCTAAACTTCCACATCACTCCAATGGGAGGACTAGAGTGCCTTCAGTGGAACACGTACTCGAACCGGCAACTCAACAATGCCGGCTACGCGAGCTCGTATCAATGACCAGGGATACCAAGGCAAGGTAAAAAATCTGAGAGATAAACTCTATTTTGTGCGACACTAGTACGAAATTTGTAAGCCAATTCTGCAAGTAAATCACATTTGTGATATAATACACTTGATCCATCTCCAAAATAGGTAATTAGATTTTGAAGCTTCAACACAATCCTAATTTTTTTTATCCTAACTTTCTAGTGGGAGTTAAAAAGCTCTTGGATTAATTGCTGTTAAGACAGTATTCGGTACTACAGATCTTTTGTACTTAAATTTAATAGTAGAAAAAGTACAAGTTCTCTCTCTCTCGATAGGGTGTTATATTAACGTCGGGCTTTGAAGCAACACGAGACTATTGGCAACTAACTTCATAATTTGGAGCCTCGGTCAAGAGACAAGTACGATGCCTATGAGTTGGCTCCTCCCCCTCCTAGCTACCAACCAATGAGAGGACATTGAGACTCCATTACATCGGCCCCTTCTACACGATGGATTTTCAGTGGCACTAGGCTCGAACTCTTGACTCGCGTGCCACGAGTTAGTGACCATAACCACTGGGTAACGCGACATTGTTAATTCTCGAAGTTTGTTGCAGTCAAACCACGACTGTTCTCATTTTGTCTTTCAACCACTAAATTTTCCCTTTGTATGGTTGAAGTAATTTATGCTATTGGAATTTTTTTATATTATTTCATTTTTATGTTTGTTTTTAAATATGTTTTCAATAAAAAAATTAAGAAATTTCATAAATGAAATTATCATTTTCTAAGGCATGTTATTTTATATTAAAAATAACAATCATTTGTTACTATTTATGTAATTATTATTTATTATTTTTATTTTTGCTCAATTAGGGAGAAAATATGAAAGAATTTTTTATCAAGTTTTCTTATTAGATGACAATAACTATCACAAATGCTCAAAAAACTATTTATAGTTAGTCTTATTATTTCAAGAAACATAAGCAAAATTTTTAGTAGCTCTTTGTTCTATGAATTTGAAAATTCAAGCTCAAAAAGATAAAATATTATTTTTCTCAATTACACTCTATAACAAAAAACGACACACCAAGAAGGAGTTGCCCGATTGTAATGAAATTTTGTATACAAAGACATTTTAACCAAACATGCAAATGATTAAAATTTGGTGTCCAACGAATGTATAGTGGGAGCTACAACGCATCGGAACTGCGCACTCAGCAGGTGTCTATAAGAAGCGATTCTCAATCTGATGGAGAAAGTTTCTGTTGCATTGAGATTTAGGATACATTGGAGCAACTGAAAGAAAAATGCCTCGCCACAGGATTCGAGCTCATTACGAGCAACTGTCAGAGTTGGAAAGAGGTCGTACCATTGAACTGAAAGAGGTAGGTTGGGCAAATTGGAGAATCGCTCGTCCAATGGGTTGAAGCGATGTAGCCATTAGAAGATGCTGACAACAATGGGTGGAGAGTGGCAGATTTTAGCATCATGAGGGTAGCGGTCGACCTAGGGACACAGCAGATCAGGAGGACTGATTGATTGTCCGATCAGCCGTCACAGCGCTTGATTCACCGTTATCAACCATCAGACGTACGACCCGCACACAAATGTCCACCATGACCATTCACAGACGTCTGATAGAGCTAAAATTACTCTCGTACCGACAACTACGCTATCTGTCATTCACACCTGCACACAGTAGAGCCAGATTACAGTGGTTTTGGGCTTGATCAGGTTGGAAGCATGCTGACTGGGGACGTATAGTGTTTAGCGAAGAGTCCCGCTTCCAAATGCATCCTGACCATCATCGAAGACGTGTCCGGAGACGCCCAAACCTGCTTTCTCTATTGCACGCCTCACAGACCTTCAACAAGGAGTTATGGCCTTGGATGCCATTTCTTTTGAAGCCGGACCCCTTTGGTTGTCCTTAGAGGCACACTTACAGCACATCAGTATGTCGACAGTATTCTGAGAACTGTTTTGCTACCATTCATTTTGCGGTACCCTGGCTTTATTTTTCAGCAAGATAATATCAAACTACATATCACGCATGTTGCTATGAACTGTATTACAGCTTATCAAACACTTCCTTGTCCAGCCAGATTGCCAGATCCCTCTCCAATCGAGCATGTCTGGGATATGATGAGAAGGCGACTGCATCTATCAGGGAATGTTGATAACCTGACCCGACAATTTGAGCAAATTTGGTAAGAAATACCACAGGAGACCATCAGTGTGCTTTATCACTCTATGTTACCTCATGTGGCAGCTTGCTTCCAGGCTAGAGGTGGGTCATCTCCTTATTGAGCTTGTTACTTTGTAACTATGTAAATCTGAAAAGAATCATTCAATTTTTTTCTGAAATTGTAATCATTTCTTATTCTACATGTGATCTTTCTATCCACCAATTTTTGTCTCTATTAGACAACTCGTTCTTGGTATATCGTTTTTTTTTTGTTATAGAGTGTACATGGAATATGTGTTTTTATGTAACATTTTATGGTATTATTACCACTTGATTCAAAATTAGTGTGACCAATTTTAAAAACATATGGTTAATTCCTATCATTTTACATATGATTTTAATTTAAAAAGGAAACATTTAACATAATAATCTAACCATTTTTATTAGTGGAAGTAAATTAAAGTACCGAAAACTTTAAGGCTTTTGAAGGATGTTTTTTGAAATTTTATTTTAAATAAAGCATTTAAAAATCAAAAAATACATTTTCTAAAGTATCACTATCTAAACTTTAAGACAAAATAAAATTTGGCTCGCAATCAAAAGCTCCAGAAAAAAAATTTAAATGAAAAGAAGTCCTTAACACTAGATTGCCTAAGGAAGTCATTTTGACTGCTTTTTAATTTTAATGAGAAAAACGGAAGTTTATAAAGCACAATTTCTTAAAATTTCTAAGAATATATATTTTTTTTTTCTTTTGCGAAGTATTTTTTTTGGTTATATTTACTAACAACTTATTATATGACGGTAAATAATGTAAAAATATTAAAAGTTAATTTTAAACAATTTTATTTACACATATTAATTCTTTCACAATGCAGTCATTTTGACTGCTTTTGGGCAATATAGGTATATACTATATAAGTTTCAGTCTTTCTAGTGTTAATGAAAAAGAAGTCGAAAAGAATGATCGCTGTAGGAAATCCACTGCTTCAAAGAACTTTGGCAAATAAACTTTAGATATCGCAATTGGCAATTTGTCGTCAGATAAAGTAAATTGGTTATAAAAAGGTGAATAAACCAGTCTGTCGTCAAATGTTTGCAAAGACTGATGAAAAACGAAGAGAGAGAGAAAACACTATTGGCTTCTGTATTTAATGTTACGCAAAGGTATAGACAAAACACAAATAACTTCGGTTAAAGCACTGTTTCATCTGTCATTTACAGCTGTGAAACGAAGATATAACATATTTCGCTGGAAAGATGTCGCAAAGACGCATTTATTTTGGAAAAGACAAGTAAACCGTCAGGTGTTGTGGTATGAATGGAAATGCCCTCTCAAGGCTTAACAAAACCATTTTTTGTGTAGATTGATTAAATATTAACGTCGCACTGTTCAGCTACTAGAGGGCTTTTAGCGATGGACCACGTAATTTATTTTTTGTGTAGAACCAAAGGCTGAAATTGATGCTGAATACTATCAGCAAAAAGTTTCGAAGCACATTATCAAAGAAAGTAAACGTCTTTACCGTCGAGGAAAGTTTTTTTTTCACCAAGATTCTGCACCCGTGTCGTGTCATACTGCAAAATACACTATAAAGAAGCTAAAAAATAAAAATAAATAAATTTTCTTCCTTATGAGAAATAGCTGTCAAAATACCCTCCTTGTGAATATTTTTATGGGAATACTTAAAAAAACAATTAAATAGATGTAAGTTAAGAACTCTCCAAGGGCTTCAAAAAGAAATCAATGAGGAAGTTAGAAAAATTATCCCCAAAATGTTCGAGAATGCTCTTTTTTGCTTGGCTAAATGTTTACGTAAAATAAACTATGCTAAAAGAATACACACTGAAAATTTCAAGTAAATAACTTGATTCAAAAAAAAAAATTATGATGCTCTGAAAATGGTCACACTATTTTTGAATCAACCGGTATAATTGTTATATACACGCTGCATCTTACAAATAGTACTGTACAGTTTCACTCATTTGTTGTTATTAATAAAAATCGATTAGAGACTTATCGAGATGTAAATATAATTCCTTCACATACACCAACAATGTAACTCATTCATGAATTAAAAACCCTTTATATCCTTGTAAGAATCTAAATCGTATTTGTTAAAGGAAAAGAAGAGAGTTTAAAAAAAACTGTTTTAATCGAAATTACAAAACTCTATGATTAAAACCTCTATTTACTTCATTAACAGCAAAAGTTGATATCGAAAACGACCTTAAAGCACTGCGTTTTTACTTTATGAACACTCCCATAAATTATAGCTTTAGTGAAGGGTCTAAAAATGAAAATGAAATATGCATAGAATTATTGATTTTTATTCACTCTCTTAACATAAAAAATAAAATAGAAGGAGGGCTGGTTTCCGGGCAACCTTATATTGTGCGAATTTTTCTGTTGAATATATATTTTTCCTTCTTTTAAAGATGAAAAATATTAGCAACAAGGATAATGTTTTTAAAATTCTTTTGCAATTGAACAAGTGCAATTCACATATATTGCTAAAATTTGCATAAACTCACACACAGTTTCGTGTTGAAAGTTCGTAACTAATTTTTTTCTATTTCCTAACTGTAAAATTCTCTTTCTCATTCTCTTTATATATTTGATCATGTATACAATAAATTTATTCACCTAGAGTTAATAAAGTTCTATGAATTTTCGCCTGCACAGAATAAAAATAAAATTTTCGCAGGTTCTGATTCAATTTGAATTACAATTTTTTTTTTTATTTTGATTTAATTTTTTATGTAAATCAAGGATATAATACGTTTTTACTTTCAGTTGAGAGTGGATAGTTTTTTTCCCGGAAGAATACAGCTCAAAATATTTTCTCATCATTTTTATTTTTATCTTTTATAAAGTGCATGCTAAAATGAAAGGCGAGGTATAATGATAAGGCATATAATTTTCTTGACAAGTGCTTTTGAATTAACTATTACTAGCAGTCAGATATGATTTAATGAACTTTAGCCAAAAAATATTAAATTCTGAATGTATTTTTACTAAATGTTTACTTTAGCATTTTACACTAATGGTCATTAAATTTGCAACAAAAGGAAGAAAAACGAATAACGAAACTTTATTTTACTGAACGCATACAGCATAGTAGGAAGGAAATATGATTTTATAAATTTGTAATGGTAAACCAAAATAATTACAAACAGAGAGTTGCCCGCTTGTTACAACTAAAGTTGCTCTAACCCGATTAGGAATCTAGTCAAACTGGTCTTGGATGACAAATACGAATTAAGTCAAACCATGCTGTTTCAAGTTTGTGACAAAATTTATGAGCCATAGTGACTAGAGAGCATTAACGGCCTTATTTCTCATAAACGCTTGATCAGATGTTTTCAGTTAATGACAGATTAGGAAAACGTTCTTCCCACAGAGCAACAGTCGTACACCCTCTGGATCGAGGTCGATCAAGATACATTGGGCAACATGTGGTCTTACTTTATCTTTTTGAAGGATAACAACTCCAAGGATTCGAAGATACATGAGTGTATGAAGCAAACAAGAAGTATTCGTATCGCGTACTTAATAGCTACCCATATCCAACACACCACGTTCAGAGTATGATTGATATCGAATGCAAGAGGGTAACGAACGTTCTTCTCGGGGCCTTCAAGCACGGATACATTCATCATAACGCTGCGTGCAGAACCGGTACTCGTCTAAAGAGACGTTGGGGGAAACTTTCGTATCCACTTTCGTCGTTGCACTCACCACTGTCACCCCGCATCTATATGATGCAGTGTCAAGGAAAGCCGTAATAATGATTGTCATGCACACTGTCCGTATTTTTCCACGCGTAATCGCATTGTTCATGCGGATGTTTGTCCTGCTGTAACTAAGCATATTTCCTGACTCAAGGTCCGTGCTGTGTGACTATAACATTCTTCAAAGACCGACCTGACGTCATGCCTGTCCTCTCAGACATTAGTGGTGGAAAGTCGATGAGATTGTGTATGGTGTTCAGTATGATCATTTTGAACCTATCGATCGTATATTTGCATGGCAGTCACTGGATTCAAACTAATTCAAGTAACAATATCAAGGAACAATAAATCATACTCGCAATAGAGCATGATACTACTGCTATCGAATTCCGATACGCGCTGGTAACCATTTTCCTTCCTTATACAAGGATAAACACGATGCTCTCACAAACGATCAGTCTCTTAATACGACTTTTTAAGGGGTAACACATTTCGTGACTTCTTTTGTATAGAGTAGGAGATGTCATTCCTCCCTCCGTTACGCAGATCAGTTGGGCTTAAATGTTAACATTTTTGGATATCCCAGCATTATTTTCTTTTAATACAAATTTGATATTTGTATCCACTCCCCTTCATGATGTTGTAATTCTAATAATCAGCAGCATAAATAATACTCACAAATGTCAAAAATAATTACAATTCATTGAAAAAGAGATCAAAGTAACGCAGAGTTTTATTACCTCAAATGCAATGTACTTTTTATTATATACCCTCTATATACGAATATTTTTCCTTATTTCAAACATGTAATCTGTTGAATTGATCGCCTAATTAAAATTTTCCTCTCCTAACACACACACATACATATTTATTGTTCACGACACATACCCGTCACGAGTCCGTGACCATAACCACTAAGCTACCGCGGTTTTTCGAAAACGGTATTAAAGGTTGCAGAAAAGCTATTCGGAAGCCTTGTTTGTCACAATCTTACGTGAGTTTTTATTTACTCTTGGCTACCATTGATATATTTCGGTGCAGTAACTTGTTTATAGAAATTTCATAATCAAAGTCATTTTTGTAAAAAAAATATGGCTGAAAATGTAGTACAAGTTATTGCGAAATTTTGAGCTTGGGGGCTCAAGTTCTTTGAAAATGTGGATGATTTGAGCCAACGACACTCAACTTGCGGCTCAGTGTGCGATTTTAAGTAGCCCGACCATGGTCTATTGTAATAAAAAAATTAATTATTTGAGAACAATGTATTAAAGATTTAGTGACAAATTCTATCAATCAAGAAATCAAATTTATCAGTTTTGCTGTCTATGTCGTATAGATGCGAATCCCGATAGATATATACTTTTTCTATTTGTACATGTTAGAGTCAGTGATAATAAATAACGTGACTATTTTATGGGTGTAATTAATTTTTAACTATCCCTAATTTATTCCAAGAGAAAAATATGTAAAAAAATTTGGATTTTTTAAAGACGTTCGCGGACTATAGTGCAGTGAAAAACAAATATGAATTAGCAATTTGTTCAATTTGTAGTAAAATGGTGTTATTAAAAATATAATTTTTCTCTTTTCATTTTACCACTAAACACAAATCGTTTTATGACACTTTTTCCCAAGGATCTCTTTTAAGAGGGGATAAATTGACTTTTTTTAAAAAAAAAGACTTTGTGACAACAACAAAATTATTTGTCGGTGGTAATGCTACAAGATGCAGCGGTAACAAATGCATCCTATGGAATTTGTTGCATCAATGGTAAACATACGAAACCGGTTATGGAAATAGAAATTATTAAGGAGTATTTCTTAAATGCTTCTGATTCAGTACTGATGGAATTCAGTAAGAAAAAAATAATAATATTTCAGAAACAAAATAAATCTGGCTTTCAGATTCCACCAGTGCTAAATGTATTGAAGATATTGCGAAGCATATTTGAAGTAACTTAATTGTTGACTTTAAAACTGAATTTCTTACGTTCTCGAAGATTCCTGGCATGTCACGTATAACCCTGGCAGTTACAAATATTCGATCGATGAGATCTTTAACTGAAGGTAACTCCCGTTACCTTCTGTTCACACTTGCATAGATAGTGTGATGTGAAACACACCTGTTTGTGTGCCGTCCCTGGTACAACATTCAAACAGTGAGCTCATTACAATTCACAGCTTCTAACATCATGAGCATGTCGATCAGCTAGCTCTTCGTTTGAAAACGAGTTCTTCCTGCTACTTCTGGAAACGGATCACAGATGACGATTTTCAGACGGATATGTTTTCAGGAAACTTTCGATTCAGAGTTACATATCGCAAGACTGCCTGGAGGAATCTTCCAGAACGTAACGAATCCCATGCAGTGCCACAGTTCAGACCTAACAGAAAACTTCTGGCCGTAATATCGAACACCTGTCTTAGTACAACATTTCAATAGTATGTTTTATGTCCTTTTATTGTGTTGTTTTTTCTGTTCTTTTTCTCTGTTTCTTTGCATGACAGTTCGCAACTATGGCATTTGCAACCATGCTTTCCTGTGCGATTCTGAGTCATCTCTGTACCCCCTACACACCTTGGTAGTTTGTCGGTCTGGTAGCGAACCACCCTGTGTATAAAAAATTTTGTGTGATGCTGTAATAAATTTTTTACGTACTATCGCAGCAACAACAAAGTTCAAGATGACTAGTCATGTTGGCAACCCCGATTTCGCACGGGTCGTACGCATTGAATTGTCAACCATGTGCTTCGTTTCAAACAATATCGCCCGTGCGGTTACGATTGTATACTATTGTACGCTTTAGTAGAAAAATATCGCAATGATTACCTGGACTGGATTCATTGCGTGGGAAGAAAGGCGTTGTCTCATACGAAGGCTTATTTACACAATCAACGGAACTGAATACTCAACTTTTTAGGAAGCTGCAAGAGCTAAGGTTTATCAAAATTTGAAGACTTCATCATTGAAGTGTTGGATGCTGCAACTTCAGTGATGCGTTTAACTGAAGAGAAGCGCCAAGAATGAATTTTGCGAAAAAAGAACAAATAAATAGAACTACATAATACGTGTAAATTACAGTATTACACTGTTTGAGCAATGAATATGAACAGTTGTATAAGTTGTACAATGTAGCTTGGTCCTCCAATAGGCAACCAGATAGCATGCACTAGTAATTTATAAATAAAATATTAGAATTATTACTAAAAGAAAGATAAAAAAATTTTAAAAAATTTAAGGCAATTTTTTGAATTTTTTTTCTTTTGGCAAAACTTTTTGAAATTTTCGAAATATTTTTTATTTTGTTTTTTATGAAAAATATCTAAACTTGCTCTTTCAATTTCTTTAAAATATTATATCAAACATCATAAGACGAAAAAAATGATTTTCCTAGTTTTTCATACACGAAAAAAACGAAAAATATTTAGGGAATAATTTTTTAACGCATTATATGCAGTATGCTTGTAATATGTTATGTACATCAAATATTACCATTTACCAACTAGTTGAAATAAAAGCAATAATTTTAATATCAATAAATAGAAAATAAGGAAGAAAGAAAAATCGATAAATTTGCGAAAGTTAATTTTTTTTCAATTTTAAAATTACACTATAAGGTTGCTCATACAACTAAAACTACGACAAAATAATTTTCATTAATATATTCCTTATTTTTTGATAATTCATTCAATTAATAAAGCACATATAGTTGATCTAAGAGCAGTTATCAATCTTTCAATAATTACTTTCAGCAATTGGAAATATTTTTCAATGAATAGCGAATAAAATATCGTATCTATGTACAGAAATAAACACCAAATTTTTAAGTGTATTCTTGAAGAAAGTATCAATATTTGTATTGAGTCTTAATTTTTTTTATAAACTTAAATAAACAAACGTAAAGAAATCTACACTTAAATATAAATTCAAGGAAAAGAAGTAAAATAAACTTTTAACCTAACAATACGAGAACAGATTAAAAAGTAAGAAAACAAGTCTCTGAAAGAATCTGTTTATTCACGAATTCAAAGAAATAAAATCTATGACATAAAATGCAATGCACAGCAAGAGGTTATCCAAATGGGACGAAAATGTGTTGGTGGGATGTACATGTATTTGGAAAGAAATGCTAACAGTACAATAGGAATTGAATGTTTTATTCAGAAAATGCAGCTGCAAGAGAAAGAAAATCAATAATACGTTTGCCCGCCTGTGGGCCTGAAAAAAGTTGTCAAATAACTTGGCAGTAACTCGCAGTGTTAGTGGACGACCTTTTACAGGGTTGCTTGCCATACGCGATTCAAAAGTTTGGTGAGTTAGATTGGAGTAATCCCTAGAAGTTTATAGATTTCTGATCATAGGAGACAAAATGTGATCTATTGGAAAGAGATTTGGTGATCGTGCAGGACGGTGAAGTGTCAAGGAAGCATGAAGTCAATCAGTAAAATCATGTACTATTCTGTTTAAATGTAAACCCTGGATCCCATGAAAAGAAGGGCAACATTATTTAACCTAGTATCTCATCATCTTAATAACTTACAGTACGGTGCAACAGTGGCTAGATAACGTCCAAAAGTGTGCAGCTATCAAAGGAAACAGACTTATACCATAAATGGCTATGTGGCGTACGACGGTCAAATGAGCTTCATACCGTGTCCTGGATGTTTCCAGACTCGTTTTCGCTGATCATTGGGACTCATCGCTTCCAATCCGGGAGATTTCTTGTTAAGTGCACTCGTTATCACAGCAAAAAAATCTGGCCATATAAAATGATGAGAGACAGTTGCCAAAATAGTCTCCATGACATCAACTCCTATTCACTGAGTCTGATGTCAATGGTCATTCTAATCACTCGTTTCCCTGTTTATGCATCTAATCGTTGATAAAAGAGTATCAAGGAACATGAAAGCTGATCGGATGATCATTATATCTATTCACTCAATCGTCACTCTCGATCGACAGCTACATTTTCTACGCTATCTATACCACAGTGCATCTGTTCCTTCCAAAATTGTTGAATGGTAACAATGCTCAAACCAAAATGTTAAGTAATCCCTCAATTTGACAACTATGATTTCTTTAATGCATTAAATGCCCTCTTTCAAATGGTGACATCTTCTCATACTGTTCATGTATCCGTCTGGTAGGTAATGACACATTCCATGTAGGCTGACAGTTGAATGGAAGTTATACCTCAGGAATTCCCGTTGACTTAAACGACTTCAGGATATTCCGTTATAAAGCAATGGGTCTTGAGATAATCAATTATTGGCCATCAAAAGTTAATAGTTGGTATATTCTGTCTTGAACTATGTATGTTAATATACGCCAGTGCTTCTCAAAGTTTGAGCATTTGCAACCCAATATCCATTCATAATTTTCATCGCCCAGCACCTCCAAACAATAACAATGCATTGAACTAAAAAAAACTATACTTTGACGCTAAAGCTGCAATACGACTTTAAGCTCAAAGTGGCTCCGGAGTATGTAAACGTCTCTCTCAGTCAAAGCGTTAATTGCCCCGGACATATATATATATATATATATATATATATATATATATATGTCTTTCAGAGGTGTGATCTTTTCTGTGCACTGTTATCTGTAAAATTATTCCGAAGGCTTTGGAATGCAATAAAAAACCTTGGCAGAATTTGCGAAGGATCAATTTATTTTTATTCCTTTTCTCCCCCAATACATCACATACGTGCACCTTTGTGGAAAACGGTGCATTAGAGAGCGAATCGCGTAACTTTTTAATCGGCAGTTAAGGAATTAATTATAAATCGTACAAATTATTTTGATAAGTGTTAATGTCTGCATATAACTTTATATAAGACAAGACCACGGAGTCACTGATGATTATTAAACCTGTTTTTAACTTAGAATTGTTTAATCAATTATAAAATACATTGTGCAGTACTGAAACATTTATAAGTGTATTATATCAGCGTGTATGCGTATTTTATTTTTCATTATGTCAGAATATATTTTGTTTGTTTACTTTCAGTAAATTAATAACGTTCTTAAATAATCTTTTGTTTTCGACTTTACAATATGCTCTCTCCCCTTGTAGAGTTATCACGCCCCCTAGAAGAGCCCGTTCCGATGTTTGAGAAACGCTGGCTTACGCAATTTCGTTTCATTCGGATAATTCCCTCTAGGTGACACGCTTTTATGTTATAAAGTGTGCCAATGGCTCACATTACTTCTCTGCTAAGTGACCACATTTGTCAACGCATTTGTTGTAAATGTACTCCAATATATAAAAATCAGCGTTAAGGTTATGAATTCACGTTAGATAACACTTGCTTAATTGTATCTGTTCTGAATTCCGAGTTAATTCTACAAAATTTCCAAGAGTTACTTTAAGATATCCGACAACTTGCGATAATTTGTTTTTAAAAAAATGGAGATATGGAGGGGCTTTTTTGTGTTTTTTAGATTTATTAATGCATTTTAAGAAAAAAAAGGTTAAAATGAAGAAAATAAAAAAAAATATTACTACACTAAAATGGGAAAAAATGGGTAAAAATTAACAAAATATTACATAAACGGGGCCCACTCTGTATAAATAGTAAATTAACAAATTCTCAATGTTTCAATTTTGATGTATTACTTTGTTGTTCCTTTTTAAAATGACCTTCAGGATAAGAGATATTTTAGTTTTTTTAAAAAAACTAGATCTTTTTATCTTAGTTATTATATGAAATTGCTTAAAAGAAACAGTGATTATCATCGCATAAAGAACTGCAAATTGTGCAATAAAACAGGACTGTTAATTCTAAAGGTCAAAACACTTCAACTGTCATACAAAACATACACAAAAAATTTCAGCAAATTATTTTAAAAACTTTTTGAGCAATCGCTGTCCCCGTTTGAGCTTTTCGAAAAAAAAACACATTTCGTGTAAAACGCATTTTAAGATTTGACATCTTATGTAATGTTATGGCATCGGCTTTTACTAAAAAACTTGTAATTTTTGTTCTGGTAAATGGAAATTAAAAACACTTGGTATTTTTAGAAAGCTAATAAAATGACCTACAAAATAAGATCATGATAAGATCATACATTTTCTTTAAATATTCATGATTTTAGGGTAGTTGGATACATTAACGCGAGAAACTAACATTGCATAAGCTGTAGATTTGTATTAAAATTTTTTAGCCAAACTGATTTTTTAAAAATAGAAATTTTTTCATAGAAATACTAGAACATGTTTTGGTTCGCATCTCCAGTAGATTCACAAGGACAATTGGGATTAGTTTAAATTCAGAACCTGCGTAGGTATGAGAGAAACATGTCATGGTTAGTTAAAATTCGAATAATGAATTTGGAAATGATTGGTTAATTTTTAATATTAAGAATATATATTCTTTGACCCATAAACAGGAATTAAAGTTAGGCCAATAACTCTCCTTACCAGCAAGGAGTTTTCTATCAAACTTTTTATAACGAAAGAGTGAGGGGAAAGCACGCTCAATTGTTTACCTCAGTAAACAACCATTTGACAAATTGCTGATACAATTCAAAAGCTCCACTTTTCTTCTCTCACTCACTTATATCTCTGTTATATACAAGGTGTATCTTAACTCCAGAGCAAAATTTTAAGTGATGATAGAACACATCAACACAAACAATAGTAAAGGGGAAACTTAGGGTCCCAAAAATCATCCGAAAGAGATAGGTGTCATTAAAGTTTGGGGTCTGAAATTTCGAATGATTATAAAAAACGGGAAAATGTGTCGATTCTGTAGCAGATTTCACTAAATTTTTTTTTGTCAGTATTTTCTTGAAAAATAAATTTTAAACCTCAAAAAGTGTCGATAGAGGGTGCTTTATACTTTGGAATAATGAACAACTATTTTTTACCGTTATTTATTGTATCATATTAAATACTTTCAAATTCTTAGACTTAAACTTAAATTTTGAGCTCAAAATCTGATTCTTTGGTGGTGCTTAAGTAACGCAAACGGAATTATGTTCAGGAGATGAAATTTGAAACTCCCTTCCCTCTGAACAGAGTTCAGTTATTCCCGATCTTGGTGTCGTTGACCAGACAGCAACTACTACCTCCTACACGTAAAATAAACGAGAGAGGAATGACAAAATTTAAAAAAAAACTATTCATAACAGACATGAGCAACTTCTCTGCTCAGAGTAAAAAGAAACAATTTGATGTACGCATGTAGCACGTATGAATGAAGGTTGATTTAATGATGACACATAGAAAATGGTACATGCATGATTTTCTTGCGGAATCACAAAAACTGCTCTAAAGAGCACGCACCAGCAAAGTTGCAGGTCTCACACTGCCTGCAGAGGGACTGTCGAACATTAGCAAATACCCCGGGCATCTCCCGGATATTGCCTGCTACGATGGCAATCCACGCAACCAGGGCCTCGTCGGAGTCGGCGGGGCTTGCGCAAACAAGACTCTTCATATGGCCCCAGAGGAAGACGTCTAAGCAGGATAGGTCAGGAGAGCGTGCCGGCCAATTTACCGGACCATCCCGTCCAATCCATCGTTCTGGATATGTTGTATCCGATGCATGCCACACATCTACGCTGAAATGTGCAGGCGCTCCGTCATGTTGGAACCACATACGAGCCTTTGCGTTGGCTGGAACACTTTGCAGTAGAACATTATATTCTTACATACAGTTAAATCCTTGTGTATTACACTTTGCAGGCAAATCGGCTGATTTGCATAATCGGGTATTTTGTGGGGAGAAATTGTTCATGTATGTTATGAATAACTTTATGTTTAATTTTGTCAACCCTCTCTCGTTTATTATACGTTTAGTGGTTAGTAGTTGCTGCCTAGTCTACAACTGAGCACCACAGATCATGAATAGCTGAACTGTGTCCAGGGGAGGAGGTAAGTTCAAATTTCACCTCCTGAACACAGTTGAGTTTGCTCTACTTAACCACCCACAACGACTCAAATTTTGAGCTCAAAACTTAAGTTTAAGTCTAAGCTTTTGAATGCATTTAATGTGATACAAAAAAAAAAAACAGTGAAAAATAGTAGTTCGTTACTCCAAAGTCTAAAGCGGCATCTATCGACATTTTTTTTAGTTTTATCTTTAAAATTTATTTTTCAGGAAAATACTGACAAAAAGAATAATTTTAGCGAAACCCGCTAACGATTCGATCCATTTTTCCGTTTTTTATAATCATTTGAAATTTTGAACCCTAAACTTTAATGGCACCTATCTCCTTAGGAAGACGTTTGGGACCCTAAGTTTCCTATTTACTATTGTTTGTCTTGATGTGTACTATCGCTCCTTAAAGTTTTACCCAAGTGTTTAGATACACCATGTATACATATATATTCTATTTATTGATTTTCATCAAGTTTATGCGAATTTTTTCAACACAGCTACGTTTATATTTAATTTCGGCTCAATTTTGTATATTTATGCGTGTGCTTATCTACGTGTTTGCATGCATTATTTTTAATTATTTTATTGAATTTTTGTTTACTCTTGTATCAAGTTTCAATGCTGCTTGTTTCTATTATTTTGAAAATATGTTAAGATTTATTTTTTGTTGTGTTTTAGTTAAATTTCTTTTGTGAATTATTACTTTTATTTAAAACCCACAAAATATTTATTTTAATCTTTAACCTATTTTTAGAAAATTTATATTATTGTGTATGCCTTTTAATATTTAAATAAGTGCCCAGTGGGTTGGTGTTTGCCGGAATGGATGTCCTGCCGGGAGACAAGTGTACATAGCTCTAAGACTTCATTGGATGAGCTTGACTTACCCTGGGGAAAAACTGGTTCAAAGAAACCTGGGCTTCATGTTTTAGAAAATTAAAGGCTTCCTTGATTCCCTTGGTAGGCTCCTCTGGGGCACTCACATCGCAAACACATCAGAAAAGGGCCTAAAACATCTCAATCTCCTGAAGAGACTTATTGCTACCAAATAGGGAGCTACGCAGGATGTTTTATCCTTAGTTTATAAAACATATGTCGGTCTAGTTTTGGACTATAGTTGTGAAGTTGTGACCCTGGCAAGTACAAACAAATATGAAAAGCACGACGTCGTTCAGAACAGCACCCTCAGAATTATAGCCGGTGGTTCCAAATCAACTTCAATTAGAGCAATGCAACTCCAGCGATGCATCGAACCTCTTAAAAGGAGTACAGTTTACGAAAAAGTTGTACAAATTTACCTAAAGTAGGGTTGCTTACCTTAGATATTGTCAAACACAACATTGTATCGGAAGCCAATTCCACAATCCGTTAATATAAAAATGTATGGAAAATTAAACGACTTATTTTTGTATTTGTAATTTTTATATTTTTTTTTTCCTGAAAACTTTAAAAGCTAGAGCGGAATCCATCAAAACCACGGGTCCCTCTCTGTTTGTCCAGCTCGCCCCAGTCTAAGCCGGCTCTGCCCTAGTAAGTGAAAATGCCGTATTTTGTTTGTCAAGATCATTTTATTGCAGACTGCATTTTTCATGTATTTTAGATGATCGTTTTATATTTTCTACATCAATATCTTAATGTCTGAATTTAAAATTACATTAAATTCTTGACATTCGCAACAATGACCATTATAATTTTTATTAGTATATGAATGAGTCGTCAAACGATTACATGACTATTATTAACATATGTTGACCATTTTATTAATATTAAATATAACATAACGTACACATTTTCTGAACTTTAAAAAATAAATATTTCGAAAACTACTTTAGATATACTAATAATTTTTCATTCCTACGGTTTAGCTTCTCAGATTTGTTCCTATGTAAAAATTTATTGTATATCCATCAATTTTTTTAGCATATTTTTTGCTCTTAACATGAATTTTTCAACCGAATTGTATGAAATTTCGAAATTTATTAAAAAATACTAAAGATGCTATATATAATAAAAAATTTAAATTTTATATTATACTCAAAGAATTGTTAGAACTTATGGTAAATAATTTTTAACTGCACGATACATGTTTTTTGAAATTTCAAATGGAATTTCTAATATAAAATTCTCAGTTTTATACGGTTGAGATTTCAAAACATATCCAGATTTTAATTACTTCTTCAATTAGCCTTTAAAAAAAGATAAATGTTGAGGTATTTTGCATAAATATATATTTTTGAATAATAATTTGAATGTTTTTGAATAGCTCGAATTTAAAATGGATCTTTTTATTGTTTATTTAAATGCATAAATGTTTACTGTAAATGTGTCCGTATATATTTTTGATTATCCTTTATTCAAACATTAAAGTTTTTAAAAAAATGTGGGAAAATCTTCATTCATGTTCTCTTTGAGGTAAACTGAAGTTCGAGCACTTAAAATTCAAATTTAATTAGGTGTATCTTAACAATATATAACTAGGTACTGTACGCAAACTTCTCTGAACACCTAATTTGAAATCTAGAAAGAAAAAAAAACTAATAGACCTGAATAAGCTTTTTTTTTCTCGTTGATATTTTTTTACCTAAGTGTAAGAAAATGTATCAAATTACTTGATGAAGTTTAAATTTATTTATTTTTAGTAATTGAAAAGTTTAAAAGGTTTCAAATATTTTAAAGTGTTCGGTGTTTTATTATTATTATCATTTTAACATCTTATAATGAAATAATCATGTTTCAAAAACTGAAAGCATTCATTAAGATGGGGAAAATGAAGCAATAGAATATACTTAAAAACGTATATAATTTGTCTAACTATATAAAATAGCAGATTGCCCTGACACGCCCCAACCTGTTACAGTTTCAAATTAATATGAAACCAAAAGGGAATTATAACGTATTTTATTTATGAGTTGTGACTTTTCAAAACTTTTAAAATCTCAAATCAAGCTAACAAAAAAACACTAACTGGGTTCTGAAGAAATTATTCCCCTTATTTTTTACGATTGCTCCAGGGTCAAAACCTTGCGAGCCATAAAATTTCCTGTCTGTGTCCTGTTGTGTGGCTTCCACCGTTCCTAATTATCTTTCAAGATGTTAAGCATTTAAAGGGGAGAAAGGATTTCAGAAAAATATGGCTTAGCCGCTTTTGAGAGTCTTACTTGAAGGCAAAAATATACTTGCGGTGCATTTTCGAAGCGGATTTAGAATGACTAGATTTTACGTGCAAAATGCTTGGTGGGTTAATAGTCGTAAAGACAAATCCACTCTCAAATTTTGGGAGAGACAGAAGAGTAGACTACAGGTACTGGAACGAGTAGAGATGTGCAACACAGAGACTCAAGACTCAGACTTCTCCTCTATCACATGCGAAATTTCTTGTGAAAAAACACCAACTTTTGCTTAATGACTCGCCGTGTCCATATACAGTTCTACTACACATTCACAACTGTCCTTTCAACTAAACGGTTCAACCTAATTAACATGACATCAAATAAGGCTGTTGCTGTTGCTGACGAGCAAAATCCCGGCACTCTGGAAACGATCGAACAAAGATATCCAGCGAATGAGTGTCTCCATATCTACACTGACGGCTCATACCTGCCAGAAACAAACGCATCCAGTACGGGATTGTTCTATCGGTTGTTTAAGAGCTGATTGTCCGTGGGAAAAAACGCCACCAACTATGATGGCGAGGTCTTGGCTGACTGTGTAGCTACCGCGCAATTACTAGCTTCTGGCCTAGCTCCTGCAAAAATTGTCTTCATAGATTCCCAAGCTTCAATTTTAGCTTGAAGCAGTAATACCCCAAATGACTGCCTTAACACAATTCAGCGCCAAACTAAAATTGCGGAGCTAATCTCATATGGCTGGACTGTGGCCTTACAGAGGGTCACAAGTCCTGTTGGTATCCCGGCAATGAGAGAGCAGATGAAAAGGCCATCCAGGGAGCCGAGTCGTCTCAACCGGAAGTCCCCTTCACCATCAGAAGAGCAAAGATCATTATTTCCACATTTATTGACAAATATACTGTCGTGACCCAAAAACCCAAGAGCCTTTGAAAGCCATGGGATACTGGCCACTGTGGGTCCAATCCTGAGGCACATGGTGAGAGACAAGGCTGTGGCCCACTTTCGCCTAACCACCGGAGATGACTTTTTGAGAGTATACCTCCACTGGCTTGACCTGGCTGCTGACGAGGCCTGCCCAATTTGCGGCCATGCCAGAATGGATGGTGACCACCTACTCCAATGCACTGGACTCGTTGAATATCCGACTGATGACATCGTCATTCAATACTGGGTGGTTTGGCATCAAATGGTCAAGAAGCAAAGCACGGTCATTGGATGAATATAATGATTCACTCCGTGATTCCATGGATTGGAAGTCACGAGTATAATTTTTTTCCATTTGCATATTTTTCAACTGCCTACCTTTTAATTTTTTTAAAAAAAATTATTTATAAGCGCTAAGTTTTATTCTTATTATTCTTTATTTTTCCAATTTTAGGCTTGCAATGTCAAAAAATTATTAAAGAAAACATTCTGTTAACTTCCATCAACTTTAAAATGTACAAACTCATACTATTTGTGAGTCTAAGTAGAGATGTTAGAAACGAAAGAAATATATAGTAGAAACTTAAAAAATAACATTAAAAAAAATTAACTAACATTATTTAAAATGAAACTCTCGTCTCCGAAATACAGTTTTTGCTTAAGCATTATGCTGATAATTAAATTTACGCTCTTCTGATCTTTTTCTATGTATAAGAACAAATCAATTTCGAATTCACGCGTAAGTCAATAAAACACTGTATATTTAATTTGCAAAGAGTTTGAAGAGAAACAAGAAAAAATCTAGAAAGCGTGCGATAGAACGTTCTTCGAATACCTTCTGTATATTATCTTTTCGTCGCTTTTTATGGTTCAGCGAAGTAACCTAAATAAGAATAAAAACTATGAACAAAGCGCGAAACTTTCTCGTAAATCGCAAACAAAATTTGTGTCGTCTAATGTTTTATTTATTTTTCTTTCTTATTTAAAGGGGGAAATCCCTGTATATGGAAAGAAATTCACCATTCAATAAAACTCAAGAAACCTTTCAACATGTAGCATAACTTCTAGAACAGGGATGGTGAACCAGTGGCACAATATTTTGGACATGCCAGTGATTAAAATGGTTTGCATTTATTTCAAAATAACTAAGTTCACTATGAAGTATTGCAAGTAAGTGTGTTTATTTACGAATTCCAACTCTTAATTAACATGGATAGTTCAACAAAAGAACAAAAATGGCAAGATAGTAAGTGTAACAGAGAATTGGAAACGATAAATCAAGAAATATGGCATTTTTAGTAATAAAAGTGGCCAGGCGGCGTGTGGTTTATGTTCTGGATCAATGGTATGCAGAACATCGACTGCAAAATGGCATTTTGAAACAAATCACAAATCCTCTTGACAAAAAGTGAACCACAGCAAAAATAATTAACTGCTTAGAAACCATTTGGCAACTGCAATTCAGCATGCATTCCACTAAAAGTAACATCTTACAATCCTAAAAAGCTACTTGTCATCCAATCTGCAACAAACGAAGTCACACTAATGTTACTTAAATTTGAATCACACGTATAACTAAAACATTTACAACTTAAAATATCTTTTGCACTGTATAAGTGCAAAAGGTATTGTTTCGCAGTAAATAAAGAGTTTTGAGTTGATAGAGTATTTAGTTTTATTATTTTCGCAAGAATCACAACTCAAAATAATTTGACGGCACATCTTTATACTTAATTAAACACTTTAGAAAAAAAAGGCACGTTGATCCAAAAGCTTCGCCAACCCTGTTCTAGATGATTTTGGAGATATATATTGTTTCTAGTCAAGTTTTCATAGTCGAATTGAGATAAATACTTATCACTATTCAATTCTTTTCTACCGCCTCTCTGCATCTAACACAGAAAAAATGTTTCACGAATAGATTTGAAATCTTGCTTATAAGCAGTCAAAGCATTTTGAATTTATTTTTCTACATGGGGATGATTTTATAATCTTTTTAGTTTTGTAACATTAAAGAATCTTTATATTAATCTTGCGATAATCTAAAATTATCTTAAAAATAAATTATCTTTCAAATGAGGCTACATATTAGTAATATCTATACTGACCTAGCACAATCTCCGGGAGCTGGTTTTACTTTTAAGTGTGGCACAATATAAGTGGATACAAATTGCCACAATATAATATTTACGCCCAGTATCCTTTCCAGAGGGAGGAATCTTAGTTCTGATGACACACAATTGTACTAAGAATTTAATTTTGCCATGAGCACCCAAGCCAAGCAAGCACTCTCGGGATGTTTAACATACCGCATAATCATACGACATGCACGCTGTCCAATTTTTGCATCATGAAAATCCTCTGACTTGGGCCTTGGTCAAACTCGCAAACTTCGCGTACAAGGCCAGTGCCAAACCGACCACCATCCAGATTTTCTTATATCTAATATTAAGTGCAGGATATTTGAATCTAGAGATTCCATACAGTGGGAAGAAAGGATAAGTTTTTAAAATTCTTACTTTCCTGTCATTTGACTAAAAAGAGGAAAATTGATTCATAACATATAGTTAAATAGTTAATAATTCGCAATCCCTATAGGCTACTATTGTCCTTCTGTCGAATTCAGAAACTTGGTCAAAAGACGCTCGATGTCTTCAACGAGGCAAAGGTAAACAGCTTACGCACAATAAAAATGCCGTATTTCAAATCGCCAATCTGTTCTCTCCTTATATAGCGCTTGCGAGTGGCTCTACGGTTGCCCGTGATGTACGTCTACTCTATAATGCTAATGATTTGCGTATTTCATCGTCGTCAACGCATGATGTAAATTTTGCATGGTTTCCATGCATCCTTCTTGGTGCTGTATTTTGTGTGGCCAGCAGTATTAGTCCTTACTTTTTTAAGAAAGTGACCAAAAGGTGTTTGAAAGATATTCTGCGTCAGATTGCCGCTGTGCATCCATGTAACAAAATTACGTCATACCAGAATTGCGGCAACGAAATGCACTGAATGACATCATTTGGATGCAAGATGGCTCACCTCCGCATATAGAGATGTCTGTTTGCGCATGATCCTGGAACGTCATTTTGGTCATCTCACGTCATTTTACATTTCCGTTATCCCCTGATCTCACTCCTATAAAATTCCGGTTTGAGAGATATCTCAAATCTAGAGTGTACAAATGCAATCCGGAACTTTGCCAGATTTAAATAGTCTTCAAACATCCCTCGTGCTGTGTTACGTTCGGCTTTATTGTCAACAGTCTCTTCTATGCAAGGCGTAATTGCTTCTGATCGCATCCATTTGTATCCGAAACAAATGTTTGTTTTTCTCCTATTTGTGTTGTGAACTGTTCTTTGCACGTGCAAAGCGTGTCCGTTTTTTGTGATACGCGTACCGTTCCAACTGTCATTAGGGCTTTCGCACGTGCAGATCATTTTGCGAAAAAAATCATTGGGTGTTGCCATTTGTAATTTCCCAGTTTCTATCACTGTAGCCGTAACCTTGAGTGCCATTTTGCTGCCAATCACTGGATTTCGAGCTAACTATACGTCAAAAGTCAGGTCGATCGGTTGAACGAAATGGTCGCTAGAAGTCCATATATCGTCTGAAGTTTCTTATGACCACCCGATATATATATATATATATATATATATATTGTCATAAATCTAATAAAGAAAAACAATAAATGCAAAATAGCTCACTTAGTGTATAGTATCCCTAAAAATGCTATCATATATACATATATATAATTTCAATAATAATGCATACTAAAACGTTATAATTTCAAAGACAAAACTAAAATAATCTTATTAGTGAGAATATTAATAGGAAGCATTCGTGAAAGATTTATACATTGATAGTGTAAAAAAAAATTTTTTTTTTAATTTCTTTATAAAATAAGAACAATTTATAATAAACTTTAACTTAGGAAAGTATTTGAAAAAAGCAAATTATAATGATAGAACAGTTTTTTTTTGCTTTGAGCAAAGTTATTATTTTTTAAATGTCAGAGTTATGTTACGTACAAAAGTAACAGCAATAATTATGTGTTATCATATAAGAAACGATTTTCTTTAAAATCTTTATATTCTATAAGACATTACATTCTATAAGACAGAAAGTCATACTCCACTGTTACGTATCATTATTAATAATAATAATAATGTGTACTAAATAGGTATTATTCTAAGTAAGAGTAAAACAAATATATAAATAAATATATATAAGCTCTACAAAACAATATAGGCCACAGTAATACAATAACAAACCTTTTGTCTTAGGATCTAAGGTTATAGGTTTAAAAACTGTTTTCAGGCCAGCCAACCTTCACCAGTAATCTGAATATACTACTGGTACAGTAGCATAACGGAGAATATTAGCCCCCCCTGTTAAGTCAGGATTTGAGCCCGAAGCCTGGGCTGTAGGGGAAGAAAACAGTATTATGAATAAGTCATTATTATTAGAAGACTACAATTAAATACTATACTAATGCTATTATTATGTTAAATTTCCAAAGCAAAAAAAATGTTCCTATATCTACTTACTTAATGTAGAATATATAAAATTTATATACGTATATATTGTGCTATTAAAACATTTTATATACCCATAACACATTGCGATTTTTACTTTCCGCCAACACGGAGTCATGTTAGAGTAGAACTATATAAAGGAAGAAATTAGTAAAATTATAAAACCAATTATAATTACAGTTTTGTATACTTGAAAACCTAAATTATTTTATAGGAAAATTTGTGGGAAAATAGCAGAAATAATCATTCAGAACAAAACAAATTATATAATGAAATATGTTTAAAGTTAGTTCACCTGTGGCTCCCTCTTGTGCCTGTGTGCAGAAGAAAAATTAAAAACATTAATTATTGTTTAAATAAAATATCCAAATGATAATAAAAAGACAATAGGCAATAAGATATATATATATATATATATATATATATATATATATATATATATATATATATATATATATATACGTAGATATAGATAGGGAGAAAGATAGATATATATAGAGATATATATTGCTCTGTGTCTTGCTATGTTTCTATCAATTTATTTTTATAATAATTTACTGCATGATTAACGATATATAAATTAAAATAACTTTTCTGCTTTTAATTCATTAATTTCTGCTAATATCATTATTTAAAAATATGTAGTGTTTTACATTTTAATTTAATGCCAAAACAGTCATTGCGTGTGTTAGGTGTCAAATAGTGAAGGAGCAACACTATTTAATATGGTCAAAAGATCAGACAAAAATTTGAAAATCAGATAAGCATTTTTGTATTAAAATTAGAGAAAAAAAATCTAAGTGGATCCATTTTTAAATGAAAACATAATAGCTTCTGCTGTTCCCTATTCCTAATCTCTTAAATATTCATAGCTACCTAAAGGTTCAAATTATTTGGGCATGAAGAAAAAAGTTTCCCTGACGAAAGTTATTTCGAAGACCTCTTGTGAATATACGAGAGAATATTAAGAAGGGAGGAACCCTTAAATCAATGATAATTTTGCGTCGGGGGGAGGCTTTTATCTCTACCTCATTCAAAGGTGCGGCCTATTCGAAGAACGCTTTATCATACAGAATACGTTGCAAAGCCTCCCAATGAGTACGGATAAAGATAATAGGTTTTATAGCTAAATATATCCCTTTTGATGAGCTTCTAAATATCTGCGCAGTGAGTTTACTTACCTTCCATGAAAAGGGTAGTAATGGAACGTAAATATGCCATAAAATAATACATAAATACTTCGTTGAAGACTTTTTCTTGAAGATCCTACATTTTTTGACAGGAGATACAGGATTTGCAGGACAGCTTGATAGGGTTTTGGAACTTTCATTTTCTTTATTTACTCGGAGGCAATGAAATAATGAAGCGTGACTAAGAAGTACTGAAATCATTTTAACCTTCGAAAGGGTTATGGGTGTGGTAGGTAAGATGAAAAATTGTGACGATGAAACGGCAATAAAAGAGTGATATATAATGATTCAGTAAAAATAACAGTGTTTCGAATTCCTCTGCCTTTAGAAGGAAAAGGATTTAGTTACAATTACAATTTTTTTAATCAATTATTAGTTCCTGAATACCATTATTTATTTAATTCCCAATAAAATATTACATATGAATCATTCACCATACCTTTTTATTCAGTTGCCGTAATGTACATTCACATTTTTAATAAATTATGAATATTGGAGATTATGAATAACAGAATAAAATGTAATTGATTTACTTTAATTTGTATTCTTTTAAGTAATATATAATAGTAAAAACGTTCTTTTGTCCTCCATGCCAAACCTTATGACAATACTTCATTTGTCTATGTTGAAAAAGATTTGTCATTAAGAAATTGTTTGAAATAATTCCGTTGTTATGTTTCTTTTATATGGATATAAAAAATACATTTTCAATAGTTCTGTATGATTTATACTTTAACAGATTATAATTTAGTAGATGAATATGAGCTTCATTTTTGAAGCACACAATACTAGAATTACAGTTCAGAAAATGGGTTATTGTAGAAAAAGTATTTTATTCATAAGTCATGACCAATCTCATGTATTACGTTCACCACACTTTTACTACCACAACTGTAGACAGACTGAATCCGTTAGAATAACTGTTTCTGTTTTAGAAGTATATTACTAATATTTATAATCTTCGAATGAAGGTACGTTATAAGACATTACACAATTATATAGCGATTGTTTTGAAATATCCACAACTGGAGCATAAGTTCATATGTTTGTAATTTGGAAAATCCCGCAAATGAAGAAGCTTAAGAAATAAAATTACTTAATAATTATTTAAACATTTAACTCACAAAGTATCATTACGTAATGCTATTAAAACACCTAAATGGTTTTAGCAACTTTCATTTTGCTTGTAATACGGTGAAATGCCAAGAACCATTGGATGTCAATATGCAAATATCCAGATGGCAGTGGTACCACAATGCATTGTCGGGGCTTTCATTTGTACTCAAATAATGCATGTGAAAAGTTTTTTGACGTTATTAAGGCCGCCTGACGGGAATATTAATATACTACTCGTATCATGCCATTTTGGAAACTATTAGGGAGTTCAACTTTCCTTGATGACCATATCCAAGAGTGTGCCTAGAGTACATAATTTCATTATTGCCTTTCAGCATAGACAACGAAGAGGCCAGCTACAGCAACACAATGACCTTGAGCCGTGACGTCTGTTTAGTGTAGTCAATATTATCCCATACAAGCAACACTACAGCACAAGTAACAACAATCAGTGTGGGGCGTGCAGCGAAATTTGATATATATATATATATATATATAAAACATATGCAGTATATTTCCACAGATAAGATGGCAGTTGGATCTCAAAAAAGCTCCCAAATTTCATGATAAGTGAACACTTTCCAAACTTCAATATAGGTACATTTGCAAGAGATTGTTACTCTGATGAAGTTGTGGTGGTGAATGGTGGGACTAATACCCATCTGGTTCAGTTTCAATAGACCAGATCCATGAGCCAATTAATCTGCACAAAGTCCAAGAACAGGAGGGGGAAGCAGCCTCCTCACGGGAAAACCCCAGACATCGCAGAATGTGCTGAGGAGAAAAAGAACTGATCTCACATTTGGTGCAAATTGGGAAGCTTCTTTTGCCACCTTCAAAATTCATGCACCTCAGGTGACCAGTCGAAAATCGCGAGAATGTCGTCTGATAAGATCTGGAACCCTTGAATAATGTGGCGGATCCAGAATATCTTTGAAAGTGCTATGGGTGTACAGGAGGTACAACACAGGTACTACATATTAAATTTTTAGAACGCGACCCCGAATCTCAAACTCACATTTCCCATGTTTTTCAGGAGATTCTAGACGATATCCTTATAACTGATTTCCCAGCTTGCTCATATGATTTAATTCTCACTGAACATGTGCTTTGGGGTGACCCCTGGATGCAAAATCGTATCCTTCTGAGGACACTCGACAACTCTCTGATAGGAATGCTCTCATTGAGGAACAGAAAATCTTACTTCAAAAACAGTTGAATAATTTGGAGTTGAGTAAGAAAATGGTGCCACGTAACCACTGCTGTTAGTGCAGACCTTGATAAGGATCTTATTTTGTCACCCATCCGGTATAGTGGTTAGACACGCTGACTGCTGTGTCGTAGGGACTGGGTTCGAATCCCGAATGTGCGGCATGGGGGTACTCTAACTAGCCGTCGAGCCGCATGTCCTCTCGTGAGGTTGGTGGGAGGGGTAGAGAGGTGGGAGGCCCCTGACCACCCCCAGGTGTCCTCCCTCAAAATTGGGATGGAAAAGAGCCAATTCGTACTGTCACCTGTATGGTGCTTAAAGCTACGACTAACGACAGGTATCACTTAACCCTTTGCCATGATGAATTTCGTGGGCCTCGACCTGGCCTTTGCCAATCAGGTGGCATCAGTAATAACAACAACTACAGGATCTTATTTTGTTGTTCTCTTTCTCAGTCATACTGGGTTTTGTGTGACAGCAATGACCCAAACGTCATGATGACGAACACATGGTCATTGCTATTTCTGTCCAGTCAAGGGTTCGAATTAAAGAATTCAAGGTAGTCCCATTGTATAGAGGGGTTGGTGAGCATTAAATCTGTGGTGGAAGTTTAGAAAGTGGATTGTCATCTCAGGTGTTGTCCTTGTCATTTGATCGAAATTCAGAATTACAAAAGTCTAGAGTAGCTTTTAAAAGCAACATCAATGAAGCTTTTAATCAATCAGTGTTTAGTACTAACGTCATTTTTTTCAATAAAGTCATTTTCTGCTTCGTTCCATACTGTTTTGCCTTAGACATTTTTTTTTTTGCTGATAAGTTTTCTCCTTTTGTCTACTGCACTATACATCCGTAATATGAATTGTATGTCTCCTAGTCGAATTTTGCGGAATTACGGGAAGATCCACTAGTGTATCGTTTTGTAAACATATAAATAGATATATATTAGAAGCATAGCAATATAGAATACTTTATGTCAATCACAGATTTATAATATATTCTCAATAATGGATATATTAAGTACATCTTTAGCTTAAGGTATCCGACTACGTTCAGAACCGTAATTTTGCAAAAGCACATAAATGGATAATTTTCATGATATTTAGTGTCACTTAGATAAGAATACATGTATAAAATTGTTTTAAGGACATTTTGACGGGGGAAAAAATATTTAAATACAATATTTTGGCAAAAAAATTAACTTAGAATAATCTTTTTTTTCAAAATGCTCTCCTTTTGTAAAAAATGCTTCTATTATAATAATATTTTGCCTGTACAAAGCTCAGACCTCTCTACAGAGGTTAAACTAGAATTTTTGAAATATATAACTTGGAAGTTGGTTTATCCATATCTTACGACAATAGAAGGGAGAAATTTTAAGAAAAAAAACACCGATAATTATTTCAATTGGTGGTAATTCTGAAAATAATGTGAATTTTTCTAAAATCATACTTGAGCCTCTGTAGAGAGGTCTGAGCTATATACAGGCAAAATATTATTATAATAGAAGCATTTTTCACAAAAGGAGAACATTTGGAAAAAAGATTATTTTAAAGTTAATTTTTTGACCAAATATTGTATTTAAATACTTTTTTTTGTCAAGGTGTCCTTAAAACAATTTTATACCTGTATTCTGATCTAAGTGACACTAAATATCATAAGAATTATCCATTTATACGCTTTTTTTAAAATCACGGTTCCAAACGTAGTTGGATACATTAAAGAAACAAAACTTGAATCTTATACATGTCTATTTAAGTGATGGAAAACACATGAACAATACCTATATGCGTAGCATATAAGTAAATTAAATAGACAGTATAATTACGTATCAAGGAATTGCTTGCGAAGGTTTGATTTGATCTCCATTCTGAAGCAATGCAAAGCTGAAGCAATCAAGGGACGAAGACGATATCTGAACTGGGTCCCTCTCTCAAAACTTCCACTGCACGCCAATGGAAGTACTTTGACTCGACTGACTTAACGTGCAAAAGTCCATTTACAAGGTTGTTTTTCAATGCCATTATTTTTCAAGTCCGCGACTCAACAAGGCCGCTACGAGTTTAAGGCCAATTTTACAACAGATAAAGATTTTCGTCTTTATATATCTCTGTTCTTACAAACAGTGTAATTTAGATTGACTCACAAAATGAAGAGAATCAGTTAGCAACCGATCGGATTTAATCTAGTCAATTTGTTCTCAGTCACACTTTTTTCGCGTCAGAATCATATTAAATTTTAATATCAATAAATTATCAATAGTTATTATTTATTAACAGTAAAAAAAATGTTTAGTTTACTTTCTTTTGTTTTTTTAATCCAAAGATATCCTTATATTTAACTTTCCCTTTCTCATTTCTTGCATCGAGTAAGTTATCTTGTTGCTTCATATCATAGAGATAATTGGTCGTATGTTTTTTCCCTTCTAGTATACTGCTTAATTAGAAAGAATCCGGCAAACAAGGGAATGTTAATGATAACATTATTTAATTATTTATCAGAATGTTTCTTCTTTAACAGTGTTCTTTTATGGAAAAAATTCCACCAAGAATTATTATCTCAGCGCGGCATAGTATATTTTTTTAAATCATGCAGTTCATTATTTAAGTTTTCTTTAATGAGCAATTATCGTTGTTCATATTTATATCATTAAGAAATTATTTTAAAATTTTATTTCAAATATTACTAATTAGTAAACTTTAAACTGGGATTCAAATGTACATTTCACAGAAGTAGAGAGATTTTATCATAATAACTAATCAATGTTCCATTCCAAAAATAAATATAAAAAGAACAAACCATTAAAATAAGTAAAAAAAAATATTGCGAGTACTAATAATTAATCACGTATATACATAACTAGTACTAATAATTAATTATGTATATGCATAGCATTTAAGCACATTAACACAAGTAATATATAAAAAAATTAAGTCACTTCCTACTTAGGTCAACCAAGGAAATTTTTTTAGTTAATTTTTATTAAATAATTACAATTAATATAAATATGTATATACATATGAAAGAATCACAGTATGAAATGGCTAAATAGAAGGCGATTTTAATTGCACTTTTCCATTTTCCTTTTTATTTAATGGGTTGGACTATTATTTTTGTTTGTTACTAATTATTCATTAGTCAAATTTAATTATTCCAACAAAATAGTATAGTAAAAACAAATCATATCCTCTGAAATTAGGCCATCTCAGGTGGGATTCGAATCTACGACCTTTGGGTTAGAAGTCCATTGCGTCACAGAGACGCAACGAGCTCTATTTCCATTTTTCAATTCCTAATATCAATTCACTATCTCCCAATATATATTTATTTATTTATATATATTTATATTTCTTGTTCAAATTTTCAATCTCGTTAATAAAATACTTTCTATTCATCCATTCAAGCTCAAATACATTTTTTTAAACTTGTAGTGAACAACACTTGATGTTATTACCCTTTTTCACATATTAATTCATTAATTAATTTTATTTTTAAATTTTAAATGTTTTCTGCGTTATTTCTGACAAAGATAGAACTAGCTGCAACAGATAGTGTCAGTAGGTTTTTCTAATGAATTTTTTCTTGACTTCAAATACTTATTTTTTAATTCATTCACTCAAGTTCAAATACATTTTTTAAACTTGTACTGGATGACACTTGATGTAAAAACAGTGTTTTCAAATATTAATCCATTAATTAAATATAATTAACTAAAATAAAATTTTTCTTTGTTGACCTAAGTAGGGATTGAGTTAAAACTTATATATATATATATATATATATATATATATATATATATATATATATATATATATATATATATATATTACTTATTTTAAGAAAAGAATTCTTAATTCTTTACTGTTTCTTTAAATTTCACTTTTTATATTTGTATTTCTGATTCGATGTCGCAAAATTTCTGAAAGCAATTTTAAAAATAAAATTTACCTATAAAAACATTTTTACAGGTGAAAAGAGTATTGAATTAATTATGCATTTACCTCGCATATACATCAGACATGTCAATGACATTTTATTCGTTGAAGGTGAGGAAGTCAAAAGCAATTTCAAATTAATCCACTAAAGTAGTTTCTTAAGAGAAAATTGATGTTACGGGAATTCGTTATAGAAGTTCTTAGAAAATGCTGAGAAGGAGAAGCAAATTGTTTTGACCAACCAGTAGTGCACAGAGGAATTTTTCAAGGGGGTATCAATGGTGCACTTGCGACCCGCAAGTCCACCATTCTTGTATCATGCTCCTTTTGATTTTGTCAATTTCGGAAACAAAGCCAATAAAAAAGTAACTACTGAATAAATAATTAGCATTATTTAATAAAATTAATCATTAATAACAAACACTTAATTAAATTTTACGTACTATGTACTCAGAATTATAATCAATTGGAAAAAAGTCAAAGGCCTGGGGGTGTCCGGACCCCTAGGACATCCCCTTGTGTGCGCCACTGGCTTCAACTAATGTATGTAACAATAGTAAAGTAAGTGTTTTTACTACAATGAACCACTTTTCAGGAATTTTGCTATTCTCTCGAATGAAGAACTCTAAATTCTGTTAAACATTCTTTTAATGCTGATCTTAGGAAATCCAATGATAAGAATTAGATTTATCTTTAATTTTTCTTCTTTTTTTTAAATGCCGGTTGTTGTTGTATATTTTATATTTTATTTATTTATTTAAAGTTAGAAGATATTTAAAATACATATTGCACATTAGTACTGAATAGTATGTTTTCAGGTAATACTTCTTGAACCGGTATAAAATGTATACACAGAGTGGAGTTACTAAAAGATTGCTCAACTCTATTTTGACAATTGCACGCGTTCGTAAATTACACTCATTTCAGTATGCTTTTGCACTAACATTAAACTACTGAACTTCTAGAGAAGCTAGCCGTGTAGGGCAGCGATGCACGTTAAATCTGTCGAGAGCTGAAACGTCCTCCCGTTGGTGTGGTGTGGTAGTTAGGAGAGGGGGGTGCCAGCTCAGGTGTCGTCCACGTCACTTGACCATGGTTCAAAATTACGTGGCCCGTCGCCAAAAGCCCTCGTGTAGCTGAAGAGTGCGACGTTAATATTCAATCAATCTAGAGAAGCTAAATTACAGATAAGTATTTATTAATCTGAACTTAATTAATTTTGTTATTCTATTCACTCACTCTAATTCTCCATTTTATCGGGAACACCGAAAATGCTATAAGGAATGCATTGTATGGAACAAGAGTGGAAGTATACCGTGAAAGTGAATGAAATCACGGACCTATTTTTAAAAGATCTAATGTTCATTGTTTACGGAATATTAAATAAAACCCTCAAAATTTTTATTTTGTAATATTTGTCCTGTAAATATCTTTCATTGGAAGATTATTAATGTATTTTAGTTGGGTAATATTTAATAGAGGAAAGCATTTAATAATATTCTTTAGAAACGGATTGGGCATTACGTCGATCGCGATCGACCGGTTGACCGCCGGAGGATTAGCCGTCGGTAATTGTAAGCCGAAATATTCAAGATTAGAGAGCTGGCCGTATGCAGATTAAGTCTTCTACTGACTATAATACGGAAAACTATCTTTAGATAAAAATGCTTATTTTTAATGTACTTTGAATTGTTTGATAATAAATGCATCATTTGAAGCTATTATTTTTGTGGCTGTTATTATTAAGTTTGTATCTTGCGTTTTTCATTGAATGCGGTTTTAAAGTGTGTGTTTTTTAGTTCCGTAGGTAAGTACACATTTCCGTATTTATTATTTAGTTATAATAAATATTGTAGATATTTTCCTACCCTCACCACACCTATTACACTGGGCAGTGGCGCACAGAAGAATTTTTCAAGGGGGGGGCGAGGGTCGAAAGCCCAATAAGCAGCCAAACATATATATATATATGCATATATATATTATTTTCCAGTTTATCGGGGGAAAAGGAGTAAAAAATAAATTATTGAAAATATAACTCACATTATAATTAATAAAAAATTATTACTAACAAATAATTAAATTTGACGTACTATATACATGGGAGTATAATCAATCGCGAAAAAAATCAAGGGCTATGGGGAAGGGTGCAGATCCATGGATCATCCCCCCTCCCTTTGTGTTCGCCACTCATATTGATTGTCGCCGTGCCAGTATGGTGGCTATGACCCTCGGCTTGTAACCAAGTGGGTTCGGGTTCGAATCCCGAGTAAGACTTGGTTGTATCTTCTTCGGGAAAGAAGTCGGTCTTTTACCTGAATTGGATTCCCGTCTCGAAAGGAAAAAGCAGCGCACCTCTTCTTGTTATATGCTTGGATCATCGTTTGTAATAAAATCTGTATTCTTCTGTGGTTGGGCATATGTTTCTGTTCATCTATCTCACGTCTTTCGTATGTATCCCAGTAATAAACACACGACAAAATTAGAAGTAGCCCGTACCCTGGAAAAGTCTGCAGACCCCTGCTTTAGGACACATTATTTTGATAAATGAGAAATTGAAGCAAAATCTACAATATTGGTAGAAATGGCTCTAGTAATAAGTTTAAAGAGTAAGGGAAATGCCTTTGTGAAATAATTTAGGGAACAAATGAGAAAAAAATTACTGTTTCTGCGAAAAAAAATATTATTTTAAAGTAGAAGAGAACCTAGTCTTGAATAACAGATTTTAAAAGACGCACAACTTCTAGAATATACATTACTTGCTGCAATTCTACTTAATTGTTCATAGAGAATAAATACGTACAACAGGTGAATTACAGTTAAAGCTTTTAATATTTTTGCATTATCTTTTGAATACAGAACTTATTAAACATTTTAACTTTTTCCTAGCTCTAAATCAGCAGAAATTTAAATAAACTTATGAAACATTTATTGTGTTTGTAGATTAATTGTTAATAGAATTAAAGATAAAAATGATGTCAGTTAGATACTTGCTGGCCACATTTTACCTTGTTTGGGGCTTACCAGGCAGGACTTGCTTCAACCTCCCCTATTGGTTTTGCACTTCTTCAGGGTGAATGGACTCATGGACCTGATCTAGTTCTGCTGATCTCAGGGATGAGAAACAACAACAACAACAATAGATACTAGACTTTGTTTGCAATAGATTATTAAGACGAAATTGTTAAAAGACTGTATTGCTACTCACTTTTTCTCTTAATACGATCTATTACATCCTATACCATAAACAAGTAATATAAAAAAATTAAGTCAATTCCTACTTAGGTTAACAAAGAAATTTTTTATTTTAATTGCTTTTTATTAAATAATTACCATTGTATAAATATGTATATACATATGACAGAATCACAATATTAAGTGCCAAAATAAAAAGCGATTTTCATTGTAATTTGCCACTTTTCTTTCTATATACGTTGTTGGACTATTATTTTTGTTTGTTACTTTGTTTATTCCTTAATTAAATTTAATTATTCTAGTAAAATAGTATATATATATATATATATATATATATATAGTAAAAAGAAATCACAATCTCAGAAATTACGTCATCCCAGGTGAGATTCGAACCCACGACCTTTGAAATAGAAGTCCAACACGCTATCCATTACGCTACAGGGACTAAATGAGTGCTTTTCCTATTGATATATGGTGTTGTACTACTATTTTTGATTGTTATATTTATTCATTAATCGAACTTAATTAATTAATATTTGAAAAATCTGCATTAACTTCAAGTGTCATCCATTACAAGCTTAAAAAATGTATTTGAACTTGAGTGGATGGATAAAAAGTATTTTATTAACGATTGTCAATTTGAACAAGATATATATATATATATATATATATATATATATATATATATATATATATATATATATATAATTAATTAATTAATTATATATAGGGCAAGTGTGAACTAATAGTAGAAATTGAAATATATCCACTTATACATTTTAAAATCCCCTAATTTTTTTCTTCATTACACTTCCTCCTTTCCCCCCCTTATGCATTCTATTTTTTTATTCATTCTTTTGCACTAAACACAAGAAACGGAGCAAAAAATATATGAAACCTCAATATATTTGCTAAGAAGTTGACTTGACTCATATTTCTCAGTATAAGGCAATAAAACATAATTTTTTTAATAAAACATTCAAGTGAGATTTATTTACTAATGGCTGAAAAAAAAATTTCAATGTATTGACATTTAACCGTTTACTTGAAAGCATATAAATCTATTTTGCAAGAAAATCAAACTATATTTTTGAATAATTACATTCATTTCTCCACTATCGTTCCATTTTGAAGCAAATTTTAATTTATATCAATATAATCACTAAAAATTTGTAAGAAGAAATTTTACATGCTAACAAATTTTATTTTGAAAGTGAGGTCCCATTCTAAAAGTTTAAAATTTCTGTGGAATATATATGTAGTTTATGTTTTACTATTCAATCAGCGCAGTATTCAATTAGCTTATATTAATAATTTTAAACTAAAAGTAATTACATTACATACGTACTTTAATTACAACATATTAACATGTACACACGCATACACAAAAGTAAGTAAGATCAAGAATGTAATACAATTAATAAAAAATAGTAACTAAACTGAGTGCATTTTCCTCTTTCCGAAAAAAAGATACCGAACAATATAATTTATCTAACACTTAAGTGATGTTTTACAATATATTGGCATGAATATTCTTAATTGAAAAGGGCATTTATATAACCTTCAAACTATTTGGGATCTTTTGGAGCCAACTGTAAGTAAAAGTTCTAACTTATTATCTAGTTAAAAATAAAGAAAAGCGTATATTTAACAATTATAATCATAAATTTCAAACGAAAAGAAACATTTCAAGGAAAAAAATAATTCTAAAATCACTTGTACCATAAAAATGTCTCGTTTAATATCGTATACTTAAAGTATTTTAAAGCTGAATATTAGGGAAGAATGCATTATATTGCAAAATATTACAAATATGAGTGTAATATTTCTTTAATCATGAATAAATGTTGAACATCATTTAATTTTATAATATATTTAAATATTTTTTTATTCCAAAAAAATATTTATTTTTGTATTTATTTATTTTTCTATGTTTTATTTATTTATTTATTTTTTATGAAAGAATTCTGCCATTTAAAGAATTAGGAAACTTATTTCAGCCATTTTCGAAATGGCTTCTGTCCATTAATATCCATTAAAACCGAACTATTTTCCAAAGAATGTTTACTATGCTTTTTGGGTTATAATAAGTTTTACATTTTTGGAAATACTAAAACGTTAAACCTCCATTTTATCAGAGAAACCAATACTTTTATATTTATTGAAAAACAATTCCACAAATATCTCTATTAATAGACAGGCTATTTTCAGAATAAACGATTCACATACATTTTATTAGAAATCTGGATTACAAAGTGGTTGTTTACCTAGAATATTTGTGAAAAATTACTTTTCAAATATTTGATTAAAGGGTCTCCGTGGTGTTAACTTCGTCTCGGGGCCTGAAATATAAACACTTTTCAAATAGATATAGTTCTTTGAAATTAAAATTAATTAATTCGAATCTTTTACGCATTATTTATAAAGGAATGAGGCTTCAAAAAAGCGAAAAGTGTTTAAAATATAATCATAATTTAAAAATTTATAAGCGTATGAAATAGGAAATATTTTGTAAGATATATTAAGTTTTTCATATTGCACGTCATATTTTCTACAATAGTAGTTCTAAATACTGGCATTATAAGTTGATTTATAAAGTTAAATACACACAAACACACACATTCTTATTACACTATAGTTGTTTTTATATAAATGCAATAATAAATTAATTTTTTTAAAAAAATAAGCAAATGACATTTTTAATTTTTCATTTATTTTTAATATTTTTTAAACATTTTGAAATACAAAAGATATATAATACTAAAATTAGGTAGAGTTTAAAGAGTATGGTACATTTTATAATTCTATAAAGTTTTATACATCAAAGGCTACAATTTTAGAAAATAGCATGACAACATAAAATTAGATTAATATTTATTACAGAAATGTTTCTTCATTGCATATGCTAACTTTTTAAATTATGATTATATTTTAAACATTTTGTACTTTTTTGAAACCTCATTCTTTTATAAATAATTTGTAAAAGTTTCGAATTATTTATTGTTTGAATTCTCCCCCCAAGACGAAGTTAACACCCCTGAGACTCTTAACCAATTAAATATAACTAAGACAATTTACAAATCATACAATAACAGTACATAAGGAGTACATTTATGAAACATATAGAAATCTGTTTAACTCGCTTGTGTAACTGGATCTGAAATTAATTAAGGTAATAAAAATCAGACCGCATTAACCTCAATATACTGTAATACATATACACATAAAATTAAAAGTTAAGGCTCTATAAAATTTCCCCATTGATTTAACATTATTTAAAATAAATATAAGGGGGAAATATACATTATAATTAAAAAGTACACAGTTAATTATTTGTTATTTTATTTTGTATTGTGCATTCGTGTTTGAAAACTGTAAAATGTGTATTATGAGCCCACGCTTAATCATGTGTTTTTAAATGTTTAATTTAGTTAATTGAATAGTAAACATTAATTTATTAAGTTTACAATCATCCCCATCCTTTTTAAACGGATAAATGAATAAATATATTATTTATTTATCTACTAGTAGAGGTATATATCTAAGGAATTACACGATTTATGATAACAATTATTGATATAAAATTATGGATAATATTTTTTTATTATACAAATGTATTTGCTTATAAATTTTTTTTGCATTACATATACACTCCTCAAAAGTGAAATTGCAACACCAGGAAATGATGCACGTAGTGTCACGCAAATTTCAGGAGCAATAATGGTGAGGTGAATATACAATCATTATAAACCTATCAACATCACATACAATCATTATAAACCAATTTATTCAGTATCTAATATGCCCACCTCTGACAGCTATGCAGGCTTCAATCCGACGAGGTGTTCTATCATTCAGTCTAGTGATCAGGGATGGGTGGACTTTCTGAGGGTACTAGCTACTTCTAAAGTTCTTAAGGTGTTGCGGTCCAGAGTAGGAGTGGTCATTCTACATTAAATTTGTATGTTTTCTTAACCCTCGTTTTCCGACATTGTACCACTAATTTAAAATTTGACAGGTTGCATTTTTTTTTGCTACAATAACACAAATAGCATAAAATTTTCAAGTTGAATGATCGAACATTTATAAAAAATTGACTGCTAGACCGTGAACTTATTCAATACAGCTAGCAGAAAACATACGTAAACTGATGAATCTAAAATCCGACGTATGTACCTAATTTGTTCACTGCCACGTCCCTTACTATCCCGGGACATGGAAGAAACACAAGAACCCAATGCTGTGAAAGTGTGAGGTGTGGGATGTTCTCTCAATAGGGAAGGTACTTTCTCTATCACGGGAAGAGCTATCTTCAACATTTATTTACCTTTCCAATCGGCATGTGGGGGGGAATTTATTTATACGGCTGGTTTTTCAGTAACATAGTCGCAACGATTGTGAAAAGCCGATTATTCATTCTAGCTGTCGTTGGTGGTCTGTAAGTATGTTTCTTTTAGTATACAGATATTAGTAAAACGGTCACCCCAAAATGTCTTAAAGTATCCGACTACCCTAAAACCAAGATTTTTTTCAAAAATTGGCAAATTTTTTTATGATTTTATTTTATAGACCATTTTATTAACTTAATAACAATACCAAGTACTTTATTTTCCCTCCACTAGAACAAAAACTACAAGCGTTTTAGTAAAAGCAAATGCCATAACTTTACACAAGATGTCAAACTTTGAAATGCGTTTTACGCGAAACGTGTTTTTTTCGAAAAACTCAAACGGGGACCGCGATTGCTCAAAAAGTTTTGAAAATAATTAGCTGAAATTTTTTGCTTATGTTCTGCATAACAGTAGAAGTGTTTTGATCTTCAGATTTATCAATAACTGTTTTATTTCAAAATTTGCAGCTCTTTATGTGAATATAGTCAATGTTTTTTTAAGCAATTTCGTATAATGACTTAGATAAAGTGCTCTGGTTTTTGTAAAAATTAAAATATTTCTTATCGTGAAGATCACTTCAAACAGGAAGAACAAAGTAACACATCAAAATTGAAAAATTGAGAATTTGTTCATAAAATCTTTGTAGAGAGCGGGCCCCGTTTATGTAATTTTTCCTACATTTTTACTAGTTTTTTCCCATTTTAATAATAATATTTTTTTTTCTTTTACCAATTTTAGGATTTTTTCCTTAAAATATACTATATAAATATAAAAATCACAAAAAGATCTCCATATTTCCTTTTTTTCAAAAAAAAGTTGTCGCAAGTAGTCGGATACCTTAATAGTCCACCAATCGATCACGATTGACTTAATATCTATCCCTGCTATTAATGGCTGCCAGAGGTAACCGTTGCCAAACCACATCCACTGCTATGCGCAGATTATCAACGCACAATGAGATAGATCCCACAGGTGTTCGACGGGATTCAAATCTGAAAAGTTCAAGTTAACTGAAGATAGCTGAAGGAAGGTAGAAGATTCAAAACTTAGTACCACACTGACGATCTGTTAAAGAACGTAAAATATGTTCAAGACTCAAAGTCTTTCCATTGGCACAGTGTGGAAGCTTGGAGATGGGGTGTGCCGGCTCACATGTAGTCCTAGTCATTTATTTGGCTTTATTTCAGAATTACGAGATCCGTCACCAATAGCCCTCGTGTTGCTTCAGAATATCATGTAAATTAAAATCATATCAAATCTAAGTTTGAACAGATCTTTACAAGTAAATTTGGCTCAATAGATGCCATTCTGAATGTGTTCTCTTTTATTGCCCATACAAATGTAAGTATAGGAAGAAAGGAATTCATATTTATTGATAGTTGAATTTCAAACATATATGGAGAAAGAAAAACATTGAATTGTTATGAACCTTTCATAAATTTTGAAGAATTTATTATTTTTATTTACCTGAAGATAGAGGTTAAATCAGTTTATGAAAGCCACTATTGATTCTGTAGTGCATTGTTACTGTATTTCTGTTGTGGAGTGTTATTCTATAAGCCAAAATAACTGCACAAGAAATTTCCATAGTATATGTACGATTCCTTTCTATATATATCAGAACATATGCATAGTTATTACTTCAAGACTAGTGTTCCTTCTCTTTGAAATATACTTACTGTTATTATTTTTATGCTTAGAATAATATCAGCAACAGTTATTACTTTCCAGTGTACTATTATTAGATATATGGATACCTGTATTTTCAGCGATGAAAATTTCGAAATCTAAATAATGAATTTTTAAACAAGAATGATCGAATGGAATAAAACTAATTTTCTCTCTTTTATTCAGAATGAAATATTTCTTCAAAGTGAATCTGATTTTTTGGAATATATTCCCTTGAAATACATTTCACGACTTGGAATTTACTTATTTTTACGCGAATATCTGTATACAACTAAGCTGAATGAGAGAAAAGAACTTTTCTTGATAAAACTACTAACGTGAAAGGGAGCATTCAAACATTTAACGAAATATTGGTATGCTGATTATTTAGAAAGCAATTAATATTAATATATAAAATTATTATTTAACTCTTGAAGAACATTGAATTCATTTTCTTAGCACATATTTATCTCTCTGAGTTAATTGTAAAAAGATTAAACTCGAAAAAATTTGAAAATGGTTAAAACTATTCCATTCAATTATGTATTACTTCATGAAAAGACATTTCCTCTCTCATGAGTATTCACTACTTACATAAAACTTGTAAAGATCTTGCATCCACGTCTAGAGATGTGGGAGAAAGGAAAGGAAGACTAGCCATGTTCAAAATCACTTAGTTTATTTGCAACAAAGCAACAACGCAAGTTAGATCAATCAATTGAAGCAATATGAAGACAATTAACGAGGTACGCGAAGTATGAGAAGACTTTAATTACCAGTAACATATTACTTCTGGTTCAAGAACACTGCCTTTCCAGATATCTAATCTATATTTAATCTCTAGTGAAAAATCGACAATTTGCTTATTAGAATAATCAAATAATAAATATCTGCGCTACACTATGAATTTGATTGATCACAGTTCCACTAGAAGCCTATCCCATCTCTCTCTTACTTGAAAGCCTAGACTTTATACAGTACTTTTAATTTATATGTTCACGTTCTTTTCTTTAGAGGGAGTGATCTAATAAAACAGTTTTTAAGGAACAAAGATTCCCCAAGAGGTTTTGTTAGTGATTTGGTCACAGATAGAGCCGTCACAAACTATTATCAGGATTTCCTAATTTTATCAATATATATACATATATAAGATAAACCTTAGTATTATCACTGTTAATTTTATTTTATTGTCTGATGTTCCATCCACGTGTAATAGATATTGGCTTAATTTTCAAGATGGCTCTGTTTTTTTAATATGTCAAACATTTCTACGGCGAAGGTGGATCCATAAAGCATTGCTTAATCATAAATTCGCAGACTAATTCCTCATCAGCAACAGCAGTAGAGATCATAATAGGTCTCCATTTTAGTCCAAAGACTCTTCTGGTATCTTCAGTTTTAATAGCTCATTGTCTCTTGTTTAGTTTCATTTTATCCATTTTAGTATAATGCTCTTCTGCACCATTCATTTTCTTGATATGATTCATAAATTCAATTGTTTTAGCCTTGTGGGAAGTACGATTTTTTTCTGTTATTATTTTATTATACTATATATATATATATATATATATATATATATATATATATATATATATATATATATATATATGTATAGTATAATGAAATACCAAGTGAAAAAGTTGTAAAACCTACAATGCCAAAGAAGAAAGAAATTGGAGTTCAAGAGACACAGCAAATGTTGACACAAAAAGAGTCTTTGGACTAAAATGGATACGTATTACGATTTCCAGAGATGTCACGATTTAGGGTTAAGCAATGCTTTATGGATCCACCTTCCCCGTACAGATGAAATTTTCGATATAATAGGAAAATAAAAATTAAAATAAGAGCCATGTTGAAAAGTTAAACCTATTCTTAACACGCTTGGATGATAAACCAGACAGTAAAGTAAAATGAAATTAATAAAAGAGAACAATAATGTTACTCTCAAAGAGAGAAATAATAAGAAAAAAATTATATGGGAAAAATTAGGATATAAAAACTTACATGTAAAAATGAATCGCTGAATAAGAGCAGACATGCATCTTATACTAAAGTTCCTCGTAAACTGATTGAAAAATGGATGTATTAGCACAAGAAGAAGTAAAACAGTGACGTTATATAGATAGCTATTTTCCAATTAAACTAAGCACGAAAGACATTTTAAAAATTTAACTAATCATAAGATATTATATATATATATATATATATATATATATTTTTATATATATATATATATATATATATATATATATATATATATATATAATTTCAAACTAATTAACATTGCAAACATGAAAAGTCTTCAATATTTAAAAAAGAAGGAGCCTTAAAAATTCTGATAAGAGTATCTTGAATTCAAATGATAATGTGTTTATCCTCTTGGGTTTCATGAATAAGGCAGTTATGAAGAATACTAAACTACACATTGATGCAATCTTTCACAGAAAGCGTTTGAATGCGCACAGTCTTATGTTGTTTTAAATTTACATGTCTATTAATGTAAATGATATTTTCCTTTAAGTGTGCTCCGAAATTAGTCCTTTCCCTTTCATTTAATTATGTCCCGGTTTTTAACTTTATTCTGATTGATAACTTAAAACTTATAAATTATCTTTAGTTAAATATTAATATCACATAAATTACGTGTTGAAATAATTCAGCTTAACTATTAAAAACAATTAATAAACATTTTAGGTTTTTACTTTAAAATCTATATTTTAGAGGGTACGACTAATGCTAAGAGAACAAACAGGGAAATGATTTCATCTGAGAATAAGTTTTTGATTTTTTTCGGATGAATGCCGGCATTTCTAAGTTTACGTGAGAAAATATAATTAATTACGTACAAGTATTATATATATATATATATATATATATATATATATATATATATGTGTGTGTGTGTGTAAGAATTCACGTAAAATATTCTTGGCGGATTTTAGTTCATAATAGTCTTGATCACCCAAAGGCTTTGCTTGATATTTAGTTTCTAATTTACGGGCAAGAACAATAACCCTCCCAAAAGCTGAAACATCAGCTTCTTGAAAACAGGATGATGAAACTTTGCATCACACGCGTATAAGAACCATTTGCAAAAACCCTTACCGGAAATCGTATGATGTTAATTGTTTTCGCTTGACCATGACTATACATGGACGAGATCTTGTGAACGAAAGAAGAATAATTTTGTATACGTCTTGTAAATCTCTCGTGTTAATGTCTTGCTTTGTGTTGTCGTGTTTGTTTTATGTTGATCTTTTGTTTTGTAAGTAACTAAAAAAATGTAGATTTTAAAATATCAACATGCCTTCTTATCAATCCATTCAACAGGTATAATGAAATTAATTGATTCCCTCACGCAAAATGTCTTAATCCAAGTTTATTCCATTGCGCACAAACACAAACACACATATACATATATATACAAGGTGATCAGAATTAAAACACCCCTACTCTGAGCTCTCTATACATCGAACTACTCAGAGTAGAGGCTCCAAAATTGTTAAACATACTATTCAAGACATGGGGAAACGGATTACGCGAAAAAAAATAGTTCCAGAAACACCGATAGATGGCGCTGTACACCAGATAATCTGTAAAAAGGAAAGAATTATCACAAAAAACAAAAACAAAAGACATGCAATATGTAATTTTCCTTTTTGATTTCTATTGCTGATATGAAAAAAAAAAGATAAAAAAAGTGAAGAAACTTAAACTGTCATTGTAATTGAAATTTCGCCCTGTAAGCACAAAAATTTGCATAAACCCTTGGTTTGCTGCTATGTTCTTGGCATAAAAAGGGATGAAACTGGGAAAATGTCATTCTTATCATTGATGGCTGCCACGCTGCCAGAATGCGCTTTGCTTGTGAAGCTGTTTTATGAAAGCAAAGGAAATGCTGCAGCTGCACTTCGGGAGTTTCGTCGACTTAAAAATTTACGCAAAGGACCATTACTTCCACAAGCTCTAAAGAGAATGATCGCTGAATTCGAGAAAACTGGACATCTTGGTGTTCAGCCGGGTCGAGGACGCAAATCAACCAGTTCAGATGTCGTTGAAGATGTTGCCACCGCTATTGTTGATCAATCAATGGATAACATCATAGGCTGTAGTAGTGTCCGTGCAGTATCACGACACTTGGGTGTTCTCTACAGCACAGTGTGGAATGTACTGAGAAAAGTGGAGCATTTTTTCCCGTACAAAATTCGTCACAATCAGCAGTTGATGGCCAACGACAGGGAGAAGCGACTGACCTTTGCATTGACATTCCTGGCTAGAGTTAAAGTGGATGCATCATGGCCGTGGAAAATTCTATGGAGTGACGAAGCGCATTTCCATCTAAGTGGAACAGTCAATACCCATAACTGTCGCATTTGGGACACGGAAAGCCCTCGCGCCTTCCAAGAGATTCCACTTCACTCACCGAAAGTTACAGTCTGGTGTGGATTCACAGCCACATTCATTCTTGGACCTTTATTTTTCGAAGAGACTACTCGCAATGGCCCTGTGACCTGCACCGTGACAGCCAGGAGGTACAAAAACATGCTTGAAAATTTTGAAGCACCCCAAATGCTACAACACCAATGTCTTGATTCAATTACCTTCATGCAAGATGGAGCGCTTCCACAAATTGGACTCTGTGTGCAGCAGTTTCTTCGGCAACATTTTACTAATGATAGAGTAAATAGTCGTGCGTTTCCGACAGCATGGCCACCTCGTACTCCAGATCTTAATCCCTGTGACTTTTGGATGTGGGGATATTTAAAAAATCTTGTTTATCGAGGACGTCTGATAACCTTGGCAGATTTAAAGGACAGTATCACTCTGCATGTGAGAAGCATCTCTGTCGACCAATTACGATCAGCAGTTGAACAAACTCTCCACAGACTGCAGATTTTACATCTTGAAGAAGGGAACCATATTGAGCAGCATTCCCTGCATCGATAAGATATGAATGTTTGGTGCGATCGAATAAAATGTGTTACAAATGTGTATTTTGTGTCTTTTAGTATATTCTCTGTTACACAGCGCCATCTATCGGTGTTTCTGGAACTAATTTGTTTTCGCGTAATCCTTTTCCCCATGTCTTGAATAGTATGTTCAACAATTTTTGGAGCTTCTACACTGAGTAGTTCGATGTATAGAGAGCTCAGAGTAGGGGTGTTTTAATTCTGATCACCTTGTATATATATATATATATATATATATATATATAGTGTGTGTGTGTGTGTGTGTGTGTGTGTGTGTGTGTGTGTGTGTGTGTGTGTGTGTGTGTGTGTGTGTGTGTGTGTGTGTGTGTGTGTGTGTGTGTGTGTGTGTGTGTGTGTGTGTCTGTGTGTGTGTGTGTGTGTGTGTGTGTGTGTGTGTGTGTGTGTGTAAGAACTCACGTAAATTATTGTTGGCGGATTTTAATTCATAATAGTCTTGATCACCCTAAGGGTTTGCTTGATATTTAGTTTCTAATTTACGGGCAAGAACATTAACCCTCCAAAAAGCTGAAACATCAGCTTCTTGAAAACAGGATGATGAGAAACTTTGCATCACACGCGTATGAGAACCATTTGCAAAAACTCTTACCGAAATCGTATGATGTTAATAGTTTTCGCTTGACCATGACTATACATGGACGAGATCTTGTGAACGAAAGAAGGATAGTTTTGTATACGTCTTGTAAACCTCTCGTGTTAATGTATTGTTTTGTGTTGTCGTGTTTGTTTTATGTTGATATTTTGTTTTGTAATTAACTAAAAAAATGTAGATTTTAAAATATCTCAACATGCCTTCTTATCAATCCATTCAACAGCTATAATGAAATTAATTGATTCCCTCACGCAAAATGTCCACACACACACACACATATATATATATATATATATATATATATATATATATATATATATATATATATATTAAGTTAAAATAATTTACTTTAACGAGTAAGCTTCATTAAAATACTCTTTTCGTTTTTTTTTAAATATTTATTTAAACATAGAAGAATATGCGTGTCCTTGCTACGAAAATGGAACCAATGAAATTGAAATAAATTATCTGTATTTTTAGTGTATAAAGACAATTGAGGTGGAAATAATAATAATTTCTTCAAAAATTCTATGGATTGTGACTTTTGTTACTATATATTATTTCAGGTCATATTTAACCCATGTATTATCAAACAAAACACTTTAAAATTAATCTACGAATAGCACTTTCCTTAAGAGCATTTAAAAAGACCTTTACGATTCATTTCTCAAAAGTAGAAGAAAAATGTTTGATGAAAAATGTGTAATGTTATTTAACGTGTAGCGCTGAGGGCCTTAGAAGACTTTTAGCAGTCTTTTACTCCTACTTTCAGTTTTTTAAATATATATTTATATGTAAAAATAAATTAAATACTAAAAAGAAAAATGGGTAAATAAAAATCATAAGACATGACGTATTACACGACGTATAAAATTGAATAATGCATTATATAAGAGTGAGCTATATTTAATACATTATTTAAAATCGAATTACTTAACGAAATATAGACACCATTCCTATTTCTTATATGATAGCTAAATTGAAATGGAGCAAGAAAAGCTAATTCATGTATTCTGGTATTCAGATAAAATATATATAAAGTATTAAGAAAAATATCGTATGAGCTAAATAATTATTTTGCCATATATTTTTAACAAACAAATACAATAATTGAAATAGAATAATAAATGTATAATGGAATTCAATTGTTTTTTATACATACTCTGTAAATCTACAGAAAAGGAAAAGGAAAAAATATTTTTTTATTAAAACAAACTTTAAAAAATACGACTTTTTTAATTTTAAAACTTATAATATAATAATTTCAGACATATACAATTCTGTTATGAGTTTTGATTTAACTTCGTTAACTATTTTCAGGATAATTTATCCTTAACATTTAAAAAACAGAAAGACAGTGACAGCAGATAATTTATTTGATGAAAGATCCCATGAATTAATTTAAAATAATCTTTATTACGATGATTAATATCTTCTGGAAGCAAAAAAAATTAAAATTTCCTATTTTAAGCTATAAATTCTTAAGTTAAACATTTTATAAAATATATCTGCGCATACCGATATAGTAAAAAAAAACTACGATAAAAGCAAATATTATTATTGTTTAGATTGCATGACCAACTAAAACCCCACGGCACTGATGGGCTACCACGCATGCGTGACGTGCACAGCGCCCTCTGAACTGATGCTGAAACCGTATATATAGAGAGCTGTAGCGGAACGTTGAAAATAGTTAATGATTATTTAATTTGTTGTGGCGAACGTTTAGTGAGACCTAAGTATGCCTCCACGACGAAATAAGGAGACATTCCAACAATTTACGGAGTTTGAACGGGAGAAGATTTTCAGCCTTCTAGAAGGAGGATTTTCCTATCGAGCAATAGGAGCTCGTGTGCAGCGGAACAGTTCCACAGTGATGCGAGTTTGAAAGCGGTGGACCGACGAGCCCCGAACAACTTGAAAAACTGGTGGTGGACGACAAAAGGTATCGTCAGAGAGCGACAATCGACACCTGCTCTGCATAGCGGTGAATGACCGTACAGCTTCTTTCAGGCAGTTGGCAGCACGTTGGTCTACTGCTACAGGTGTACTAAAGTCGGCTTCGTCAATTCGTCGACGTTTCCTGCACCGCGGATTTTGTTGAAGGGTGCCTTTATACAGGATCTCCCTCACTCCAAATCATCGACGGCTGCGTCTGCAATGGGCTCATGAGCACAGAGCCTGATTGGCGCCAAGTTGTCTTTTCAGATGAATCACTCTTCAATTTGTAGGACCATGATAGCCGCATTCGTGTTAGACGCTTTGCTGGTGAACGCTGCTTTCCAGAGTGCGTTATCGAACGACATAGTGGCCTAATACCCGGAGTTAGGGTTTGGGGTGCGATTTTGTATCATGGACTATCCAATTTGCTACGAATTGAGGATAATCTCAATAGCAACAGGTACATCCGTGAAGTGCTACAGCCCGAAGTCATTCCCTTCCTTTAAGGCATCCCTGGAGCTCTCTTTCAGCAGGATAATGCACGCCCACATGTTACAAAGACTAATGCAGACTTCTGTTCAGCTCAACACATGCAACTATTTCCTTGGCCTGCTTATTCACCGGATACGTCGCTTATTGAGCACGTGTGGGATTTGTTTGGTAGGCATCTCACTCATGATCTGTGCCCTGCAGCTTCAAAAGACGAACTTTTGCTTCGTATACAGGCAATATAGAATTCTCTTCCACAAGCAGACATTCAAAATATGTTTTACTTCATGCCTCGTCATATAGCAACACTTACTCAGTGCGTGGTGGCTGCACCAAATACTGATTACGGACACTAAATATTGGTTTTTTGCTTTGAAAATTTCGTCATTTATTTGTAGTTATACAAGTCATTGGTGCATTAAATTTCATTTAATTCTGATGATTCTTTCATGGTGTTGCATTTTTTACAAACAGCAGTTTAGATAAAACAGTGAAGTATTTATATTTGTCTTCAGTTTCAGTCACACCATATTAGCTTACAGTTAAGGATCTGTAGAATTTAAATAACAAGTGACGTATTCAAAAACATTAACAAATACGCTAGATATTTCAGATCAACCTTTTTTGATTGGATTAATATTTCTTTTAAAATTTCACGTAGAGATTATTTTAAATATTTCTTTTCATTTGACTCAAAGAATTGAATTTTCATTTATGATTACTTAAACGATGTTTTGGCTCACAGAAAGAAAATGCTTTGCTTTTGATCAATATAATAATTAAATTGAAAGTATACCAGGTGGTTATAATTAAACTTACCCTATAATATCATATAAACGGCATCATTCAGTGCAAACGGATGAACAGAATGCAACGAAATTTTGTATATGGGTGAACGAAAATGCGATCACTGAATTTCGAAAAAAAAAAGTTAGTTCCAAAATGTCCACTAAGAGGGCACCTTTTCGGAAAAAACGGGAAATTTAACAAAATAAACATAAAATACGAGGTTTTCCGAAACATATTTACATTTTAGCATTTCAGTGTAACCAGACGTCATTATTTTGGCATCAATAAAACTATTTTTCTACATAATATTGATTCATAGACATAAACATTATGGACATCAAATGAAAATGAAAATGTTTCCCTTGAAGTATTCAACTCACTTTATTTGATTAATAGGAATTTTTAAAAATATGCATTTGTATGATTCACAAGAAGTTTAGTTCATGGGCTTTTTTTATTATTTATTTAGAGATATAACTTTAGAGATTTGACATTTTGAAAAATAGGATAGGCTTTTGCAAGATGTAAAGCTTTTTAAGATGTATAGATAGTGTTTATACTCCACATAATGCACTCATGTCCATAAATTAAGGATAATGAAGTTCAGGCAAAGAAAGAGACAGAAGCAAAACAAATATGACTTACTTGTAAAGTCTATTTATTAAACAAAAGGTAAAGAGCTAAAAATATGCTATATGTTTGACATAATTAATAAAAATTACGATGTTTACTCCCTGGAGAAAATTTCAAAAAAGAACCTAGTTACAAAAAACAATATAACATGGTTAGTATGATGGTTAATACGGAGTATGTCTCCCGGACGATGCAATACAGGCTATACTACGCCTAGGCATGCTGAGTATCAAATTATCAATCTGATCTTGGGGAATATTACACCACTCATCAAGCAATGCTCTCCAATGTTCCGGTAGATAGGTGGGAGGGGTTGACGGGCTGCAATTCGTCGGCCAAGCATATCCCACACATGCTCTATTGGATTCAAGTCCGGTGAGTATGCTGACCAATCCATACGGGTGATACCCTCTGATTGAAGGCATTCGTCTACAATGTTTGCACGGTGAGGACGGGCGTTGTCATCCATAAATAGAAATTCAGCACCCATGGCGCCCCGAAACAAACGTACATGTTGTTCCAGAATGACATCCCGATAGATGTGGCCTGCCATCGTTACACTCTGAACATGCAGATCAGTTCTGGAACTAAGAATAATTCATCCTCAAACGAGCCATACTGCACCACCGTAACGGTGTCGTTCAATGGTGTTCTCTTGGTGGTAACGGGTACCTGGCGCTCTCCATATTAAAGTCCGGGGAGAATCAGACTGCAAACTAAACCTGGACTCGTCGGAAAACATCACACAAGACCACTGTTGCGGTGTCCACAATGCATGCTCTCTGCTCCAGGTTAATCGCAGGTGACAGTGAGTTACGGTAAGTGGAACACATCTGACAGTCCTACGAGCATATAGACCAATGTGTCCTAATCGTCTGTACACGGTCTGCCTTGAAACTGTCGTACCGGTAGCTGAAAAGAGCTGACGAGACAGGTCTGATGCTGTGCTCCGTCTGTTTCTTTTGGCAGTAACTGCCAAATATATATATATATATATATATATATATATATATATATATATATATATATATATATATATATATATATATATATACCGGTCTTCATTCAGCGTTGTAACACGGGGGCGACCTGTGCTGTAACCTCTGCTCACATTACCATCATCTTGGAATCGTTGCGAAAGCCTGGAGATGACACTCTGGGCGATTCCAATTTCCTCGGATACTTCCAGTTGGGTACGTCCATATTCCAGTCGTCCCATAATTCTATCACGTAAAAAATCACCCAAGTGCTTCCTTTGTCCCATAACTATGCGGTTATTGCACTGAAAGGCTTTTAAAGTACTTGTGAACAATTTTGCTTCTTTGCCACCATTCCTTATATACCCCTCTCTTACACTCTCGGCATTGTGACGTACGATCCGCTTCATCTGGTGGTTTCCTGTAATGCGCATATTCTTCTTCAAGATGTATGTAATAATTCTACAGGTGAAATTTTTATTTTAGAGCTCAATTTCTGTGTGATTTTGAATTATCCTTAATTTATGGACATGAGTGTATATCAGGAAAAACTTATTTGCATCTTGCAAAAGCCTATCCTATTTACAAAATGTCAGATCTCTAACGTTATATCTCTACATAAAAAAATAAAAGAAAGCTCAAGAACTAAAAATCTTGCGAAATATACCAATGCCCATTTAAAAAAAAATTAATCAATTAAAGTGAGTTAAATATCTCAGGGAAAATTTTTTGAAGTTTTCTATTTCATTTGATATCCATTTTGTTTATATCCGTGAATCAATATTATGTAGAAATATAGGTGTGTTGATGCCAAAATATTGCCGTCTGGTTACACTGACATGCTAAAATATAAATATGTTTCAGAAAAGCTCCCATGTTATATTTATTTTGTTAAATGTCTCGTTTTTTCCGAAAAGTCTCCCTCTGGTGGACATTTTGGAACTATTTTTTTTGGAACTTTTGTAAGCGCATCTCGTGTATAACCCATATACAAAATTTCTTTGCATTCCGTTCACTCGTTTGTGCTGTAGGGGGAGAAGAGTTTAATTATAACCACCTGGTATAAATTAATAAGCAATTTATTAAAAAATCGCTGCGACAAAATTTCTTAAAGAACAAATTGTAAGCAACCTAGTGTGCAAAACATAACTGATATCGATCGAAAACTAGTGGAAAACTTTAAATATGAGTACTCAAATTCTGTACTCATATTTAGGTGTATATTCAACTGAAGTATAATCCTAAATTGCGTTCATTTGTAAATAGTTTCAAGATATTTGACAGTTCTACGCATATATGCTGTAGAAATTTTAAACTAAGGTATGGAATACAATTAATGAAATATGTATATGACGAAACTCCTTTCTCTCTTTATATGTACCATTAAATCCGGCAAATATAGCACGCACCTATACTTCTAAGCTCCATTTTTTTAATTTTTAAAGATATTCACCACCTAACTCTTGTCTTTTTTTTTTAAAAAAAAAGATATCAATTTTATACTTGGCTCATACGGCGCACCGCCGGGTTTCACGACATATATTCCATACAAATCTTCCAAATCTTTTCCTAAAATTAATTAGTATTTTCTGTGCAAAAATTTGACTTTGAAATCTAAAATTAATCTTTTATTCATCATTAAAATCAAATAAGAGAAACTTTTAATGATATTTCTTAATTAATTGTTTTGGGAATTAATTTGCTGAGTATTAGAAATCAACTAGTGCTCACTCTTCAAAGGTATTTAAAAATCCCTAGTTATGTTCTTTCAAACTATCCAAAACGATGTGAGTTCTAAATATGTAATTTGATGAAGAACGTGACAATAATATAATTTTGTGTTTATTTGCCAGGCATATTTTTACTTAACTTACTTAGCTTTACTTACTTCAAAAGCGTGCAAAAAACATTTTTTGATGAAAATTTTCAAACTTCATATCCCAATCTGAGAGTAAAAATGTATTCCTTAATATTCCGAAATTGTGTTTTCTGCTTTCATGTACATAAAATAAAATACAAGTTGAAATTCTTTAAATATCGAAAGATAGTTTTTAAAACTATAGGATAGTTTTTGACATTTTTTTTTGATGTACAATTTTCTCATCCATAACTTGCAATTATTTTTATTAATAATTCTGCTTTCTCATTATGAAATGAAGAGTTGTAGTCATCTTATATAATTCACTCGGATATACATTTTATTAGACGTTTTCTAACTTTACTATGTTAAACCATTTTCCTTACTAATTTTTAATAACGGTAAGAATAAACGATTTGTAAGAGAGAGAGAAAGAAAATCATGCGGGTTTTACGGAACTACTAAGTACCGTTTCGTTCTACCGTAACCGTAGTAGAAGTTTTGCAATTCAACACTTGCACACACGTGTCTCTGGTTGATTGTTAGTCTAGTGACACTATTGCAGCCAGATTTTGCCGTTTGTACATGTGTTAGTGAGCATTCAAAATGTTGAAGACGATTGCCAATTCCGATAACTGTAAAGTGAGTTCTGTAATCCGTTTTTTGAACGCAGGGAATATTGTCTATTGAAATTTCTCATCAACTTGTAGACATTTATGGTGAAAATGCAATGAATAATAAAATGGTGAGAAAGTAGTTTTGACCATTCATTGATAGGTGAATAAATGTTCACGAAGAAACACATTGTGGATTGTCTACTAATGTCAATGATGGTTTGGTTTAAAAAATGATTCAGAAAATTCGTGAAAACATACGGTTCACCATAAGATTCCTTTGTAATGAGTTTCCGCAAATTTCAAAAACTGTTCACAGGCGGCACATTCTTTATGAAGGGTATGTACAAGTTGGTTTACCGATATAAAAATGTCTGGTCAATCGTGGTAACTACATAGAAAAACAGCTTCCGACACGTTATTTCATGTAAAAATAAATTTCGTTTTGAAAAATATTTTTTTCCAAAACGGTACTTAGTTTTCTGACACATCTTGTGATATCCCACCGTTGGGATATCCTCTCTCCACCATCCACTCGACCTTAGTCTGAGGGAATGAAAGAGGAACCACTAAACTCTGCCATAATAAAATCAGTTTATTATGATCTTAATTTATATACAATACAACAACACTAGAATAGGAGTCTTGTGATCAGGAGTGAAACGACGCAAACCGTGATACTGATAAATAGCACAATTAACCACTAAATCTATTTTTATAAATTAATTCCTAATAATATCCGCTCTATTCTTAAAGCTTAAATATAAAAGCTTACCGCTATTTCCTTGGCGAACAGCTACGGTCCTTAAATCATCAATTGTATCCTTCCATGTAACTTGTTCTTGCTAAGGTAATACTCTTCTGGTATCAGACCCACTTCTACTTATCTGCACTGGCACTATTAGACTGACTCACGGAACTTCTAGCGTGCACTAACTATCTTCCCTAGAACTTTAACTCACTTCACTTAGCTTATTTGGCGCTCCTCGCGAATACTAACGTTCCAATATATATACGATTCCTAATTTGCATAACCATGCTCTCTTCTTAGGTTAGTTGGGAAGATTTGCCATTCTGGTCCCAAAGAAATCCCAAGAGGATTAATAGAAATAATTTCGATAAAGCCCGTCACAACCTCGTAAGATAAGTTCTTGACGGCTGCGGAAGCCTAGTAATCAAGGTACCGGATCATGGTAGGCATGATATGAGTTCGAGCCCAGTACCACTAAAGACGCGCCGTGTAGGGCAGCGATGCACGTTAAACCTGTCGAAAGCTGAAACGTCTTCCCGTTGGTGTGGTGCGGTAGTTAGGATAGGGGGCAGTTCAGGTGTTGTCCACGTCACTTGACCAAGGTTCAAAATTGCGTGGTCCATCGCCATAAGCTCTCATGAAGCTGAACAGTGCGACGTTAATATTCACTCACTTATTCAAGATAAATTCTCATTAAAATCTGAAACGTTTAGGAATATATGTTTGAAAAATGTTGCAAACTCAAGTACCTAATTTATTGAATTATCCTTAAGGGAAATATAATACCCCATACATAACGTAAAATTGCTTCATGTTTCCCAGACAGTCAGTATGATTGCATGTGAATAAGTTTATTTTAATTTTATTGTATCTTATATGTATTGATTAACTACTTTATATTTGAGGAGATTTCTCAACTTTGAATTTTTTGATTTTTGATAGTTAAAATGTTGCAAAACACACGCATGATGAAAACGTTTTTTAAGTACTGAGTAATACTTTTTTAAAGCTGAGTATCAATCGTATATATTGTATCTTATAAAACTAAATTAATCTTACCATTTTCTTTAAAATCCCATTATAATTAAAATGGACGTGTTATAATAAAAACAAAATAAATAGTGCATCTTTCATTTGTATTGCCTATGTGTAATTTGATAAAAAAATTTATTTAAAAATTAAATAATAATATCAAAGAAAGAGAAAAGAACTAAATTTTATAAAAATTTATATGAAAATATGTAAAGCGTAAAAATGTTAAGCTTTGATTTCCTGAGGAAATATATATGTTACGATTTGAGTAAAAGTTTTTGGAAAAACTGAAGTGGGGTTTTCCATGAAAACGTGATATTTCAAATAAGAGTAAAATATTCTATAATAATTTTGAATACATTCATTTCACTGTCACAAAAGTACCATATACCATCCCCGAACCCATTTCAGTTATTTTATTTAGTGAGAAGAGGGGAAAATATATTTGTGAAATTTTTAGTTAATTAAATATTAACCAAGCGAAATATAATAATTTTTTTTTGCATCGCTTATTTTTTCCATTGCGCAATATCATCATTCGTTAAATATTATAAACATTTCATATACCAAAATAATAGCCACAATTATGTATTATGTTGAAAACTGTTTTGTCTGAAATCTTTATGTTCTATAAGGCATTTGTTTACAGAAAATCATACTCCACCGCCATATTTATATATATATATATGCACATACATATATATACTTATAGATAATATATATATATATATGTGTGTGTGTGTGCGTGCGTGTGTGTGCGTGCGTGTGTGGTGTATCAATAATAATTTGTAAAAATGCAGAAAAAAATTTTAAAGATGGCTTTTTGAGAATATGATTAATGTATCGGATAATGTCAACAAGTTTTTTTTAAAGCATATCAAATAAATAATAAATAAATTATATTGGAAGTAATCTTATATATAAGCCATTTTATTGCTATTATTTATTCCTTAAAACATATTTAAGTGTAATGTATGAAGGTATCAAATAATACTTAATATTGTTATATATACTGTAAATATATTTTTGAATCCACATAAATTTTATTCATTCTAGTTAACTTCTTCAAGGACGATTTTTTTATGACGAGAAAAAAATATCATTTTTTTTTCTTTTACGGTGTATTCATTTTATATGAATAGGAATTCAAAACACAAAACGAAAAAATGGAGAAAAAATAAAATTCCTAAGAAATAACGTCCACATTTGTGGCAGCTGAACATTAATGGTAATTTATGAGATAAATGATTCCATACATTCTGAGCATACAGGTTCTTGAGATTTTTCACAAATGTAAATGTTCGTCTTGCACAATTTCTATCGTGATATTTTGCAGGATTCCAGCCTGATTTCAGGATGAACTTTGGTCCAACTCTTGGAGTCTTAAGGTGGTTGTTCACATACAGAACTTTTTGGACTCTGGGATATTGATCACTTCCATTAGAATCTGAACATTCTTCCACAATTCTAAACGGTTTAGATATGTCACTTTTCCTTTCTGTATCAGATAATATTTCGAAATCTACAATGTCTGCCTAGTCGCTATTTTTTCTTTCTGTTATAATTTGGAATTTAGTTAAATTTTCCTTTTCCCTTTTCATTGCAACCTGGGCACATAAAATCATAATTCATAGATTTCGTTGCACGCTTGCACGAAATATTGACTTTCATTTACAATTGTATTTAACAAAAACCATCATCTTGAATGGTGATTGTACATATATGTGTACAATAGTATATATATATGTATTTCTATATAAAAAATAAAAAAAAAACCTCAGAAAAATTCTTTGTTACCTTTCTACAAATTATTAAAACCTAATAGATGTAATATATATGATATTTTTATTAAATATTAACTGTTTTTTCAATTAATCCTACAACGCTGATTGCCGAAAAGTTTCAGGGCCATGGTAGCCGAGTGGGCAAGGTATCGGATCGCGGCTGGTCTTGTAATGAGTTCGAGCCCAGTACCACTGAAAACCCGCCATGTAGGGCAGCAACGCACGCTAAATCTGTCGAGAGCTCAAACGTCCTTCCGTTGGTGTGGTAGTCAGGAGAGGGGGTGCCGGCTCAGGTGCCATCCACACGTCACTTGGCCATGGTTCAAAATTACGTGGAGCGTCCCCAAAAGCCCTCGTGTAGCTGAACAGAGTGGCGTTAATATTCACTCACACCAAAAAGTTTCTTCACGGTTTTTTCTTGTCACTAATTTTACATACGAAATAACCATTATCAGTGCGACCAAATAAAAAGAATTTTACTTCTCTCTCTTATTGAGGGATTCTGTAACGAATAAGTTGTTATCAAATTTTTGTTCTATTTTTTATTGACAATAATTAAATTTTAAAAAAAAAAACTAAATGTCCACACATATGTGGATAAAGGGGGGCATGAAGAGGTTAACTATGGGGGAGACATATATATGTCAACTTTTTATTTTTTTCAATTAAATCTCAAATCATCATAAATTGCATGCATGTTAAATAATTTTAAGCGAATCAAATTTAATATTTAACTGAATTGTGTATCATCAATGTGTATACTTCAGCTTTTCTTACAAGAAAAATAGTTCATTGTGTTTGATTATACCAATTAGTTAAGGGCCAGATACGAAGATGAAACTCCATATAAAATATACCAACATTTCTCTCGTTATTATTTACTTATTTTTTTCTTAATTTTAATTAAATATGCATGTAATCAAATAAGTGTAGACGCGTTATATGAAAGTGCTCATGGTTGCAAAATCTGGGTCAAGGTTGCCAAGAGGGGGGCCCAAAACTTAGGACCACTGAAGATCCACCGTGTAGAGGAATTTATTCACATTTAAATCTAGAACCTTGTGGCGGTCTTCACCATAGGATCCATTTCCTATTAGAGAACTATTGACGTCTTAGTGGACATGGAACTTCACGTGTGAAAATATCCAAGAGATTGGACCCTACAACGTTTATGTTGAAAGGCAAGCCAACCTTTGAGCTCCCTTTATCCAGCTGACAGAGAGGTGAACGGCGCAGTTCAGCCACCAATCTCCTTCTTCAAAGTCCACCGCGTGAGAAGTGACTAGAGCCAATAGACGAATAGTTATCCCAGCCACGTCCAAACAGAAATGAATCTGCATCATGTGAGGCTTGGAAGGGAGTGTATTCAATCTTTAAAGAGACGCCAAAAGTTGAGACCCAGAGAATATCGATACGCGCTAAGGAACTTCACAAACTCTAGAGACATTTCTACAAGATTCAACACTCTACGACACCCCAGAACGCTCCCCTGAACTCTCTCTCTCACACTTACTGTGACTTCAAAGCTCACACTTGCGAACATTTCAATGTTGTCCCAACGCAGCCTTTCACAGCCCGACATTAATAGAAACCTCAACAGCGCTACACTTTACCAGCACCTTAGAAGTGTTGCACCAGGCTCTAAGTCCTTTCGTCTACATGGTGCGAAAATTTGGAGAGGGAAGTGCTCTCCTCGTTATTTGGCCATCACTCAAAATTACGAGGTCCATCAGCAATCTAACCTCGTATTGCTTCAGAGTACGAAGTAAATTAGAATCAAATCCAAACAAATATGTACAGAGTGTTTTTTTTCAGGTATAAAAGTTTAAGTTGGCATTATTTTCCAAGATGGCGACCGATTTAACAGCTGTCAAGTGATTTATTCTCAGTTTGGTTTGGCAATTCATCATGAATAGACTCACGCCTGAACAACGCTTTCAAATTGTGCAATTTTATTTCGAAAATAATGGTCGATTTTCATAAGCGAATTTTCTTTATCGATGAAGCGCACTTCTGGTTGAATGGCTACGTCAACAAACAAAACTGCCGCATTTGGAGTGAAGCTAATCCACAAGTGTATGTCGAAATACCGTTACATCCAGAAAAACTGACTGTTTGGTGCGCTTTATGGGCTGGTGGAATCCTTCTTCAAAAACGATGAAGGCCACAACGTTACAGTCAATGGTGATCGGTATAGAGCCATGATTACTAACTTTTTCATTCCTGAATTGAACAATCATGATGTCCAGGAGCTGTGGTTCCAACAAGACGGCTCAACATGTCACACGGCTCGTGCCACAATCGATTTATTGAAAGACACGTTTGGTGACCGACTAATTTAACGTTTTGGAGCTGTGAATTGACCTCCAAGATCTTGTGATTTAACACCGCTAGACTCTTTTCTGTGGGGCTATGTAAAGTCATTGGTCTAAGCGGATAAGCCACAAAAGCTTGACCATTTGGAAGACAACATTCGCCGTGTTATTTACCGATATACGGCCACAAATGTTGGAAAAAGTCATCGAAAATTGGACGTCCACATTGGACTACATCCGAGCCAGCCGTGGCAGTCATATGCCAGAAATCATATTTAAAACGTAATGCTACAAGATTATCTTTCGAATAAAAAAGAATTCATGTCAATCGAATAATACATCGTTGTTTTATTGCAATTTAAAGTTCTATACCTCTAAAAAAACACCCTTTACAAGCAGTTTATTATTTACTTAAGTGTGAGAATATAAGAACTAGAAAAAAAATCACATAATTTCAAAGCAGGAAGACTTATTCTTTCAAATATATTATATGCTTTCAATAAGTGAACCAGCGTTTCTCAAACTGTGGGGCGCGCCCCTCTGGGAGGCTTGACGACTCTACGAGGGGCGCGAGCATATTGAAAATTTGAAAACAAAAGATTAGTTCAAAAAATTATTAACTTACTGAAAGTAAACTAGCAAAAAATACATTCGACATAATAAAAAATAAAAGGCACATTTACGCTGACATAATACACTTAAAAATGTATCAGTACTGCACAATGTCTTTTATAATTAATTTAATGTACTAAGTTATAAGAACAAGTTTAATAATTACCATACATAAAATTAATTAATTAATTTTTTAATAATCATCGTATATAAAATTATATACAAAAATTAACACTTACCATAATAATTTGTACGATATATAATTAATCCCTTAACGGGCGATTTGGGCCGTGGGTAGCCTAGTGGTTAGAGCATCAGACTCCAGACCGGAAGGCCTGGGTTCGATGCTCGATGTCACCAAATACCCTCCGAGTGCACACGGAGTACGTGCTCGTTAAATCAGTGGGTCCGTAGTCTTGTGGGCTTATTCACTAGCGCAGGAACTGGAGAATATTTCCCTCCCCTTCAGTTCACTTGCATAAATTGTGGAGGTGGAGATAAAGGTCGTGTCGCCATCTATCGTCCCTTCGGGGAAGTTTCACTGAGCTTAAATCGTACTGTCACCTGTATGGTGCTCAAGGCCAACGACAGGCGTACCTCTTGCCCATGCCACGATGAATTTCGTGGGCCTCGTTCTGACTACGTCAGACAGGTGGCATTAGCCACAACAACAACAACGGGCGATTTAAAGTTACGCTATTCGCACCCCAATGCAACCGTTTTCCGCGTAGGCACGCGTATGTAATGTATTGTGGAGGGGAGTGGCGGAAGAAAAAGAATTAATAAGTTAAATCCTCTGAAATAAGAAAATATTTCGCAATGACTATGAATGTCCTTTTGATGCATTCTAAAGCCTTCGGAATAATTTTATGGATATCAATGCACAGAGAGAACGGATCACATACTTCGGAAAGACGTATATATACGTCCGGGCAATTAACACTTTGGCGGAGTGAGACGTTTTTATACTCCACTGACACTTAAGAGGGTAAAGTCAGTCGTATTGTAGATTTTGCTTCAAAGTATAGTAGGATTGAATTCAATACTTTGTTATTGTATAAAGGGGGGCGTGATGAAAAATATGATTGAATTTTGGGTCGCAAATATTGAAAGTTTGAGAAACACTGTAGCAAGTGGTTGTGGAAACTGAATAGACTACCGTAGTCTAGGTACCCGGTATGTTTCCATCAAATCCTGGTGCGACTAAAAACTAGTGTAGGCGGAAGAGGTACGTTGAATTGTCTGGGATTCAGAGCACTTACGTTGCCGTGATGTTGAAGTTTTCAGAGTGAAGTGTTACTTCAGAAAGTTGTCGGGGTTGCCTAGTGGTTAAGATCACGGACTCGTGGTTAGAATGTCATGAGTTTGAGTTTAGTACCTCTTAAGACTACGTTTAATGTGTCGAGGCTCAAATGTCCTTCCATTGGTGTGGATGTTAGAAGAAGGGGTGCTAGCTTAGGTGTCCGCCTCTTCACTTGACTATGGTTCAAAATTTCGAGGTTCTTAACCAATAGACCTCGTGCAGCAATATAAATATAATTATCTCTCATTCTCACCGCTTCAGATGCGGTACTTCTCGCTTAACCGTAGCTCACAGTTACAAAATTTGCTTACAATAAACATCGTTTTGCATTTAACATCGTTAAAAAACACTCAATCATTTCGTCATATAATTGAGTGAAACATTTTTCCAGCAATAAAATAATTTCAGCAAAATTTGTCTTATGTACACGGCATATAAAGCTCCTCCACTAAAGCAGAAATAGTTCATTAAATCAAAATATTTATAGAATTCGATAGCGAATTTAAAAACAAGTTTGTTTATTTCACGAAACACAAAGACAATATTCTCGTGCAGTTTATTTCAAAAGATATTTTTCTTTGGTCATAATCAAATAAACCATTTATTAATTTTACTGAAGCGTATTACCTAAACACAACGTTTTTTTTTGTAAGTATACAAAGATTTCGAGGGTTGTTTTATTTACCATATAATCAATTCAGTTTGGTAAACACAGCAAGCAATATTTATATTTCTGCGATAAATTAATTATTTTATAAGCTGCTCATGGAATATTTGCTCTTTCCACTTGTGTATTTCAAGTTATTAAGACTTGTTTTCCAGATAAGTGGAGTGCATAAAATTGTCTGCTTTCTAATAAACTGTCAGATACTTTAATCGAATCCATTTTTGTCAAAAGCTTTCATATCACTCAATTAAAACTATAACAGGGTTCATTTGCATTTCAATTTCCTTAAGTAAAGCTGGCTCCAGAGAATAGTATATCTTACCTCTCTTTATGAATTAAAATGAAATAAAATTATTTAATTAAATCTGTCGTTGTTCTAGAGTTTCAAGCCCTCAGGCGTTCATGAAATTTACGACTGTTCGTGACTTGATAAACTTAGAAATAATGGTAAGGGAACTTTTAACATTCTAACGGGGTTATGTTGAAGTTGCTGTGTTTATGTCAAAAATAAATTCAAATTTTCAAAATTAACAGTGCTACACCAATTCAAAATTAATCAAGTAAAAATAGAAACTAATAAAATTTTACATCACCGATTTTGATTTAATTATGACCATACAAATCTGTGAAATTTAATTATAATTGTGTCAGTCAAAGAGTGGAGAAAGTAGTTAATCAGAAATGTACGTGTTTTATTCAATCAAGCGAATGTAGTGTATATTAACGCATAAAAATACTTTTGTATTTGGTTTCCACGTTTGAAACATTTCACATGAAATTATGGACAATTAATTATTCGTAGCAAATTGTTTAAATAGGTATTTATTGAGGAACCTACAAATATGTGTAAAATATTTTACACGTGTTAGCCATTTAACATATATATATAAGGCTGTTATATTAGCATATAACAGCCTTATATTCCTAAAAAACTTTTGATGTATCTGACTACGCTCGAAACCGAGATTTTGAAAAAGCGTATAAATGAATAATTGTTTTTATATTTATTGTCAGTTGAATTAGATAAAGCATACAAAATTGTTTTTAGGATATTATTAGAAAAAAATATTATTTAAAGGGAATTATTTATTGGCAAAAAATGATGAAAGAATGACAGATTTTCCAAACATTATCCTTTTATTAAGAATGCTTCTACAATAATGATTTTTTGCCAATATATAGCTAAGTCTTCTCTACAGACTAAACTATAATTGTTGAAATATATAATTCAGAAGTGGATTTATTCATATTTTAATGGTTGTTATTGTCTTGTTCATACAGTTCTGAGAAATCAAATGGTGCTTAAGGAGTCCAATACAATCCTTGTAATGTAGATGACCTTTGGCGAATAAAGCAGCTGATAGTCCGTTGGGTTGCTCCGTCTATGTTGCGGAGCTGAGCTAATATAGAAGGACACGATTAAAAATATGATTGATAGAAATATTTGAATGGTAGTACATTGCAGAGCCGCTTTAACTTCTACGGCACCCAAGGCACTTGAAAAACTGTTTCGAAACCTATTCCCATATCACCTCCCTCCTTCAGTTAATACTTTGACAGTTTTGCTTTGGGAGGGGTTTTCCTAAGGTGCCTGACTAGTTGCGGAGACATTTTTTTGAAATTGTGCTGAAAATTTATTTTTAAACTCATTTTTTGTTTAATTATAACTGAAAACTAATAAAAATAGCAAAAAAAATTTTCTTTCAATGTATTTTTTTTAAATATGGCCAATTTTAGGTTTAAATTAGACGTTATTTGTACGTTACGTTAAACATAGTAAAATAAATTCTAATGCATAATATTTTAAAAAACCCAGATAATTTTACTCAAAAAACAGTTACTAATGAATTGACCTAATATCTTTGAAAAATTTTAATTTGTTACTGAACTAGAAGTCAAAAAGTGCAGGCAATGCTAATTTTTTAAAAATTTCACATTTATCACACAGAAAAAAAATCATAAAAAAGGTAAATATGCTGTTTTTTCTTAATCGCTAGGTTACAGCATACATACTATAATAATGCACAATTACACAAAATTACAGACAATTATCTACAGAACTTTTTGAGATATCATGCTTACCGTGTTGTAAAATATCAAAAAATCTGATTCAGAGAAAAATGCATTTAAAGATTTAAAATTCAAAATTTAAAAAACTATACTGCTAAAAAAAACCTAAAACCTCTCTATATCAAAAGAACAAACATTTTCAAAGCAATTATGAATATTATATACTTTCTTCAAAATTTTATCTTTTAATATTTTTAACAATTTTATAGTGTCAAAAAGCTTTTTCTTAAAGTCTAAGTACACAGTTTACGAAATACAGATTAGACGTATAAAAAGCACTTTAAAAAAACCTTATTGCATTAAAAATAAAAACATTTTACATAGAAAAACAAATATATATTATTCCATATTATTTTAGAAGTTAAGAAATATATAATACAAAATATATTTGTGTTGTTTTACCAGTAAACATTCACGAAAAAACTCTTGAAAAATATTGTTTATCACAAAAGTTATCATAAATTATATAGAATAAAAATCCTGCAAAGAAGTACTTTAAAACCCTCCATATAAATATACTAAGCCTTCTGTTTTTTCATCCTTAGTACTTTTTGTTTTGCTAGCTGCTTTTCTTTTTTTTTTTCGAGACAATTTCGCAATCGATAAAGAATGTCTTAAAGATGTTGAAATCCGTTGTTTATCAAATTTAAGTAACTCTTGAGCAACACTTTCAGGAAGGGAACCATTTACATTTCGAATTACTGATAATATACCAGCATAACCAGAATTATAAAGTATTAGAGCTAATAATGCACCCAAACGAAATGTTTCCAGTCCAATAAATATATTTTTGGGAACAATATTCCACAAAATATGTTGTTATAACTTTCATTGCAGTTCTGTGTCTTACCATGAAGACATTTTTTCAACAAAGTTTCATTACACAGTTTTAGATATGTAGGCTTTATTTGGTTTATAATTTTATTAGGAAGTCCTTGCTCAATTTCTTTGAGGGGACTCCCAGCTGCTTTTGCCCTTTGGTAACGACACCAACTCTCAGATCCTTCAGGACACTGTCCATGCAATGAATTGTTTTTTCCAGATACACAGTGAAAAAATGCAGCTATTACACTACTCATCATCTTTTTGTAGATTACCTACATTGCTTCGAATAGCTATTCCATAATAGTTCTGAATTCTGTCGATTAATTTATCAGTTAATTTATTTTTCCCTCCGAAACCTTTCGTCGTTTTTTTTAATTGACGCAACCGCCCCCCTACACGTTTCTGTACATGACCTATACACTCGAGTTTGGTTACTGTATTAATTCCATAAAAGTTTTTAACAGATTCATATCCTTCTGAGTCCCCATCTCCTTAGTATTCATTGTACTGTACATTCCTCACATTTGATCTCTCAAATATACGGTAGGCTCCAACAACCTCCATGTTCCCCGCGGAACCTTTATAGTTCGAACATACATGTTTCGATGATTGGCTATTGCCTTTCGCGCATATGTGGCAATATTGTGTCATAACTTCAATGTCTAAAATTTTAACGGTGTCAACTGATATGGCACTTCCACACCCATTCAAAGATGTGTAGCCTCTGCGTTGCCAAGTACCATCAATGGATATTCCACATTTAGTGAAACTATTTGAGCCTTTGATTTCACTCAATGCAGCGTTGATGTTTTCTTGAGCAACGCGTTCAGTTGCTTTCAACAGTTTTCTTTCTTGATTGCGGAAAGTAAGTTTTGACAGGAAAGGTAAACCGAGGAAAGCACATAACTTTTTGCCAGCTGAAAATCCTTTCCCGATTAGCCTTAGCCCCAAAACAATTGAAGAGTTTATAAGACAAGAACCTTTCATCTTCTCTGTCGTAGGGAAACCTTTAAAGAAGGAGCAGTTTTTGCACTTTAGGTTCATATGTGAACATAATCCACTGACAGAGTCTTCTATAAGTTTCAAGCCCTGAGAATAACAATCAGGACAACAAACTATGGCAAAAAATGAAATCAAAGTTGTCCAGTTGACAATTCTATTGTCTTTAGAAGTTTCAAACAATCTTTCTGAGAAAATTTCCAAACTTGTATGGCTTGATTCCAACTTTTTGGCACTAGCGGATTCAGTAGAATTGAGCTCAGATGTTTCATCATTCTCATTAATAGTGGCACGAATGGTATAACGATTTCCAATAAATCGGCGCTTCTTAGACCTCCCAGATCTTGATTTAGCCATAATTAATCAATATTTTGTCTTAAGAAGGACAGTTTTTTTCATAAAATATATCAAAATAAATTAAACGAGGAGCGAAAAATCGAGTAGCTAGAACATAAACAAATCGAAAAATGACAACAAATCTGTAAAGTTGTTGCCAAATTTTACTAAAACTATTAAATAATTTTTAAAAAAATATCACCATATTCAGTTTTAATGTTACCAAAATTAATATTTTATCAATAAATTCAATAAAATTCCAAAAAAGAGTAAAAATCTTTCAAATTCAAAGTACTTCCGGTTTCGATTTCTAACTTCCGGTTCGTTTTTGTTGTTCTCACCTGACATAAAAACTGCTATAACTTCGTAAATAATTGGAGTAGAAGCAAAAGTAAGGTATTTTTAGAAAGAAGAAAATTCAAATATTAAAAATATCAAATAAATTTTTTTTGTCATGTTCATCAAAATTGATGATTTTACACTAGTCAGGCACCTTAACATTTACTATTTTCCCTTTCTTTGATTTTGATCTTTGGAGAGTCTTCCCATTATCTACCACCTATGGACTTACCATGTCTCGGACTGGTAACTGATTGTCAAAAGAAAAGAATAGTGGCATGGTTTGACACATCTTGTTCAATTCTTACCCAACAACATCACGGACCACTCACCTACACTTTTGTAAATTAGTATAGTAAATTAATGAAATCGTTTATGCAATTACAGTATAGAGTGTTCACAATAATGAGAACTTCTTTAGATTTGATAATTATTACCTTTTTCATCGCTTTATTATGATTTACTTTAACCCTCTGAGTGGATGACCCGCTAATTGAATTTCACTTCGAAAGTGGTCTACTTTTTCAAAGCTAGTGGTAGCCAAAATGTTTCGATAAATTTCGCGAACTGCTTCAAAAACGCACGGCAGTTTAATGCCTTCCCCTGTTAAAACTGCAGGAGGTCCTGAAATGATTTTGCAGGGGATGATTTTATTGCTTTTCGGTCTCTGTGTTCTTCGAAACGGGAGGTTTCTCATTCACAGCTGTGGCCTAGGGCGAGGATTGTGAAATGGACATTTTCTCCACTTCACGGCCAACAGAAACTTCACCCAATTTATTGCAAATATATATTTCATATATTTGGAAAACTTGCTCAATTTCTGATCTAAAAACCAATTAGGTTTTAGGAAATTTTAATTTTCTCAGTTTTGATTTTAAATTCGGTTTCATTATTTTAAAGCATTTTTGCATTCCTAGATTGAATTAATTAAAAATATTTTTTTAACACAATCCAATATTTCGTGTGAAATGGCTATTAACTACAATTTTAATTTCTAAAATCATTTCTGTTTGCTCATGTTTTTAAGTTTTTGAGTTTTCTCACTTTTACTTAATTAAGATTGATTTAAAGACCAATATATTTTTTGACACATAGTTTATATAATTTAAAAGCTCTATACTTTGTCTTCATTAAATTTTTCCTTTTGAAAAATGCCATGACCAAAATGTACGCAGGGTACTGTGAGAAATAATACTTGAAAGGGATGAAATATGACTGAAAATGGTAAATCTAAAATGCAGCTTTTTCAGGTAATATTACAATTAGACTACAGAATACAAATGTTGCAGAATGAACTAAATATTTCCTTGATGTACCACAAACTCATTATAATAAATCTATTGTAGTACTACACTGCAGTATTTTAAAGTCATGCAACAAAAACTTAAACTTGCTTAACTGCCACGATGCGGAACTGAGAAAAAACTAGATATTGTTTACAAACTTGGTGATTTCTAGATTACGTTTGTATAACTACTAATTTCTATATAAATATTTTGCATTTAAAACACTTGTGAATATATAAAGTTCTGATAAAAGTGAATAATTGATCAAATTAACAGTTGTTATCAATGTTATGTCTTAGAATATTTTGAATTAAAAAAGATATTTCAGTCATATTTATTTCAAGTAGAATTTTCATGTAGAGCATAAGTTGGATAGTAACAGATTAAAAAATTAAAGCTTTACAGGCAATGGAATTTTTTTTATGCCTTTACAAATTTTAAATATGTTTTTCTCAGATTTTTAATTTTGAAGATGAGAGTGTTTTCTAATCCCTAAGGCGTTTTTCCTGTTCAAGATAGAGTCTTGAAATATCTTGTAAATGTTCCCTTACATATGTTCTATAAAAGTTCATATGGATTTAGGTCTGAGAGCTCTAGTTATTTTTTAAAAATATCTTAATGTTAATATTTAAAAAAAATTGGGTTTTTTCCAGGTTTAGCCATAAAAATAATTATTAAAATTCAACAAAGAGATATATTTTAAATTTTATACTTTTTGTTTCCAATAATCTAAGAAATATTAATCACTTACAATAATTAAATATGTTTAATAATTTAACATTTTAGAAAAGTTTTAAAAATTTCAAAACTGTTCAATGCTTTAAAATTGTGAAAAAATGGCTTGTCAAACTAACCTATTATTTTCAGACTCAATATAATAGTAGAATTTGAATATAAAACAAAAATTAATTTTACTGTGACAAAACTGTTTACGACTTCTACTCATACTGTAAAAAGAATGAAAAATAAATATATAACATAGTGGCAGTCAAAAACACATTCATAATATGTTAAAATCCTGTCCCGATACAAATTTCAATGCATTTTCCAAACTGTAGCTAAAAACAATTATATGTTTATTGGGCCAGAAGTTATTTATATTTAGATATATTTTCATTATTAAGTACATAATGAATAATGGCAAGATAATTTGTAAAATCCTGAAAGATTTTAATGAAGAAAAAAGCCAGACATAATTTTAGATAGTTAGAAATTTAATTATATAATACACAAATATACATGTTTTGAAAGAAATAAGTTGGCTAAGAAAATGAAATTTACTAAAAATTTCCTGAATAAGTAAATCAGATTTCATCCTCAAATACATATAATTGTAAGAAAAGGTTGTATTCAATTTACAATTAATTACAAAAAACCTTTTATAAAAAATAATTTTAACAGGTATAAATAGCAAAAAATATCAAAGAAGTATGAGAAAGACACATACATGTCGTTTACAGAAATTTCACAGTTTGATATTTTTCGAAACACGGCACTGCACACAGTCCAACATTACAGTCTTTACATTGAAAACGAGTTTTTGATGTTTAACGACTAAATCGTAAATATAAGAAACAACAGTCAAATATCACGGGTGCAGACGGCGCTCGCTGTTATTTGAGTGAGAAAATTACAGCAGCATAAAATGCGACCTCGTTTGAATTATGACTAATGTGCATATTTGGAACTGTGTAGCGTACTCGAATTAACTCAAGTGCACACGTCAAGGGTTTATATTGCATTCTAAGTCAACACGGTGGCTACTGACGAGCGACTACGTATATAATTTTGAACCACGGTTAAGTGACGAGGACGATACCTGAGCTGATAACTCCCCTTCCAAACTTCCACATCACACCAACGTGAGAACTTTTGACCTCGACATGTTTAACGTGCATCAGCTCCTCTTCAACGCTAAACTTTTGTGGTACCAGGGCTCGAACACTGGACACGAGTTCATAACCATGACCATCAGGCTACCGTGGCCGCAAAAGAAAATAGCAAGTTTGAAAGAAATGTAAGGAGAAGTATATTTGAAGAAATAACTTCAAAACTTAACGAAAAACTAAAATATCAAAATTTATTTTAGGAATAATAGTGAATATAACTTCGTACACCTAAAACCACTTTACGCAGTATATTTTTTGTGTTTCCCCTTTTAGAGAAACTCACTATAATTATGTCAAATTCCTTTCATTTTGCTCTAAGGGGATCCCCGAAACAACGTAATTTTTTTGATACACAAAATTACTTATGGTTGAATCTAATACAATTCCCTACAAAATGAATGAAAACCCTTTTTTATCATATAAATTGTGTTTGAATAGGAGATGGTTAGTTAATAAGAACATTTAAAACGTGTCGGCAATCTATGGACCTGTGGCACGTGGTATAATTCTTAGTGGCACTCAGAGTACTATACAGTATTTTGGCAATACATGTTTTAAAAAGAGTAAAGTTTACGAGAACGAAATATAAAATTGCGTTAAAATTATTGGTACTCTATCAACCGTACTTCTTTATTTATATATATATATATATAAGAAGTACGGTCGATAGAGTACCGTAGTTACTGCCAACCCGTGACAATGAATTGGAAATTAAGTTCACAATTCATTGTTATTAAAATATATAAAATTTTACATGACTTATTTTTGTATTTGTTATTTTTATATTCCTTACTAAAAGCAACAAATGGGAGTTCATTACCTGCCAAAACTGCAGAGGCCTGGTTGTTTGCTCCACAAGCTCCTACCTTATGCTTACTCTGCCCTACTAAGTAAAAATGCCGTCTTCTGCTCGTCAAGATCATGGAATTGCAGATATTGTTTCCATATATTTTAAATATTAGTTTTCTAACTTCTACATCAGCTTTTTAATAGTCTACACTCCTGCAAAAAAGTCTGAATTCAAAACTATAAAAACTTATTATTCCCAACAATGTCATTTATACATTTATTTTTTATAATCTATGAATGCGTTAAACTATTAATTTGTTATCGCGACTATATTTAATATTAAATGCGAAAAAAAAACGAATAAGTTTCAAACTGAAACTTAAATTGAATTTTTCAAAAATTGTCATCGATATTCTCATAACTTTTACATATTGTCATTTTAGCATATCACACATCTATCTTCTATGCAAAAATCTATTATAAGTTCATCAAATGTTTCAGCATATTTTTACTCATAACATGCAGTTTTCAACCACATTTTGAGGCCGCGGTAGCCTAATGGTCAAAGTAACGGACTCGTAGCTGGCGTGTCATGAGTTCGACCCCAGCACCACTGAAGATCCGCCGTGTAATGGAGCGATGCTCAAGCGTCATCCTTGTCACTTGACCGTGGTTTAAAATAACGAGGTCCGCCGCCAAGTGAGTGAATATTAACGTCGCACTGTTCAGCTACACGAGGGCGTTTAGTGATGGACCTCGTAATTTTGAAGCATGGTAAAATGACGAGGGCAACACCTGAGCTGGCACCCCCTCTCCTAACTACCACACCTCACCAACGAGAGGACATTTCAGCTCTCGATAGATTTAATGTGCATCGCTGCCCTACACGGCGGGTCTTTTGTGGCACTGGGCTCGAACTCGAGACATGTCAACCATGATTGGATACCTTGACCACCTGGTACCCCGGCCACAGGCCCGTCGCCAAAAGCCCTCAAGTAGTTGAGTAGAGAAGAGAGAGAGTGCGACTTTAATATCCCCTCACTTAATTAAATTATATGAAATTTAAGGAATACTTGAAAAAATATTAGAAGTCGAATATATATATATTAAAAATTAATCTAATGATAATTTTAAATATCCAAAGAATTATTAGTATTTATGGTAAATACATGTTTCTCAACTGAGTATGTGAGACACGCATAAATATCTTTTTCGAAATTCCAATGCAGAATTTCAGTGGAGCTAATACAAAATTCCTAGTTTTGCATGGTTAAGATTATAAAAATGTCCAAATTTTAATAACCTTTTCTTCAGTCAACCACTAATGGAACATGAATATGATGAGGGATTATGCATAAATATATATTTTTTAACTTGAATTTAAAAAGGATCTTTATATTTATTTATATGCGCAAATGTTAACTGTAAATTTGTCCAGATGCTTTTAAATACTCTTTATTTGAAGATTCCAGTTCAAAAATATAAGCTTGTAGGTAAAGTTCTCTTTGAATGAAATTAATGTTCAGACATTCAAAATTCAAATATAATTTGTTATCTGAACAATACAAAACAAGGGATTCTATGTAAGATGCCCTGAATATCTGGCTTTAAAATTATGAAAAACTAAAAGATTTAAATAGGGTTTTTTTTAACAATGCATAAATTTTTTTTTGCAAATAATGTAATACAGAAGCTTAAAAGTTATTCATGTTTAGAAGTGTCCGAAATTTTAAAAGATTTTAAATTTTGAACCTTTTTTTTTATTTTTTTGACACATAACAAAATAATCATTTTTAAAAAAAATCCCTGAAAGTATTGATTAAAATAAGAAAAATGAAACATTAAATTATCCTCAATGTTTTAATATATAATTTGAATTTAAATACTACAAATATTTTTAAAAACTTAGACATACATTGTAAAAACTTAATTCAATTTGAGAATTTTAATGTAAAGAAAAAAATGAGAATTCTCAACTCGTTGACTTGCTATTTGTGTACACTTAAGGGTTAGAGAAATTCTTCCCAGATTTTACGATTGCCAGAGGAACCTGTCTCCCCGTGAGCCATAAAACTTCCCCTCAATGCCCATTGTGTCTCCCCGACCGTCTCTAATTATCTTTCAAGATCGTAAACCTTTAAAAAGGGAAAAGAATTCGGAAAAACTCGACTTTAACGTTTTTGAACACATTACTTGAAGGGGGAAAATCTGTTTGGTTCATTTTTGGTGAGTCCCCGGCCTTACGAAAAATTCAGTGTGGTCCGTTTTCGAAGCCTCTCTAGTAGGGCGGAAAAATCCGTGCTGTCCGAAAGAGGGTTAATACATCATTTTTATTTGTTGAGTCATTGTCATTGAAATTGTACAAAAAAGATTTTTTTCGAGCTTTGATTATTGCAGAATCATTGATGACACCATTGTTATCAATTTCCATTGTATGTCATTTTGAGTGCAAAGCAACATCAAACTGTTAAGGTATCCGACTACGTTCTGAACCGTGATTTTACAAAAGCGTATAAATGGATAATATTTATGATATTTAGTGTCACTTCGATTAGAAAATGTATATAAAATTATTTTAAGAATAGTATTAGAATAAATAATTATTAAAGTACAATATTTTGACAAAAAAGGAACATAGAATGACCTTTTTTCAAAATATTCACCTTTTGTGAAAAATGCTTCTATTATAATATGTTGCCTGTATATAGCTCAGATCTCTCTACAGTGGCTCAACTAGAATTTTTGAAATACATATCTTAGAAGTGGGTCTATCCATGTTTTACGACAACAGAGGGGAGAAATTTTAAGAAAAAAACGCCGATAAATATTTCAATTGGTTGTAACTCTGAAAATAATGTGGATTTTTTAAAAATCATAGTTCAGACTCTCTGGAGAGAAGTCTGTACTTTATATAAGCAAAATATTATTATTTTAGAATTATTTTTTATAAAAGGAGAACATTTTGAAAAAAGGTTATTCTAAGTTAATTTTTTTGCCAAAATATTGCATTTAAATAATTTTTTTGTCAAAATGTCCTTAAAACAATTTTATACGTGTATTCTAATCTAAGTAACCCTAAATATCATGAAAATTATCTATTTTGGCGCTTTTTAAAATCACGGTTCCGAACGTAGTCGTATACCTTAAGCATTTATTTCTCCATAGTATATCTTATTTGAATCTTTAGTCTCTTAAGTGCAGAAATGCTTCTCTCACGATTCGCTAGGTGGTTGTACGTTAACTTTAATTTTAATTTTTAGCACCCTAGTCACGTGTCTAGCTTTCCTAAGCTTAAAACGGCCCTGGGACAATGAAGACAAGTATTATAACTTTTTTGACCATCGGAGGATATCTCCATCCTTTGCAAATGTCTTGTACGTAGTCTGGCTATAATGGTTGAAATTACGTGGTTACAATAGTGACGTCTTACGCGTCTTTTTTTTAACAAGTCCTTTGGGTTCTTTGGGCCAGAATTAATGGGAATTCTTTTCCAACCAAATCCAAGAAACGAGATGTGAAGAAGAGATGCAAATAAACGGACTTTAAATATAGGATCTTAGAGTAAGCGAAAGGGCATTGTAAAGGAATGTTAGACAATTGATGAGCGTTGTGGCAGTTGATGATTATTGCAGTTCGTAGTTCAAGATTGATTAAGTTCTACGTGTCGTGGATAAACATATTGGTGTTCGACTAGAAGTTAACCGTCAAGCTGCATCCTATTGCAAATAAAGGCAAGTAGCATTACGGAATAATATAAGGTAGGATTGATTACACTTTATTAGAATTGAGGATTAGGTGGTTCGCTTATTGAGATTGGTCTGAATTAGATTAGATCATAATATAAATACATATATTGTGTGTTGCGTATCGCGTCATCGTAGATTCGCTCATATTAATTATTATAATTATATTTGTTAAAGTTTTAAGTTGAATATCTTAATAAAGTCATATTAAGATAATGTTTGATCCGAGTTCTTTCGCTAACCCTACACATCTAGCACATGCTGATACTTCGAGAGATGTACTTCCAAGGGGAGGTACATCACACAATTAATATCTAGAATGAAGTGCTTCTTAACTGGATGGGAGGGGAGCTCACGTCTGGCTATTGCATCAACATCAGTAAGGGTAAAGCTATTGAAAAGTTAAGAGAAATTTCGGGCTTCCTTGGCAAGCTTATCAGCCTGGTCATTGTCGAAGTGATCTACGTGGGCCGGTATCCCTCGAGGAACCTGTAACCCCTAGAGGGCGCATCCCCAGGTGGCGGATAGGGGGAGCGCCTCCTTTGGTTCTTTCTATGTGTGGAAGAAGGGAAATAAAATACCTTTCGTGGTCTAACAGGCAGAAATCTAGCCTATACATATCAGGCAAATTTAATTTCCATGATCAGTGCAATGTTGAAATCTAGTCAAATTTTAATATATCAGAGATGAGAAATTTTAACAAAAAATACCGGTTATTATTTCAATTGACAGTAACTCCGAAAATATATAGTTCTAGTTTTTCGTATTTTTTGTATTTTTACAGTTGCCAGCTATATATAGGTGGACTATTAATATTATAGAAGCATTTTTCATAAAAGCAGAATGTTTTGAAAATATGTCGTTCTTCATTTTTAACCAAAAAATAGCATTTTAATAATACTTCTTGTAATAATATTCTTAAAATAGATTTATGTACATATCCTAAAACTCATTTACCAAATATAAAAAAATTATTGATTTATACGCCTTTTAAAAATCCTGGTTCCGAACGTATATATAGTCGCGGTTTCCTTAAATACAAGATACATAGTTATACTGTTTATAAAGTAATTTGGATTACATTATTTCTTTATTTATGTCATTTATTAAATAAATTAAATCATTTGTACCTGCATATCCTAAATTTCTTTTACTCTAACTTCTCTATTTCTATAAAGTATCATCCATGTGTAAGCAGTATACTTATTAATGTAAAAAAAATTGCTATTCCTTTATTGGTGCAATATCAGCGCTTAAATCTGAATACCTAATTTAATTTATGAGTTTTATCTTTTCTCTTTGACTCCAGCTAATAAAGAATTCAGATTTCAATAACAAATTAAAAAAAGAATGTTGTTTACGAAAACATTTCTAAAAGATTCGTTTCAAAGCAGTACAGAAGGATTCTAATTTTAGAAATTTAGAGAATCCGTTGATAATATCGCATTTCCTTGGGCATAATTGGTAATGCATTAGAATTCATGGAATTAATTAATAAAATCGGAATATTCAGTAGGAGTTTAAAACGTAGGCGTTCAGAAGCGTAGGTGTCAGTGATGGAATTTCGAATAAATTCTTTTTTTAATGTAAAAGTATTCAAACCCTACGCTTTTGAAATCTTTGTTCCTTCCATTACCAGACACAAACACCTCTACATTTAATGCATAAAATGGAAAGTATGCCGCCCTTCTGGAATTTTCTATAGGGGGAGGGATTAAAACCTATGTATGCGTGTTTAAATTCAAAAACTTGTTTACAATTTCAGATATACTGAATACTAGATTTTACTAAATTTAAATCACACATTCAAACATTTTATCCTTTTTGCAATCTTATTGAACTCAAAATTCAAAAATGTTCAGTAAAGATTTCGTTTTAATATTCAATTAGTTATTAAAAGAATTGCGAGCAAAACAGACATATTTTATAAACCCATTTTACCATGTAATTATACTAAGAATACTGTTATGTGTTTCGTTATTAGTAATATGCAGTACACATTAAATTTGGACAGTATAAACACGGAAAGTCTTTTATACATATGTACATTTTTTGCAATCCCTAAGTACTAGGATTTATATCATTATTTAATTTTGTCGTAACAACACAACACATTCCTTTAAAAGAACAATTTATTTTTATTTTTCACTAAACAATTAGTTTGAATTCATTTTTATGTTTTTCTATTGCATTTTGAAATATAAATTACGTTTAATGCTCTAAGACTATAAAGAAATATCTTCAAAACAACCTAATAAACGTTTTAAACCAAGTAATATAATATCATGATAAAATGCTTTATTTCTCCTAAGTAAAAAAAACAAACACAAACTCACATTTAATTGAAGCATTACAGAAAAATTACGTTTTCTTACTTTCCTCAGACATAATGATTGCTATTGTAATGTTTCAGATACATATTGAGCTGGTAGTATTAGCCCGCAGCGTCTTCAGTATACACTTTTGTATAAATGTTTTCAGCTAGAGGACATACAAAAAATCAATCCTTACATCTATTATTAAAAAAATTATTGCATAAAAACTAATTCTTTAAATAAAAAGAACAAAAAACAAATAAATTGACTTACGAATAAAGCAGTTCAATCCATGACTATCAGTGTTTTTCTTTTTGACCTAACATCTAAAATGTAAGATTTCTTTATCCAAAAATTTGAGGTTTTACTCTATACGTATAGCAACTGTAAAAAATTTCAATTCAGATCTCAGGTTTTCTTATTAAATGTAAATGTAAATCATTTAGATTTTTGTTATACACTTATGGACAAAAAAATAAGCGTACCAACAAATAATTGCGGGATCGTAACGAAACTTGGGATGAAGGTATATATCGGAGAGATATGCAAAAGAATAGAAATGCAGCTTGATTGCGTGTTACGTATAGCCGCTTGGGGCTTTTAACGTCGTTTTTCGTGCAGTATAAAACCGGTAAAACCAAAGCTTGTTTGAGTGTGCTGAATCGTTTACAAAGGAAGGGCTGAGGTAGACACGCCATTGCGCCGTTTTCGAAGACAATATGAGCAGCTGTCGCAGTTTGAGAGGGGGAGATCTATCGGCATGATGGAAGCTGGGTGGTAGGCTAGGCGAGTAGCTCTCAATTAGGCCACTCAGATTGTGTTGTGCGGAGGTGTTGGGACCAGTGGATTCGAGAGATGTCATTTACACAACCAGGCTCAGGACGCCCTCGACAGACCAGTCGTCGAGAAGACTGACACATCGTAAGAAATGCATGCCTACAGCCAACTGCTTCATCGGCCTCCATCCAAGCACATCTAGCACCTTCCTTAGGGGCCCCTGTGTCTTCCCGAACCATACGGCCATGAAGGATATTTGGGATCGCGGTGCCCATTACGTGTGTTGCCCTTGACGCCCACCCATCGATGCCTCCGTTTGGAGTGGTGCCACGCACGAGGAAACTGGACTGCAGCGGAATGGAACCAGGTCGTCTTTAGCGACGAATCCAGATTCAGTCTCAGCAGTGATGACAATCGTGTTCGTGTCTGGAGATCCCGTGGTGAACGCCTCAATCCTGTCTTTGCTTCACAGTGACACACCGCTCCCACAGCTGGTGTGATGGTATGGAGTGTCATTGCCTACAATACACGGTCACCCTTAGTATTGATCCGTGGCACCATGCCAGCTAAGCGGTATGTCCATGACATCCTGCAACCACATATTTTGCCACTCATGCAACGGCTCCCAGGGGCAATTTTTCAACAATTCAATGCTCGGCCTCACACTTCACGGGTGTCACAAGACTGTCTCCACTCTGTTATTACCCTTCCTTGGCCTTCCCGATCACCAGATTTGTCTCCAATAGAGAATATCTGGGATCATTTTGGATGACGAGTTGGGCCTCTCACGAGTTTGAATGAACTAGAGGCAAGGTTACAGCAAACATCGAACAAAATGTCCCAAGACATCATACAGAACTTTTATGCATCAACGCCCGATCGTATCGCAGCGTGCATTCGCGTTAGAGGGGGTTCAACCGGGTATTAAATTCTCCATTATTTTGACTTTTTCCCTGAAATATGTCAATACGTATGTAAAATTTCGTTTCATTTTGACCACTCCGTCTTGGTGCGAGGTAGTTTTTGTCCATTAGTGTACATGTACACATCATTGAAATAAAATTACTATTAGCGTAAATCAGAAGAAACAAAAAGTTTTCGTTTTGAAGTAATTTTTTCGTGAAAAATATTCACAGTATTCACTTTTTGACTACTTCGGTTTGAATTCAATATAACCCCTGCATACTTTCAATACTATACCATTATACATACAGTAAAACCTGTTTTTGTGTTGTATATAAGGACCGCATAAAAAATATATTCTTAAATTCTCATATATAACAAACAGCTTCGTCGAAGTAAAGGGTTATATTTTTAGAGGTATAGAACTTTAAATTGCAATAAAACAACGATGTATTATTCGATTGACATGAATTTTTTATTTGAAAGATAATCTTATGGCATTACATTTTAAATATGATTTCTGGCATAGGACTGCCACGGCTGGCTGGGATGTAGTCCAATCTAGACGTCCAATTTTCGATGACTTTTTCCATTATTTGTGGCCGTATATCGGCAATAACACGGCGAATGTTGTCTTCCAAATGGTCAAGCGTTTGTGGCTTATCCGCATAGACAAATGACTTTACATAACCCCACAGAAAATAGTCTAGCGGTGTTAAATCACAAGATCTTGGAGGCCAATTCACAGGTCCAAAACGTGAAATTAGGCGGTCACCAAACGTGTCTTTCAATAAATCGATTGTGGCACAAGCTGTGTGACATGTTGCGCCGTCTTGTTGGAACCACAGCTCCTGGACATCGTGATTGTTCAATTCAGAAATGAAAAAGTTAGTAATCATGGCTCTATACCGATCACTATTGACTGTAACGTTGTGGCCTTCATCGTTTTTGAAGAAGGATTCCACCAGCCCATAAAGCGCACCAAACAGTCAGTTTTTCTGGATGTAATGGTGTTTCGACATACACTAGTGCAGTGTTTCTCAAACTTTCAATACTGGCGACCCAATTTTCAATCATAATTTTTGTCTCGCCCCCCTGTACAACAATAATGTATTTACTGCAATAAAAATGCACTTTGAGAGAGAGACGCTAAAGTTACAATACGATCTTAATTATAAACCGTACAAATTAATATGATAAGTATATTAAATTTTGTGTATATGTAACTTTTAAGTAAAATATATATATATATATATATATATATATATATATATATATATATAAGAAAATTACTTAAAATATATATATTACTTTAGAATTATGTTATTTTTCTTTCTCTAAATTTTTAAATTGGAACAGATCGCAAAATGATGTATTTAATTAAAGATTTATTTCCTTCAGCATATTCATTTCTTAAAGTACAAATGTCATTAGAAAAATAGTCTAGTCAATGTCGCTCTCTATCATATCCATCACATCTGGCATTATAGGGTACGTTTGCGTAAGTCTGGGCAACTTATCGGACGTCTGCGCAAAACATGTAAAAATGCTTTTCCTCGTACAATTCCAGTCAGTTTTGGTCGACTCGATACTCCTATAGCTACCGAATCTAGCTTGAATGTACATTTTTTTTAATTCCAACGTTAATTGTAATTCACGGTAATTAAGTATTTACGGCAGTAGATTAAAACAATATCATACATATATTTTTAAGTCGTAAGCAAACATTTGACAATAATAAAGAATCAACAAGTACACAGACGAACGAGCATGGTTCCGAAAATTAAATCAAGGCGATCTTCTCAAAAATACTTAAATTTTGGATTTACCACTACTGAAGTAAATGATGGAAAAAAAGCCCCCGCTCGATATGTGTTAAAACTTACAAATCTGTAGAACAACAAGTAAAAGTTGTTTTTAAAACATGTAAAATCATTTAGCTATGTTGGCAAAGAATTTTAAAAAGTATTTTCTGGATGAGGACAGCTTGGTAGCAAGTTACGAGTGGATTAGGGATCTATTTCAAGATACTCCAGAAGGGCTCTCAACTTCCGAAGAAGAAATCTTCATAGATTTCACATCCAGTGAAAAATTAAAAGGCAATTTTGTAATAAATCGCTCTTTGAATTTGGGGTAGAGGTGGATGAGGAATTATCTGTACTGAAAACAAAAGCACTTCGTATACTATTACCATTTTCAACATCCTACCTTTTTCAAACCGGAATTTCTGCAGTGGATGCCTTGAAGACAAAATATAGATCTCAGCTAAACATAGAAAAATAACTCTTTAAGTGTCAATTTCTGATATTAAACCTTCCTTTGAAAAACTTTCCTCTAAAAGACAAGCCCGTGGAAGTCCCTAATAATTATTAAACTTGTTCTTAATTTAGTAATAAGATTGATTGATTGAATATTAACGTCGCATTGTTCAGCTGCACGAGGGCTTTTGACGACGGACCTCGTAATTTTGAACCATGGTCAAGTGACGTGGATGACACCTGAGCTGGCACCCCTCTCTCCTAACTACCACACCACACCAACGGGAAAACGTTTCAACTCTCAACAGATTTAACGTGCATCGCTGCCCTACACGGCGGGTCTTTAGAGGTACTGGGCTCGAACTCGTGACAAGGCAAGCCACGATCCGATACCTATACCACTCAGCTACCGCAGCCAAATTCACTAATAAGAAATTATTTGTAAAATACCTTCTTCAGTACTGATACATCAAACGTATACTGGCTGAAACACCGACTCTTCGCACGAGTTTATTTTTTAAAAAAATAAAACATTATTCTTGATATAATAGCTGGACTGTAAGGAGAGTAAAACTGTGTGCACGATATTGTATACAAAAATGTAAAATGATTTTTTTTTAGATAAATGCTATAATTGTAAATAACTGTTTAAAAGAACTGTAATTTTAAACCTCACACAATTAGCATTTAGAATTAATGTTAAATTATGAAAAAGAATATAAAATTCCGATGAAGAATAATTGTGTTACTTTTTAACATTTAAAGCGAGAAGACTTCAAAATTTTTAACCCGGGAGCAGGCGCGTACTCGATACTAACATTAATGGTAGTGAGGGGGGACTCAGTCACCCCAATCATTTGTTTAGAATTATTTTTACTGTACACGATACAAATCGGAATTCTAGTGAATATTTTAATTTATAGAAAGTATACTTACCTTCTTTCAAGGACTATTCAATTCTTTGATGATTTGAGAAAAAATCCAATAAAACTGATTTAAAATGATTCAAAAGTACAAGACCATAATAAAGGACGCAAATCAGACATTTTTCAATTATCCTACAGAAATGTTAAACCAATCAATTCTTTTCCAAATATCGCAAAACTCAATTATTTACAATTTCCATTAGCAAACGTACTATGCAGCCTGGCTGAAAAGTGAATCATGACTTCATTTTCTTTTTCTACAACTAATGTACAGTCTTTCAATAATAATTACAGTGGTGAATTGTTTATCTTCTTAGAATTTTTCTCAGGGTCTGGGTTTCGTTTTTCTTTTAACGAGTAATATTTTATGTTAAAACATAATAAAAAAATATCTCATTGAGGAAATACAGCAAATAAAACAAAATGTTTTTTTTTCTTTAATTTGGTTTTGGGATCAAAGATAGCTATTTGATGACGGAAAAAAGCCAGATAATAAACATAAATTATGTCAGTGTTTTTGTGTTTATTTTTTTTTATTATGGAAGAAAGCATTTTGTTTTACTTCTCTTTCCGGTTATTTTTTTTAAAAAAAATCTTTAAATTTTCGATACGCTCTCGCCCCCCTTGTAAGGTCATCGCGCCCCCCCAGGGGGGCGCGCCCCACACTTTGAGAAACACTGCACTAGTGGATTAGCTTCACTCCAAATGCGGCAGTTTTGTTTGTTGACGTAGCCATTCAACCAGAAGTGCACTTCATCGCTAAACAAAATTCGCTTATGAAAATCGGGAACTACGGCAATCTCGTTTTGGGCCCATTCGACGAATCTAAGCCTTTCTTGATGATCGTTTTGATGAATTGCCAAACCAAACTGAGAATAAATCACTTGACAGCTGTTAAATCGGTCGCCATCTTGGAAAGTAATGCTAACTTAAACTTCTATACCTAGAAAAAAAACACTCTTTACTACAGAATTTTTTTTATGCGGTGTAGAGGAACCGCATAAAAAAAGTCGCAAATTTTTTTACAACATTTAGTCTCTCATTGTATACACGGAAAAGTTTTAAAAATGAGCATACATAATTTATTGCTATTCATTGTAATCCAAAGCGATCATCTTCCTGTGATGAATAAGTTCAAAATCGGTGTCATCACTTAAAGATACAATTTCAATTTATTTATTTTTTTTCTTTTTGGCATTATAAAATAAGAGATAAGTTTTTGCGACGAAAGTCGGTTGATCAGTTGATTGTATATGTCACGATAACGAGATATGCATGATTGAAGTTCTTTTTTGGAATTTCCTACTCCTTTCGGAATTGGTATCTATTTTAGGAAAATCTTTTTCCAAATTGTTAAAAAACTTAATCCCTGCATATATTTTATCTTCTCTCAAGGTATATGGTTCTTCTTGTCCGTCTTCATAATATAATTTCGTCTTCAATCAAGCTCGGGCTGCTGATACGTTGAGAGAAAGCAACTGAATGCGCATTGTCGAGAGACTGTTTATAACAAATGAACAGAGCGTCTTGAAGTGTCTACATTTCAGTGGCGTAACGTACACCCCCGCACCACGGGGGAAAGGACTCTAGAGGTCCAAGGCCTGACTAACGCTAAGTACATATTTACCCAATTTATAAAATATTAAAGGCAGAACCTGACTTCACAAGGTCGTCCTAACATTCTCCGCTACACCATTTGTACATTGATAGAAAGCATTACAGTGGCGCAAAGACGTTGAAAATCATATTCCATGTAAAAAAAAAAGATTGCATAGAAAAAAATCGCACAAAAATAAAATCGCTTTAAAAAGGACCGCACAAAGCAGGTTCTACTATACTTTTTTTAAAGAAATCTTATTTAAAAGCGAAATAAATACTCCGTGATTTGATTATTCATTCTTTTAATTTCTTTTCTTATATCAGAAAAAAAATCAGCCAAGCATTATATTTTGTTATCGAATTCTTTATGTTGCATTTGTAAATGGCATGAGCCTTTCACCAAAAGTCCATCTTAAAATGTTACATCTTTTACCATCTTAACTCTTTTATTGCTACCATGTTGTTTTCACAGGAATAGTTATTTAATGTTTCTATTAAAAGAGTTTCATACTAGGCGGTGATCTAGAAAGTCTTAAAAAAAACATTTCTTCCTGTTTATTGATATTTGGAAATCTTAGCCTGAGGGGGGATATCTTGCATTCTAGAACTTCACTAACGTTCTGAGTATCTTCTCCCGTCGTACATGATGCGTGAAATTTTTTAGACTTGAGTTGTGTGGAAGATTTCGTCGATACTATTTTGGTTGTTCTGTATCAGAATGTATCTTTTAAGATAAATAAAAGAAAACCCTGAGAATGTAGAAAAATAACAATAAATATAAATTCTTAGGAAATTTCAATCCTTTTCTTACTAAAAGTATACGTATATGAAAAGTAAATACATATTTATACAATGTGTAAATAATTGAAGTAATCGTTAAATAAATCAATTATAGGTTCTTCTTCGAAAATAGATCATTTTACAATAAAATTTCCTATATATTCAATGAATATTTTCATTAATAGTAAACATTACTTCAATTTCCTTTATAAAGATTCAAATTAATTCTTAAATCAATCTGAAATCAGGATATTGTGTATTATTTTCACCTGTAGAGATAAGTTCTTTGGGGTAATCTCGTATCTTATACTTTAAGTACACTTATAAATATTTTGCTCAGTGTTAATATTTTTAAAAATATATACGTATGTAGTATTTGCGGGTTGTGTGAATGAAAACATTTTGTTGGATGGAATCAATTCACTATTTGCAGTTGTTGAAGAATATGCGTAGACTTGGTACATTCAAATCCACATTTATTTTGTTACGTAGAAAAAACACAAACATAAAACAAGTAGCAACACACAAAGCAAAACATTAATATGCGTGGCTTACATGATGTTCATAAAAGCCGCCTTTGTTCTCTCTACAGATCTCGTCTATTTATAGGGATGTTAACCGGATGTTATTAAATTCATATGATTTCCGGTAAGGGCTTTTCTGACTCGGGTGATGCAACATTGTATCATTCTTAACTTAAAAACGCTGAACTTTAGTTTTAGGGAGATAAGTTTCCAGTTACATCCCATAAAGAGGGTAAACTAGAAATTAAATACGACACTATGTCTTCGAGGGCTCAAGACTATTATGGATTAAAATCTCCCAAGAGAAAATTACCGTGAATTATTACATGAAGATATTTGGTATAAAAATACACATGGTTATTTCATTACTTACTTTATGGTTATGTCAGTATTTTTCAAACTGTGGGTTGCGTCCCCTAGGGGGTGTAATAAATCTACAAGTCGGGCACGAGCATATTGAAAAGTCGAAAACAAAAGATTATTTTTAAAAAAATTATTAATTTACTGAAAGTAAACAAACAAAATACATTTGGGCATAATAAAAAATAAAATTGACATTTACACTGATGCAAAACACTTATAAATGTATCAGTACTGCACAATGTATTTTATAATTAATTTTACAAAACTAATTTAAGAACAAGTTAAATAATTACCAGTGACCCCACATGAGCTTGTCATATATAATATTACAACCTCTGACAATAAAGTTCGGTGAATGAAGTCAGAACGGCCAATCTGGCAACACTGGCGAAACAAAACGCTGCACATGCGTAGCAGCAGGTGTTCACTCTCTGTCCCCACCATTGTTCATTTGAGCCTCGTTTGTGTTCCTTCTAAAACTTGTTTTACAAAGTACTTTTTTAGTACGTTGGTTCTTAACTGAGAACAGGAAAATGACGAACAAAAAATCAATTTAAAGCTTTGTTTTTAGCTTGACAAGAGACCGAAAGAAACGTATACGATGCTGGCACGTATTTATGAAGAAAAAGCACTGCCACTGAGAATGACTGGTGTCTCAAATACGACCTTGAAACGAAACGGCAAAGCATAAAATGGTGTTCTCCTGCATCACCTCGTCGGAAAAAGTCTGAACAGAAAAATTATGCATCAAAATGATGCTCATCACCTTTTTTGATAGTCAAGGCATTATCCACAAGGAATTTCTACCTCAAGGAATGACGATGAATACTGCAAGGTGTGACGGATCTGTACGGCGTTTTATCACTAATACTCTTGGGCGTCTTTGGGAACTGTAAATTCGCGTATATTTCCAACCAGCTCTAAAAGAAGAAACCGGGATATGCAAATTAGTCAAAGCATTTAAGGAGAGTGTTGAAAGCTAGCAGAAGAGGTTATACGCCAAGAGAAAGGTTGACGGAGTTCTAAGAAGATTCAAGTTGATTGTGCGATTAGCGTCTCGCTGATTATTAGGCAGTGATCTACAATTGGAAAGTTTGATCCATCTGGAAAATAAGGAAGTAAAAGGCAGGTGATATTTAAATTTTGATTATTGGACCATAAGAGAAAATATATAATAAAGTTAGTGTGAAGTTAATGAATGCTAGTAATTCAAGTTTCATGTATCTCTCGGTCCTCTTATTCCGGTAGTCCCGTTCAATATTGAGTTTAATATTTGATAAGTATCATATTTCGAGATTTAATTTAACAGTTAGGATCAATACATTGACGTAGACATCTTGATAAATCGTTTTAATTAGATGGCTGATAATGGATTCAATGAATAAATATAATTTGTTATTGTAAAAATGTCGTCTGGTCATTCTTTGCCTCAATTCAGTCTTGGTGTCCAGAGTGGAGAGAGAGAGAGAATCCAAGGGAATTCTCACAAAGGTACATTGAAAGTTTGATCCGTTTCATAAAACGTCTACGCAGGGTACGACTTCAGTACGTATAAGGTTCATGGTTTTTTGTCCACGACAATACTCGGCCTCACACAGCCAATATCGCCAAACAGTTCCTGGCCAACAAAAATGGACAGGGGCGGGGTGCAAATTGAACATCCACCAGCCTTGCCAGATATCAATCCTCCAGATTTCTTCCTATTTTCACAACTCAAACTCGCTTTGAAAGGAAAAAGATTTGACGATAATCTTGACATCAAACGAAGCATGACGATGTTTTTTAACTCCATCCCAAAGGAAGACTTCTTACAAAGTTTCCAGAACATATAGAGTAGATCTCAGTGCTGCATAGTTACGGTAGGTGAATATTTCATAAGATAGTAAGGTAACTTCCGTTAATATTCCATCTACATCAATTTTTCAGGACTAGTCAACGAACTTTATTGTCAGAGGTTGTACATATATAAATTAACACTTATCTTGATAATTTTTAAGGTTTATAATTAATCCCTAAACTGTCGGTTAAAAGTTACGTCAATCGCTCTACAATGTGACCGTTTTCCACGTAGGCACCATGGAATAAGAAAAAACTTCGTTTACACGGCTTAGATCCTTTTATTGTATTGCAAGGCTTTCGGAATGATTTTACGGATGTAAAGCACAGAAAAAATCGTACTTTAAAAAGACATATATACGTCCGGGGAAATTAACGCTTTGGCTGAGCGAGTCATTTGTATACACCGGTGGCTCTTAAGAGTATAAAGTCTGATATTGCAGCTTTAGGGTTAAAGTATAGTATTATTGAATTCAATACACTGTTATTGTATGGACGGTGGTGTGATAAAAATTATGATTGAATATCTGGTCGCAAGTATTAAAAGTTTGAGAAGCACTGAGATATGTACATTTAAAATTTTTAGAAAAATCATACTATTATTCCACGAATATTTTATACTTTTTTTTTTATAGTTTGGTATATTTTTCTTGGGAAAAAAAATCCTCTGCTTATAAAAATTTGCCGGAGGGAATTTTTTTTTTTTTTTTTTTTTTTTTTGACTGAGTAGAAATATTTTGCCTTATTTGTAGACATTTTATAAATGTAAAAATTATTCTTGTTATGCCAAACGCAAACAGCAAACTAAGTACTTTTATATAATTTATCGATCTTAATAAAACAAAATAATACTTATTCAAAAAGCAATTAAAAATTAAAATGCTTTTTATTCAAAAGCTACTTAAGCATTTATCATCTCTCTTTCTCACTGGTATTTCTCTGTCTCTGTGGTATTAAATATTAAAATAATTGCATATTTACTCTACATTACTATTTATATCCTTTCCTTAAAATATGTTGTCGCTTTAACAAATGAATAGTTAATGCAATTTTAGTGAGCAAAATATCTTGGTAATCCTCTTTGTGACTTATTCAAAATAAACATGTGTAGGCGATACTGTTAAGAGAAAGAGGTTCACTAAATTTCGTTGAATTGATCAGAGATAACTTTATTTTAAGAAACTACACCTACAAGGTTTAATAAAATCTCGGGTACGACACTGGAGCTCCGAAATGTCATGTCTGAGTATAATACGAAGTAATTTTTTTTTAGTACTCTTATTGTTTTATACCCGAATACATTTCGGGAGATGTTTACTTCGTTTTCATCTCTTAAATCTTTTGCATTGACGACAATTATGTACCTAAACCATCAAAATAACATAGCAGTTGAAGGATTATGTAAAATAAATCTTGTATTGATTAACTCGCTTATGTGAAAGAACTAATATTTTGATTTTTCTGTAAACATATATACTTTATTACCAAGAACTACAGTTACCGTAATCTTTATGGAATATGTACTCTTAGTTTTGAATTTGTAAAGAGAGTGTTTATTTCTCATCACGACAGGAAGTAACAAATACATTTATAAGAGTTGATACCTAAAATTATAAGTGAATTATGGAACGAGTTAGTATTTAAATATATCCTTGCGTGAAACAAGCTAATTCAGTGCTTCTCAAACTTTCAACATCTACGACCCAATATTCAATCAGAATTCCCATCGCCCCCCCCCTTCCATTCAATAACAAAGTTTTGAATTCAATAATACTACACTTTGACGCTAAAGCTACAATACGATTTTAAGCTGTTAAGTGTCATTGACGTATATATACGTCTCGCACAGTTAAAAAGTTTATTATTCCGGACATATATGTACGTCGTTCCAAAGTATGTTTTTTTCTGTGCACTGATATTCATAAAATTATTCCGAAGGCTTTGGAATGTAATAAAAATATTTTGACAGTGTTTGCGAAGGATTTATTTATTTCAAAGTATTTGCTTATTTGTATTGATTTTCTTCCCCCAATACATTACATACGCACGCCTACGTGGCATGGGGGAGCGAATCACGTAACTTTTAATCGTCAGTTAAAGAATTAATTGTAAACAGTACAAATTATTTAGATAATTGTTAATTTTTGAACATAATTTTATGTATAAGAAGCCCATGGGGTCACTGATATTTATTAAACTTGTTCTTAACTTAATATTGTTAAATTAATTATAAAATACATTGTGCAGTACTGATACATTTATAAATGTGTTATATCAGTGTAAATGTGTATTTTACTTTTTATTGTGTCAGAAAGTTTTTTTTTTGCCTGCTTTCAGTAAATTAATAATTTTTTTAAATAATCTTTTATTTTCGACTTTTTTATATGCTCTTAGAGTTATCACACCCCCTAGGGGGCGCAACGCACAGTTTGAGAAACGCTGAGTTAATTCATTTGTACTACATTCTTCATAAGGTATATATGTTGGCTGTTACACATTTTTGCTGACATCAAAATATTTATTACATTTTGATAAAATAACTGGAATATTTCCAACTATTTTTTTACATTTTGTACATATATAACTTAAAATTGCAAACCTATTATTATGAAAAATCCATGATGTAATTTTTGTGACGTATCAATTATCTTCTCTTTTTCTGTCTTTTTTTCCCTTTACCTGCATTTATCTACTCAAAATTCTAGACAAATCAGAAATTTAAAGAGAAAGAAAAAAATTCATAACAATTTTTTAAACAATTCTGTCATATGTTTATACATATATATATATATATATTAATAGTATTTATTTAATAAAAAAATAACTAAAATAAAAAAAAATTGACCTAAGTAGGAATTGACTTAATTTTTTTTGTGCTACTTGTTTTCTGTAGAGATAGATAAAATCTGCTTATATACATCGCTATCATGTACGAAGAGAAACATGTAATAATTTAATATGTCAGAAATAAAAAGAAAAACATCATTGCGGAAAATATTTTCTTTTCTTTTAAATCGTTTAAAAAGGGATTTAAAGTGCTAGAATAAGTTTTGGGATTGATATCATTTCCCTCCATTGTCTCTATACAAAAGAAATTCCAGGCTAAAAAGAATCAAAGAAAAGCTGGGAACGAAAATGGAAACTTTTTCAACCCTCAAAACTATAATTCCGCTTCCGTTCTAGTGACGCGAACCGTCAACTGGTGTCGCATTTCTTAAAATGTATTCCTCCCTGTCTGCTCTGCAATAAGAGCAAGCAAAGGAAGGCATTCGTAATCACTGTATGGCAAATGTGTCAAAACAAGATGACTTTAATACGAATGCATTTCAAAAGTAATTGGTCTGCAAGGATTCCCTTCATGACAAACCTTTTCAAAATTCGGTGCGTCACAAAAGACGAGCATTCCCCCAAACTTCTTGACAAATAGTCATGCGAGCAACATGCGGGTTTGACGGCCTCTATCGAAGAGTCTACTTTTCTATTCTAAGAGAGAGTGAAAATATCGAAAATATTGCTACACCGTAAATCTCGTTCTATGCTGCCCTCTTCGAAGCTTTACCTTCCCCCTTCCCTAGGGCCTACTACTAAATTCGATTTTCTACGAAAAATTGGATCAAAGGAATCAATAGGGGACTGTAGGCTGTTTCTTTCCGCCGAAAGAGAGATGCACTGCTATCTGGTACATATTCTCAATGCAACTGAAATTATCCGGACGAGAGATATTTTCACATGCCTAACTCAGACAACTCGCTGTCTAATCATTTCTTCTTTAGTGGTTTCTTTCGGCGGAAACCAGAGGAGATTTGATTCAAAGACCAGGTGGGCGTCCCATTTCCGGTGTCGATGAAATGGGCTGAAAAAAGGAATTGATTGGGATTACTACGGAGTTTTTGAATAATTGAGATAGGGAAACTTCATTTGGACTTCTGAGAGTTTTAAATACTAAATCAAAAGTATGTATTATATATATGTTACCGCTAAAGTGTTAAATCCTTTATTTCATAGAATAACTAGGTATTTCATGAAATAACTAGACAACTCAGTTAAAGTATGTAAAATTACTAAATTCTATGGTTTAACTAGGTATTCAATAGAATAACGATTACTTGTTCGTTAAAATGTGAAATACGGCACTTGGAAGTTCTTTGAAAAGGTTAGGAACAAAAGATGGCCGAATAAAGCAATTGTATTCTGGATCTTAGCTCAGTATATGGGAGCAAAAATTAACTTCATTAAAGAAGTTCCGAACATTGACACAAAGCTTCGATTTGTTGCAACTGCTCCAAGTGGCGGCACTGGACGAAGATGCAAAAAGTGCTCGTGTAAAAAAATCTGTAATAGTAAAAAGTGGTCTTATTTCACAAAAATAATATACAATGAAATTCAAAATGTCATCACATATATCTCCTTTTTAATAAATAACGGGAAATTAAAAATAAAGGTATTTCAGAAAATTTAAATTAATATTATCTTATATTTTTGTTTGAAAAAGTTTACACGTCTTTAAGAAGCAACAGTTTTTCATCCCAGCATGTATTTTTTGAAAATTTTTTAATAGAGCTATTTCTGCAACACACACACATTCCTTTTTTCTTTCTGTTTAACTAATGTTAACAACATGAGCAGTAATAAATTATATCATCTGCTTTTTTTATTTATCAATTAATATTAATATTTATCAGCAATAGCGATAAAATGTATTTTTCGAGAAATTTTAGTTATTTAAGATCGATTAATTTATAAAATAACTTTGAAATTGTTTATTTTGCACACTTTAATGGTCTATCATTAGTTATTTCATAGAAATGCTATTCATTTCATCGAATTAATAGTTATTTCATAGAATTACTAGTTTTTTCATGGAATTGCTATTTATTTCATAGATTTGATTGAATTACACACTTTAACACACGGTAACATATGTGATAAACTGATGCAGCACTTTATGCTAGCTGTTATGATTACATCATCATTTTCAATTACTTGAATTTGTTAAGTAACAAATAGGCAGCTGTATTGACATGGATTCCAAACAATGTATCAATTATGTGCATCGTGAAAACATTATAACTGCAATTATTTGTCCAAATATTATGATTAATGTTATTCTGCTTCTTAATTACATTATTTCCTTTTGGAATTTTCTTAAATAAGGGTATTTAAAAAGTTTAATTTTCCTATTTAAATGATATTTGTGTAAGTTTTTTAAATATTACTTCATGCAAATATATTATAAATATGACTGGTGTGTTAATTAATTAATGTTATATTTCCATAATATATCATCATGAACAGATGAATGAGTTTCAGATACTATACTACATTGGTGTGCAAAACTTAAGAAACAGGTGGGTTTATTGCCATAACTTCACGAAAAATCATCTGAGAGACATGAAATTCAGAAATGAGGGAGAGTATTATGTACGTAAAGGATGACGAAAGCATCGGCGCTGAGAAAGGAATACAATGCATACGGTATGGAATCAAACAAAAACAAGCTTTATTGAACGCATAGTATCGTGACTCATGATGGTCTATCCAACAGGAAGAACAACAAGCAGATGTTCCTTAATATGGTATATGCCCTCCCCTCACTGCAATGGTTGCTTCGCACCGTCTCTACATACTCAGAACCAGCTGGTGCAACATTTCTTCCGGTAGGAGTACCCATTCTTCAATCAGCATCTGTTTGAGTTGTTGGGTGTACTCCAGATGATGTAAGCGTGCTGCAATACGTCTCCCCAAAGCATCCCACACATGTTCAATGGGATTTAAATCTGGGGAGTACGCTGGCCAATCCATTTGAGTGATATCTTCTCTTTCCAGCAGCTCCTCAACAGCAAGAGTCTGATGTGGCCGTGCATTGCCATCCATAAAAATGAAGTCTGGACCAATGGCACCTCGGAACAGATGCACACGGGGAAGAAGTACCTCCTCACAATAGCGATCCCCGGTTACAGACCCTCTATCGAAAATGTGGAGCTCAGTTCGCCCGTTCAGCATAATGCCTACCCAAACAAGAACTCCAAGGCCACCGTAATGGTGTCTTTTCTTGAAGTGTTTGGTATAAAACTGTGTCCCGATCTCTCTCCAAATCAAAACGCGTTGAGAATCGCTTCTGGTACTGAACCGATTCCCATCCTTAAAGAGGACACGACTCCATTGATCAGTTGCCCAGTTTTTGTGCTCTCTGCACCACTGTAAACGGTGGCGTCGGTGGTCAACTTTCAACGGGAGGCAGCACTCAGGATGGCGGGTGAGTATGACCCCTTTGTGAAGGCGTATGGCTACAGTAAACCGCAACACTTGTCACCCCGTTGCTGTAGAGAGTTGCTGAGCAATGACGCTTGCTGACTGCCGTCGGCCTCTTTTCACCTGCAGGATGATATTTCGGTCATCCCCTGCAGTTGTCGTCCTCGAGTGGCCACCATTAACCTTCCTAACAGCTGTACTTGTGGTTTGGAACGCTTTCCAAGCGCGCGAAACGACACTTTTGTTGATTCCGAACTCTGCAGCTACACTAGTGACGATACGCCCCTCCTCCAGCTTTCCGAACATTCTTCCACGTGTGAAGTCGTCCAGGTGATTTCTTCTAGCCATATTTCACGAACTGACTCACTGGCACTTGCAACGAATATGTTGAATTGCGTCTCCGTCCTTCATTTTATTCTACTGTTGAGCAGCGCGCGCCGACATCACGCGTTTTGCGTACCCTCACGCCGCTTCTGACGTTTCGTTCCTGATATTTGCATACGCATGACGTTTCTACTGACACTTGTTCACTGTACTGATCTCCAGACCTCCTTTTCTGCAATTTCATGGCTATCTGCTAAATATTTACATTGTTGCTTAAGTTTTGCACACCAGTGTATTTTCAGATACTATAGTAAACCTATCCCTATTTAAATATTTATATTATATTCATAAATATAAATAGACAATATTTGGGGTTTATAAGCGAATTGAAATTTTTGCGTTCGAAGTAATATGAAAAATATTAACATTTCTTAGTTACTGTAAAAGAGAGAGAGATAAATAAAATTAGTTTTTTTTCAATTAATTAAAGATCTCCCTTTTAGTACAAAAAAGACCAGATTGTATATATATATATATATATATATATATATATATATATATATATATATATATATATATATATATATATATATATATATGTGTGTGTGTGTGTGTGTGTGTACATGTATAGTATAATAAAATAAAATAAGAAATCAAGTGAAAAAGTTGTAAAATCTACAAGGCCTAAGAAGAAAACAAATTGAAGTTTAAGAGACGCAACAAATATAGATACAAAAAGAGTCTTTGGACTAAACTGGAGACCTATTATGATTTCTAGAGTTGTCACGGAATTATGCCAGTGATTTAGGGTTAAGCAACGCTTTATGAATCCACCTTCCCCTTACAGATGAAATTTTCGATATAATAGGAAAATAAAAAACAGAGTCATGTTGAAAAGTTAAGCCTATTCCTTACACTCATGGATAATAAACCAGACAGTAAAGTAAAATGAAATTAATAAAAGGGAACGATAATTTTTCTCTCATAGAGAGGAATAAAAAGAAAAATTCTATAGATAAAGATTAGGATACCAAAACTTACATGTAAAAATAAATTTTAGAAAAAATGCAGACATGAATCTTATACTAGTGAGCCGTGTAAGCTGATAGAAAAAGTAGACGCATTAGAACAAGATGTTGAAGAAAACAAGGGCGCCATCTACGTATTTATTTTGCAATTAAACTGAGCGTGAAAGATATTTTAAAATTAAATTGAACCTAGGCTATTTTAAACAAATTAATAAACATTTTTAAAATAGAGTTCAGTAACTAAACCATAGTTTATTTTATAAAATTTAAGATAATATTTCTAAATATATACATTGATAGGAGTAGGTTACTACACCAGAAGACATTTTTATAATATTAAAATCAAACGAGTCTCTTTTATCAAGAAAATTACTAATTAGCAAATTATTCTTAATTTTAATTGAAGGTCCAAAAAGTTGGCTGACTGATTATTGTAATTAGTTTTTAGTAATTTTAAATAGTGGGGATAATAATTAAAGCTAGGAATAATGTCTACTATATTAATAAATAAAATTAAGTCATCTATGTATCTAAAAAAGTAACAAGATTCGTAATTAATACTGTCATTTTCATAAAAATGCAAGGTAATATTGGCTAAGCAATTACTAGCAGACCCACCTTGTGGTAAACCTTTAATTTACTGATAATAAGAGTTATCATGGAAAATATAAGTTTCATTTAAAGCTACTAGATTAATAGAAATATATATATTTATCATATTTTATTATTTTATTCAAAAAATATATGCTATTTACTATTTTAAGAATCTTAAACATGTCTTCTATATCTATGGAGTTAAATAAATCTTTAAAATCATAGATATAAATAGAAATAATCTTTTAACCTTGCATATACCTAATAATTTCCATCAATTTTGTCTAATGTAAATTGAATAATATTTTATAGCTTCTTGCCCGGATGTGTAACATAAGTTTTAAAACCACTCTTTATAGCTCTAAATTTAATAGGATTTTTATGAAATTTAGGAGTTAGGAAAATATGCGGGAATTTGATATCCAAAATATGCAAATCTAAATAAATGTATACACACATATATACAGAAATATATATATATATATATACATATATGTATACATAAATATATATATATACATATATATATACATAAATATATATATATATATATACATATATGTATACATAAATATATATATATATATACATATATATACATAAATATATATATATATACATATATGTATACATAAATATATATATATACATATACATATACATAAATATATATATACATAAATATACGTAAATATATATATATATACATATATATTCATAAATAAATATATATATATATATAAATATATATATATATATTAATATATATATATATATACAATCTGGTCTATTTTGTACTAGAGTAACCCCACTTTTATATAAATTTTTTTATATATAAGCTGTTTTTATATATAAGCATGAAGTCAGCAATATTTATAATACTGTGGCATCCATTTTTATACTTTAAACCCTATTATATTTTTAATTTCTCATTTATCCTTCAATGTCTGATTGTCTTGAGATTTGTTGAGGCTCAATGTTCTCCCGTTGGTGTTGTGTGATAGTTAGGAGAAGGTGGTGTCAGCTCAGGTGTTGATCTTGTCACTTCACTATGGCTCAAAATTACGAGATCCGTCACCAACAACCCTCATGTTTCTTAAGAAAGCGACGCTGATAAAACTCTAATTTTGTCTGTTTGAGAATAAATAAATTTGAACATTGGTAATTCGATTCGGTATGTGCCATCTATAAAAAAAAAGAGTTATGTCTATATTTTTAAATTGTAGGCACGGTTACAAAATGGCACGATGTGTAATATTGCTCCTACGACAGCCTATCCACAAACGTCTATTATGTGCTAATATAATGCTCGGAGTATGTCACAAACGTATATTCTATTTCTGGTCAAATACCTTGCAACATGGCTGTATCAATAAGGGATAAAGGACATCCATTCTATTAGGTCTCTTAAATCTGTCACTCCTCTCCACCATTTGGAAACACGATCTGCAACTAATCCTTACACGAAGAAATTGAGTGGGATCATATCCATTTATCGATGGGGTGCAGGGTATTAGTTCATCTAGATCAATTCAGCGTTTTCGAAATACATTATCTAAGGAATCAAGGCATGTTTTTTGTTTTGATGGAAAGACTTTTTGCATTCAAGAAATAATAATAAAAGAGCACACATACCTTAAACTATAAAAATAGCAATAATTTAAACACATGTTTAAATTCAAACGATAAACGATGCAGCAAGGAAATAAAAAAAAGTCAAATTTGTTATGCTGCGAGAGGAAATTTAAAAATTTAAATATATTGTATTCATTTTATGCAAACACATACACGCATGCATATATACATATTGTATAATTATCTATCTATCTATATATATATATATAAATACATGACATGACGCGGCCACGCGTTGCTGTGGCTTTGTTGTAATACTTGATTTAATATTATAGTTAAATATTCAATGCAATCAAATGTAACTAAGCATAAAACAACATAACATTTCTAAGTTTGTTTTTTATTCATCTCATACTTGAATATAGTTTATGTATCCCAAAAAATGATTTGACAGGTGTTCAATACAGTTGCCATTTAAGATGTTTTTTTAATGTTACACAAATGGGATTTTCAGCTATAATTATCAATGGCAGCTTGAAAGCCGAATGGTCTTACATGCATAAAAATCCATACAGATGACTTTTGCTGATATTACAGCACCAGTAAAGTGTGATTACCTTGACACACATACAATTCAAGGTGATATCGATCTTATCGTGGAAACAGTACTGGATATTGAAGTGTGTTGTACGATCGTTGTGTTTCAGCAACACGTTGCTTGGTTTGATCACGCTTGCTAAAAACAATATCTCGCCGGATATCTAGTGAGCATAACAAAATGTTTAGGTACAATTTGCTATGCAATGCTTGCCAATTTTGAAGGTAATTGGTTGAATGGTGCAGATAACTTTTAAGTCATTTGATCTCACATCCTTTAAAGCGGATTTAAAATCTCTGATTAAACAGTTGTTCTCGTGGAATAGTGATTGTAATTCATCAATAATTTCTTGATCAGTTGCTTTACTAAACGCTCTTCGTAATATTATTATACCGAATATTAAGTTTACTATTCGTGGTAATTGAAATTACTCACTAATTACTAATTAGTCACAATCACTATTTACTATTATAGAACTTAACAATTACTGTATATATCGAAACCGATTCATAAATCCAAACATATTTTTTTGATTATAAATTTTTTCAATAAAAATAATGAACTATGATCAGTATCAGATTCCTTTGATTCTTCCATACATTTTTATAATACTTTATACTTTCTAGGTTACTCTAAAGAGGACACCACTTTTAAACTTTATTTCGTACAAAAAACATAGTAGAAAAATAACCTGTTTTTATAGCTAGAATACAGCAAATATATTATCCGTGTTCAAATATAGAATGATACCAATTTTCATAAGGATCGGTTAACCGATATAGAAGTTGGTTTGTTGCTGCACCACCTGGTGGAGAGCTGCAACAAAGTGGATAACGAAAACGAATTCTCCACGAAAAAATACATATACACGCCAATTTTCATGATGATTGGTTGAACGGTGCATAAGTTGATATGCTGTAGTGCCACCTGGTGGAAGCTGCAACAAAGCGGACAGCACAAAAACCTTCTTCACGAAAAAATATATATAAATACCAATTTTCATAGTGATCGGTTGAACGATGTTAGAGTGAAGTGAGGTCATATATATACACAAACAACCATTTATACATAGAGAGAGAGATTAGTGTCACATAAGTATATTAATGTTACAGATGAGCTTTGTTATTTAAAGCTTCATGGAAACTGTAATATTAAAAGTAATTAATACTTTTTAGATTACATTATTAAATTTATTATGGGAAATAAATCAGTGCAGTAAGCTATTGTCTTGAATTTTAAAAAAAAGTTTTTATATATAAATTTAACAAAATATTTAATTTTGTACACTTTAAGTTATTTAATGTGAGTTACATAGTTATTAGGAACAAAAGTTTGTATGGAATTGAAATCCTTATGCCTTTTTGAATTTTAATGTTTTTTTGTTGCTAATTCCTGCCTCACAGTAAAATTAGAAAATTTTAAAAATATTAACTTTGACAACATTTAAAAAATAATTAAAATTCTTCAAACTAAATCCATACTAAGTTTTATGTTAAAAATATATAAAATTATATACAAAAAAATTTCAAAACTCTATCTTGGACCAAAAAAAATACCTCAGGATATAGAGAACCACTTGTATCCACAAAATTAAAGTACAGAAAAACACATGTAAAGCGTGCGCGATGTTTGTAATGGCGTATATCAAAAACTAATTAGATTTGTAGTGTTTTAATTTTTAATATGCTACTTCTTACTTTATAAAATGCCTTAACACTCTATTTTAATTCAATATAATGAAATATATTTTTTTCATATTCAAAATATCATATGTTTTTACTCGCATTGATAATATTGGTTAAGATGATGACCTTATTAGTAATTCAAACTTATTATTTCCATAATAGTTTTGAAAATAAAAAAATACGCTTGTACAAAACGAATAGTACAAAAATATAAATTAAAATTATAAATAACACTTTTAATTTATTCCCATTTTTATTTGTTAAAATTTAGCATTTCACTGGTTTTATTTTATTCCGAAAATATGATCTCCTATAATCAGCTAAATTAACAAAATGTTTCGACTTTGAATTAATTGGAAAGCAATTTACGCTCTCTATATAACATTTTTCTAATGTTTTTCCTGTTTAGGACTATATTCTGAAATTGTACATGAAGCCGCATCAAGACCTGATTCCTAAGGGGAAAAAATTGTTTACAGCATTTTCTCCAATCATTGTACGTAAAACTTCATTGAAATGTTGAGTCAAACCTCTCGCACATCTACTTAATAGTTGACTTTATACTAGACGTTGGTAAATCGGCAAGATCTTTGGATAGACGTTCTTCACTGATAAGTATTCCACCTAATTTTTAGGAAAACCTGTTTTTTCTCCACGATCCAATGGTAAAAAGCAGAAGTATTAGGAAATTTCCTCAGAGAAAAGGAGAATTTTTATCAAAGTTTCTAATATAAAATTATGCAACAAAATAAATTGTGATTTCATTACCTTATTTTTTGTGTAACGTGTTTGCATAGCATCTAGTTAGTATTTTACTACCTCTTCCTTCAAATTCTACTAGGTTCCTTTCCTTTCAAAGCTACATCTTTTATCCGCCAATATTTCACTATTTGTTCCTAACCATTTTCTTACGAGGTAAAAATGAAATTTTTTTTTATTTTAACTTTATTTCCATACGCCATCTTCTCTTTTAACTGTATGAATGCTTCAGAATATTTATCAAAGTGTAAGAATGTGTATGTGAAACCAATACCACATCAGATCCTTTCAATAACGTCACAGCAGTATTTACCTCCATTTAAAAACGGATGATCCAGCAAGTGTCATATTGCAAAATATATTGATGATATTGATTACATTGAATTCAATACTATCTTCTCCAAAACCTTTAGTATGCTGATATTCTTCTCAGCTTTTTGACATCATTTCAATTTCTATCACGAAGCCAATCAGGAGGTCTATAACACATTTAATTACAATATTTGACCTGCGTCCACGCGCGCGCGTCAATCGACTTCCATTTGAAGACACTATTATATCATCAATATCATTGATGTTTTCTCAACCATAAACCTTTTTAAAATATTCATAAATATCATGTACCATTTTATTTTTTGAAAAGAGATATATGCTTAGAAATCTTGCCTTATTAAGATTAAAAGTTTTACTGGAAATTTATACGTATGCAGAAACTCTCCATAGCTTTGAAGCCAGTCCCAATCTCAATACACTTGAACTGATCCCAAGTTTACATCACAAGATGTATTAGGATTTGATATTTACCCTTCCCTGATTTTCCGGAGGCGAAACGTCCCATCCTGGCTCATCCCGAATGTAGCTCGGACACTGTGAAAATGTACACTTTCTTGAATTATTTTACATGTGCTTGTTATAAAATAATTGAAAAGTACCACTCCGCGGAATTTTCTGCAAAAAGAAGACATCCTTCTGCAGATCACCCCCTCCGCCTTCATGCTGGTCTGAAAGACATTTTGTTGACTACATTCCCCCAACAGATAAGAAAATTAATCCAATACGGCAGTGTATTATTTGCTGATCAAAAATTTACAGTAAAAGGAAGAAGGTAAGAATAGAAACAAAATTCTACTGTCCATATTAGGATTTTGAATTATGTACAAAACCGTGTTTTTGAATTCATCCTACACATTCAAATTCTGATTAATAATTTCATAATCATTTATGTAAATGCAAAAAATGTAAGTAAAATTTGCAATTCAAGGTAAAAGCTAGATATTCTAAGCTTTATATCTATATTTAAATTGACTCCAAATTCTGATGAGTTCTGCCATACAGAAAGCCAACTTTACAGGTAAATTACTTATTTATTTTTACAGATTTTTTTTACATTAATTTTTAGGAAATTTTTACATGCAAATGGTGCTAATATGTTTTAAAAGATATGTATGTTTGAAACTATGCACAAAAAATTTATATTTTTTCATCCGTAATCCAGATACAAAATGTGCCTGAAAGGTTTTAATCAACTGCTTTGAAAAGCATGTTTGACTTTTTTTGTTTTTACACAAGTAACACATATACAATTCAGTTTATATGTAAATCTATTTCTTTGAACGATACAAATTTTTAATTATGTTATGCATATACAGTTTTTAAACACGCCATTTAGATTTTTACTACTCTCAATAACTTAGTTTTATTCATTAAATAAATTTTCAGCTCTGTCCGCATTAAACATATTCAAAACACTTATATTTAGAAATCATAGACTGGAATTATCTGCTAGCAGCTCATTTTTAGGATTGTCTTTTTTACTAGTCTACCATACCTTTGAAATATTATGGTTTTTAGTAACTCGAAAATGTTTTCGTCATGACATTTTCTTAAAAGATTAAAAAGAATAAAAAAAATAATAAAATATTCAGCTGCAAATTTTCTTACTAAAAACTTCGCGTGAAAAAACAAAGGTCAGCAAGATTATGAAGATAAATCAGGAAAGAAAAAATGCAAACTATAAGCAAACAAAAACTATTTTCACTATAGAAATTGAATATAATAACTATTTCACCTAACGAATTGTATTTTAAGTAGTTTATTTTTAGAATGGAAAATTTTTCTAACTTTAAACAAAATTAACGACACCTTCTGATCTGCCAAATTGTGAGACTGTCAACTCTCAGAAAACTTCAAATTTCCTTAAAATTAATTGGATACGAGATCGAGAATTCCGAGCGAAGTTTCCCAAGAGAGTATGTGAAAGATGTTAAAAAAAAACTCTTGGATTTTTTGTTATTTTGAGGCAACTGTATAGTCTTAGAAATTATATCAAGCTTTTCTTTGATCTTCCGTAATATGAATTGAGTTTAGATTTTCAAATAACTCTCCAAGATATTCCAATGAAGGAAAATGGAAAGAATAGTTTTAATCTTTTGCAAAATAATTATAATTTTCACTAGAATATTGAGTTAAAATATGTATTAGTATGAATAAGACTTCAAAAAAATTCGTGAACTAGATATAGCATGCCAGAATTCCTTATGAATCCTTCTGAACAAATTTTAATTTTGCTGAAAAATAAAGCCATTTTTATTTTCAATAAAGTATTTTATTCTGATTATTTTCAAAAGTCAACAAAATTATCATCATTTGTTGTCACAGTTAAAATTAAAATTAAAAATATATATATATAAATACCTATTTTTAACTTTTTTAGATTTTCGTCATTAGTTTTTTGTGCTCTATGGAATAGCACTGGAACTTACATTAATTACGTACGACTAACACCACTGCCAACTACATATGTCTATTGTTAATAAATTTTGACATTATTTAAGTTTCTGTAGAAGCTTCAGAAAATAATACATATTTTAGAAGTGAAGTAAATTAATCTTCTTTAATATAATAATTAAATATACATAAATTAAATATAAGTTCTGTTAAATATTATAAATATTATAGCATAACTCTTAAATACATTTGAACCAGTTTTTGTGCGGTACATAGGGACCGCATAAAAATAAACGCACAAAAGAAATATTCAAAAATTTCATAAATTCTCTCATATAACAAACTAATTCCTGGAAATAATACAGAAAATATTTTTATGCAGTGGATAGAGACCGCATAAAAAAAGTCGCATTTATAAAATGTGAAAATTATTTACGAAATTTATGTAAGAATATCTTCATAACTAAATAAATAATTCAATATTATACATCGAAACATTTTAAAAAACATAGACTTTCTCATTGTATACATGGATAAGTTTTCAAAATGCACATACATATTTTTATTGCTACTCATCGTAATCCAAAGCCCTATGATGAATAAGTTCAAAATCGCTTTCGTCACTTGAAGGTACAATTTCAATTGATTTATTTTTTGGCAACAAAAAGTAAGACATAAGTTTTTGTGATGAAGGTCGTGTGGTCAGTTGCTTGTAAATGTCACACACAATTACCAGATATACATAATTGAAGCCCTTTTTGGAATTTTATACTTTTTTCTTAATTGCTATCTATTTTAAGAAAAAGCTTTTCCAATTTGTTGGAAAGCTGGATCCCTCTGCATATTTTTATCGGCTCTCAAAAAATCCGGTTTATCTTGTCCGTCTTCATAATCTGTCAAATTATTCATATTGTCACTGGCATTGAAAGTTTTGCCTTCAATCAAACGCGGGCTTCTGGAGAGTTGAGAGAAATCAACTGAATGCGCATTGACGGGAGATTGTTTATAATAAATGAACAGAGCATCTTGGAATGTTTACATATCAGTGGCGTAACGTAGATCCCCGCATCAAGGGGGAGGGGAGGTTGGACAGGTCTCTAGGGGCCACAATGCTTGACTAACGCTATAAATACGTATTTACCCAATTTATAAAATATTAAAGACAAAATCTGACTTTCAGGGTGGTCCTCACATTCTCCGTTACGCCACTGGTAAATAGATAGAAAACATTACAGTGGCATCAATGCCATATTGAAATTCATACACTTAATAAAAAAAAGATCACACATAAAAAATCGCACAAAGAGAAAATCGCATAAAAAAGACTGTGTATATATAATGAAATATTAAGAGGCCCCCGGGGGGGTACATGAATTTTTGAAATATATTATCGATTTTCACTTTTTTTTTATATTTTCTAAAATTTCAAGTATTTCTGTTTAAAATGATATATGGTATGAGGAAATACGATATTTAGAAGGCTTTTATTTATTTTTTTAAAAAATAGTTATTTCTTTTGACGCGCATCAAATGAGCACTAGTGTTTCTCCCTTCATAAGTTTCTGATGAGCGCAAATCCATATGATATTCAAGTGGAAAAATTAGAGTGCTTTGGGTTTTTTCATAAGCGTATGCGTACACGCGGTATGGTATTCATAACACCATATGGTCAGTGATTCCAAGATCAACATTTGTGCAGTTAAAAACTCTAAAATTAGGCATAAATATGGCTATTGCACAGTTCAATGTTAGTCATGTAGTAAAACTAATGATCTTAAAACATTGTAATATTCCACCAACTTATAACTGTGTGTCATGCTTCAAAAAATTAGATGTACGTAGGATTTGTGTAGCCCACAACGAAAGCATCTTGAAATACTAAAAAAATTCAAAACTGTTAAAAATAATGAAAAAAAGAAAACTAGAAGAGTTTTTTGTAGGAGTAGAGGGTAAAGAAAATGCTTCACATTCTTCTAGAAACTACTAAAAAAAATAAATGCTCAGTAAATTAAAAAAATTTACTTTCAATCCTGTTTCTGTAACATTTTTTTCACTTTCTGTATCTTTTTCTCAAACTACTTATTATATAATCCTCAAATTTTCAGTGAGCATACTTTTAATATGTTTACACATTTTAAAGGAGGGAATCAGAGATATCCGGCAAACTTTTTTAGATAAGGCTTTTTTAAATTAAATTTTTGGGAAAAAAATTGTACATTTCTTAAAAATTCATAATTACTTTAATTTTCAAAAATAGGACAAAACCCTTCGTCAAAGTTTTGTTGATAGTACACGTAACTTATTATACAAATTTTATCCATGAGAAGTATGTAGTTTCTGAGAAAAAAGTATATAAACTTACGCAATTTAACATCGGTTACTATGGACGTGCAAGACCCCCTTAAATATATAAAATGTATAAATGAATAATTATATGAATATTACTCCCAAAAAGATGCGCATGTAACAATGCAAATGTCTTGCAAAGAAGATATACATTTCTATGCATTTAAGTTTTTGATTTGCCTACCTTCAAGGATTTATCTCTTCAACAGAAAAATGTCTCTTTATTCTTACTTTTGAATGAAATTGTTTTGCATAATTTTTATTGTAATGTATGCTTTGTATATTTCTCATTTTCAGTTGTGTCGGAGCTCAAAATGGGGTACTATAAAAATTTAGGAGGCTTGTTTCATAGGAAAACATGAAAAATTTGAGAACTGCAAGCTTTTAAATTTAAAATGTGAATTTTCCATTTTGTCATACAAAATTGTTTGCAGTAAACTATATTCATGCTGTACTTTTCCCTATTTCAATGCACTACTAAAAATTAAAATGAATGTAATAAAGCTTCATGAAACCAAAAATTAAACAGCTTAGCAAAAAAAGTTAAAAGCATTTAACCAAATATTTCCTATAAATTTTGATATTTCTTTTTTTTATCAAGCTCTCAGTTAAATTTTATTATTGTCATATGTGACATGATGTAGAGAAAAAGGAAATAAGAAACCGGCTTAGGTAGTTCTTATTATCTGGTTTTGGGTTGAAATCGTAAGGCTCATTTGCTTCTAACTTGTTGGTAGTATCTGCATAAGAAGATGTTGCTACAAAAAAAGCAAAATCCCAAGCAAATTTATAGAACAGTATTTGGTAATAATGTTATTTCATTATGTTAAAGGAGTTCGTTCACCCACGTGATGGGTTCAAAAAATCAAGGAAAAAAATTTTTTTTTTAATAAATTGGTTCCTTAACATGTATGTCTAAAATACGGTGGTAAAGTGATTTTTTTTAAAATCCAAGTCATAATAAAGAAGTAGGTGTTAGTAGAGCAGCTTTTCGGAGCGCTGAGTTGACAATCGAAGGCTGGGCCTGTTGTGTAGAGTGGGCTTGATACCATTGACCCTTCTATGCAAATATACGTTCATACATGTATAGAAAAGTTTGTAGAAGTTTAAAAAGAAATATCTATAGTTATTGAATATTTCGTCGAACTTGTTTCAGTCTTGGTAAAGCTTCGAAGAGCATCGCTGATTGATGGTAAGTTAAGATTTGCTCTGTTTTAATCAGACTTGAATCCTTAAACGCGTTTTACTAAAAACTGTGTTTTTCAAACTTTCCTCTATCATATCTCTAGAACGATTAAATTGAATGATTGATCGAATTTATACGGTAGGCTCATCCCATATATACCCATCAAATGGATTACGATCATTCCAAAATTCAAAATATTTCTATTTTTTTTACAACAAAAACATAATAAAAAAATCATGAAATTTGAAACTTTTCCTTTAAAGGTCTACCAAAAATCCAATTTTTGATATTTTCAATTAAATATAGTACATTCTGTGCATTTATGCTTATAGATTAAAATGCCGTTAGTTTTTTTTTATTTCAAATAAGCCAATCAGCCGCAATCATGGAGGAATTGAGCATCCATTTTTTCGAGGCTTGTGTTCAGAGCCTAATAACTTACGTTCTATTGGATATTTTTGACTAAAAACTTATAAAAGTTGTCTTAAAATACATTTAAATAAATGATAAAAAAACTTAAAGTTCTATCTCTTTACTGGCCGTCAAAAAAAATTCTCTAAAAATGCTTCAGAAACAGGCCATAACATGGGTGAAATCCCTTAAATAATTCATTAAAATTAACATATATTTTACATTCCAGATTCAGCATATTTAACAAAAGGTTTCAAGTAAAATGTATTTATATGAAGCAATATTTTTATACCAGTAACAATGAAACAGTTCCTGAACATGTTTACGAATATCCAAGAAACCAATATTATTTAGAACTCAGGGTGGTTTTTAGAAATAATGTATTTTTAGAGTTTCACAAAAACTGTTATTGACAAAGTGGAACAATATAACTCAGATGTATATGTATATAATATCTATAATATGTATATATAGCCATCCAATTGAATTAAGAGGTTTTCTGAAAGAAATGTTTTGTTTTTTGCTTTAAGGTATCACACTACTTGCGACAACTTTTTTTTTTGAAAAAATAGAGATATGGGAATTTTTTTGTGATTTTTAGATTTATTTAGTATTTTTAAGGAAAAATTGTAAAATTGAAAACAGAAAATAAAATTGTTATTTTTAAAAGTGGAAAAAACTGGTGAAAATGTGCAAAAAATTACATAAACGTTGCCCGTTCTGTACAAAAACTTTTTGAACAAATTCTCAATTTTTCAATTTTAATGCGTTACTTCTTTCTTCATGTTTGAAATGACCTTCGAGCTAGTGGGTATTTTAATTTTTACAAAAACTAGAGCATTCTATCTTAGTGACTAAATGAAATTGCTTAAAAAAACAGGGATTATATTCCCATAAAGGACTGTAAATTTTGAAATAAAACAGTGAATGATAAATCTGAAAGTTAAAACACTTCTAATGTTATACAAAACATTCACAAAAAATTTCAGCAAATTATTTTCAAAATCTTTTGAGCAATCGCTGTTTCCGTTTGAGTTTTTCGAAAAAAAACACATTTCGAGTAAAACGCATTTTAAAGTTTGATATCTTGTGTAAAGTTATGGCATCTGCTTTCACTAAAAGACTTGTAGTTTTTGTTCTAGTGAAGGGAAAATAAAATGTTTGATATTTTTATCAAGCTAATAAGATGGCCTATAAAATAAAATCATAAAACAAATTTGCAAATTTTGTAAAAAATCATGATTTTTGTGTATTCGTATATCTTAACCATGTACTTAAATTTTGCTTTTCATTTCCCAATCAAATTATTTGTAAAAATTCAAATTAGCACAAAAATGCAAATTTTAGTCAGTCTTGATTAGATAATTTTACTTTGAATAAATTATTATTTAATAAGTTGGTAGTCTATTTATCTTTTATGTAAGAATTAATTAAATTACGTTCGTCAAAGTAAATAATCTTCAACTGGATATTTTAAAGTATGTCTTTTGAAAGAACATTTCTTGAAAATGAATATGTGTGCATAAATACTTTTAACTCGTTTGCAAAAAATAAATGAATTTTGGTATCAAATTTTAAAATCCTGCTCAGTTTTAAATAGACGTTAATGATTTCATTAAAAGAGCATTTAAAAGCTTAGGTGCTCTCTCCCTTAAATTTATTCAAAAATTTCATTTTTTTTTCATTTTTCAAAATTAAAGTTTTAAATTACTGTTGAAAAAAGATATAGGGAATCTCTCTCTGTCTCTCATTTTTGCTTAAAAATTACACCAATGAAAGACCATTAAATAATTGTTAACGATAACTAAAGTAAATATTTAATTCTTGCAGATAATGGGAATTTTTAAACTTCTTGGTGTGGTTTATTTATGCATGGGGGGTTTAAAATAGAATAAGTTAAGGGGAGGGTGTTACTAATAGTTTTTATTTTTTGTAAATAATGCTATAAAACTTTAACAAGTGTTTAAAGCATTATTACCGTACAGAGCTTAATCTGTTTGATGAAGATTTGCTAGATTTACTTAATCAGGTATTTGAGACAAAATGCGTTGTTATGGAGAAAATATGTGGAGGGGAAGGAGCAATAAAAATGTGAAGGAATCTCATTCATCGGACTTCTACATCCCACTGTAGCCATGGTAGTCTAGAGCAGTGATCTGCGGATCAAATGGTGCCGGGCCGCCTAAAGAACATTAAACTATTGCCATTTTATTTAAAGTGATGCATTTCTCTCGGATTTGCTCAACTTTCCACGTAAATCACTTTATAATTCACGTTAAATCACTTTTATTCATTTTTGGTGTAACTATATTTTATTCTGAAGGCATATTTAAATGTAACTAAATTAAAATCGTTAAATCAAAACAATCTGAAATATAAATAATCAACGTGTCTACCCTCAGCGGGCCGCGGTAAAGTTATCAAACGTTGACCGATCCGCAGCGATAAGAAGGTTGCGGAGCACTGGTCTAGAGGTCAACATCACGGACTCGTGGCTGACATATCATGAGTTCGAGCATAAAATAAATAAAAATGTGTAGGTATCTCATTCATAGGGCTTCCACATCCCACTACGGCCATGGTAGCCTAGAGGTCAAGATAACGAACTCGTAGCTGACATATCATGAGTTCGAGCATATTACTCCTGAAGACCCGCCAAAATATGTTAAATATGTCGAGGCTCAAATTTCCTCCCATTGGTATGGTGTGGAAGTTAGGAAAGGGGAGCCAGCTCAAGTTTCGTCCTCGTCACTTGATCATGCTTCAAAATTACGAGATTTGTCACCAATATCCCTCGAGTAGATTTGTAGTACGACGTAAATATAACTCGTACGCTCTCCGCATGCCACTACGGGAAGAATTTGAAAAAAGTTTTCACCAACATTTATTGCTCCAAGGTGGACGGGAATAGAATAGAACGGGAACTGGTAGAATAGAACTGGAATTTGTAACTTCTTAAAATGAGATTTATCAGATGTATCTCCATGTATCTCCATTATTTTTACTATGAATAAAAGATAAATGAACTCTTTCAGTTGACAAAAATATTGAAAACAAATTCGAACTTATTATGAGAAATCTTGTTAACAAATTAATATAAAATATCGCATTGACTTAGACTATTTTTAAATGCTAATAGCAAAATAAAATGCTGTAAAAATTTATAAACAAAAGAAAATAATGTCAATATTGAGAAAAATAAGAAAAAGAAGCAAAAATTTTTTACTGGAGCTCCGCATTTTCAGCCATTAACAATTTCTGTAAATATATCATAAAATATCGATCAGATACAAGTAAAAAAACAAAAAGAATCCTTTTAATATTCAAACTGTTTTTTATTGATTATTTCCTTATTTCGGAACATAAAAAAGCAGCAAATGGGAAAAAAGGAAGAAACTCATCACTGTCATTTACTGGTAACAAACTTCAACGACGTGAAAAGTATGTGCCTTACAAGCTGATTTTCTCCGCCCATGAAATTGGTTCTCCCCCCATAAATACACTGTCTTGTTTGTCACGTTAGACTCGTCCTCATCAGTGTGACACTTTGCAGATATCTCACATTACCAGCGTACCTGAACAAAAAATTCCATTTTTTCTTCTCGAAGTACACGTCTTTGACAGGTGAAAAGAATTTTTGGGATGGTAAAAAGTAACAATAGCTATCAATGCCTTTATTTTTGCGTTTCCATTTAATATTTTTTACCGCATTTATTCGAATCTAAGCAGCTCTATTAGTTCACACACACTCCCTATATATATATATATATATATATATATATATATATGTATGTATGTATTTCATGTTAATGAAACACTTTCTATTCATCCACTCAAGTTCAAATACATTTTATAAAACTTGTAGTGGATGACACTTGATGTTAATATACTTTTTTGAAATATTAATTCATTAATTAAATTATAAAATAAATAAATATTAACAAACAAAAATAAAAGTCCAACAACATATATAGAAAGGAAAATTGTTCCTTGTGTCCCTGTAGCACAATTGATGGCGCATTGGAATTCTAATCCAAAGGTCGTGGTCAATGGCCTAATTTCTGAGAATGTGATTTCTATTTTACTATACTAGTTTATTAGAATAATGAAATTGAATGAATGAATAAATAATAGCAAACACACACACACAAACAAGAATAGTCCAACACCATATATAGAAAGGAAAAGAAAAAATTGCTTTGTATTTTGTCCCTTAATATTGTGATTATCTCATATGTATATACATATTTATATTACTTTTAGCTATTTAACCCTTTAACGCACACACAGCTAAAATACAATTTTCTGTGATAAAATACTTCACAAATAAAATGTTCTCATCTTCTGTAAACATTATTTAATCACAAAAAATATCTAATCGAGGGTTTTTTTCCTGGAAGGTGGCCAGGCGTTATGGCCAATGCGCACTGAAGGTATCCAACAACGTTCGGAAACGTGCTTTTGCAAAAGAGTATAAATGGGTAATATTTATGATATTTAGTGTCACTTACATTAAAAAAACGTATATAAAATTGTTTAAAATGTATTACAATAAAAAATTATTTAAGTACAATATTTTGACAAAAATGGGCATAGAATGACCCATTTTTAAAACATTTTCCTTTTATGAAAAAAGCTTCTATTATAATAATATTTTGCCTGTATATAGCTCAGACCTCTCTACAGAGGCTCAACTACGATTTTTAAAATATATAGCTTAGAAGTGGATGTATCCCTATTTTACGACAACAGAGGGTAGAAATTTTTAGAAAAAAACGCCGATAATTATTTCAATTGGTAGTAACTCTGGAAATAATGTGGTTTTGAAAATTCCTAGTTCAGACTCTCTGGAGAAGTTTTTACTTTATATAAGCAAAATATAATTTTTTAAAGCAATTTTATAAAAAGAGAACGTTTTGAAAAGAGGGTTATTCTAAGTTAATTTTTTGCCCAAATATTGTAATTAAATAATTTCATTTTGTCATAATGTCCTGAAAACAATTTTATGCATGTATTCGGATACCTTAAGACATTTAACTTACTTTTCAGGACATAAATAATGAATCTTATCACAATAAACTTTTTATGAAAAATTAACATTTATGCTAATAACTATTTCAATAACAATTTAATACAAAATATAAGAGTATTACAATAATAATAGAATAATTGTCCAACATAGAATACTTACTAAAATATACATTGAAATTGTATATATCCACATTTGATACATTATTTAATTTTAGTATAAATATTAGAAATAAAGTAATATTTTTCAGGATTTAAAATTGTTATTTCGCAAATCTTGGTAAGCTATTTACTGGGGAACTTTTCAAAGCAAGTAGAACCAATTGCTTGAAAGCACAGTAGTACGCACAGAAAAGCTATAATGAAAGATTTTGGAACCCAAGAATCTCGTACCACATATTGAAAAACAAAGTTTTATTTATATTTCCCACCCTCAACCACCTCACGTGATTCTAAGTGCTCTCTTTCGTAGAGGAAGAGCCAAAACTTTCACGTTATTTTTCTGTACTTTGAGGGCAGTGGATAGAGCCTCTATCCACATATAAAAACTTTCCAAAAACCTAAATAAAACATTTTTCTTTTAATTGTACATTTACTTAAAATAAAAATTAATTATTTTCTTCTTATTTTATTTTTTTAATTTCTTTAATATTGTATATATTGGTAATTTATATTTAAACCATTTTACATTATTTTTTATTTTTTCACAAAAAATTGTTGAGAATTTAGTGTGCTGCTTAGAATCGACGGTGGCTTAAATTCAAATAAATACGCTATTCTTATTTCGTCTATTTTTACGTGACTTTTTATTTTCCTATGCAGCAATTCGTTGTCACTCAGATGTAGAATTTGAGCCCTAACTAAACGAGTAATGTATCAAAACTGTTTATTCTCATTTTAATCTAGGCAAAGTGAACTGCTAATAAGAAGAAACTTAAGATATAACTTGAAAGAACTGTAACCATTTCCAACTACACAAAAATTACTTAAACAAGCTTAATCGGTGTTGCCAAACTTCATTAGCTAGAAGAAAGCCGACTGAAACCCAAATAGCTCTAAATCAAATTAATGCGCTCAACTCTTCGGAAAGTTCTCGGAAAATTCCTTCTATCATCTCATTAAGAACTGTTTTGACTCAGCCACTATTTATATATAAGAATCAAATTGCATAAAATAAATATTCTTCATAATAAAAAAGAATATTTCCCCCAAATTTCAGCAGTGTTACACAGAGGGATAATCTCGAATTGTGAATATCCTACCACATATCCTTTTAAGTTGTGTTTTAATTAATTTTCTTTTTAATTACGTTAGAAATGGCAGTGAGTCGTTTCTTAAATACATATTTTTTCGATATTTACCTAGTAGGATTCAAAAGTTCCCGGACTGAGTCTATAACTTAAAAAAATATTACCAATTACACTGCTGAAACAAATCCTTTTTCGAAATAAGATCCTTGAGTAACAACACACTTTTACCATGTTTTGCAAAGATCATAGAAACACAATTCTGGAATCCATTTTTAGCCATGTTCTTTAATTCAGCCTGCAATGCACTTTTAACTTCATCTGGTCTTCGCTTAGCATGCGGGGTTATATTTTGACACACCCTATGCATGTTAAGATTCTTAGTCAGTATCCATTGACACGTGGCCGAGGGTATACCAACTGATTCTTCTATTGTTTGGAACCAGATCTTACGTACCACAGCAGAAATCGTTTCGATGTTTTCAGCGGTGCGGAAAGTCTACTGACGTCCAGAACATTTGTTGTCTTCGAGACTTACCCTGATTTCTTTGAAACGACGATGCCACTCAAAAACTTGCGCTTGCGATAATGTATCAAAACCATACACCTGATTCAAAACTTCCTAAATCTCCGTAGCACTCTTTCCCAGGTGAAAACAAAAATTAATATCCATTATCCATTCAACAAACGCAATTTCTTTCAATCACCGACGGCAAAGTACGACGCGACCCAACGACCGCGTGAATCGGAAAAAACATTTTTAGAAAAGGGGGAGAATGCAATAACACAGAAATGTTATTGTAGTCGCTCTACTGCAAAAATTTTCCGCGCTATGGGCTCAGTCCGGGAACTTTAGAATCCTACTAGCATAAAAAGGGTGGTTTTTTTAGAGGTATAGAACTTTAAATTGCAAAAAAACAACGATATATTATTCGATTGGCATGAATTTTTTTTATTCGAAAGATAATCTTGTGGCATTACATTTTAAATATGATTTCTGGCATAGGACTGCCACGGCTGGCTCGGATGTAGTCCAATCTGGACGTCCAATTTTCGATGATTTTTTCCAACATTTGTGGCCGTATATCGGCAATAACACGACGAATGTTGTCTTCCAAATGGTCAAGCGTTTGTGGCTTATCCGCATAGACCAATGAGTTTACATAGCCCCACAGAAAATAGTCTAGGGGTGTTAAATCACAAGATCTTGGAGGCCAATTCACAGATCCAAAACGTGAAAATAGGTGATCACCAAACGTGTCTTTCAATAAATCGATTGTGGCACGAGCTGTGTGACATGTTGCGCCGTCTTGTTGGAACCACAGCTCCTGGACATCGTGATTGTTCAATTCAGGAATGAAAAAGTTAGTAATCATGGCTCTATACCGATCACCATTGACTGTAACGTTGTGGTCTTCATCGTTTTTGAAGAAGGATTCCACCAGCCCATAAAGCGCACCAAACAGTCAGTTTTTCTGGATGTAACGGTGTTTCGACATACACTTGTGGATTAGCTTCACTCCAAATGCGGCAGTTTTGTTTGTTGACGTAGCCAATAAAGCAGAAGTGCGCTTCATCGCTGAACAAAATTCGCTTATGAAACTCGGGAACAACGGCAATCTCGTTTTGGGCTCATTCGACGAATCTACGCCTTGCTTGATGATCGTTTGGCTTCAATTCTTGCACGAGTTGGATTTTGTAAGCACGCAAACCATGATCCTTCCTCAAAATCTTCCATAAAGTGGATGGACACAGATCCAATTCCTGTGCTCGATGGCGGATAGACTCATTCGGGTCTTCCTCAATGCTGCGCTCTACATTAGCAATAGCTTCTTCTGCACGCACCGTACGGCGTCTCTGGAGATGCGAGTTATCAATTAGAGTAAACGTGGTGCGAAAACGTTCCATGGTTAATCGAATTAACTGCTCTGATGGACGATTTTGTCGACGATAAAATGGACGTAGTGCGCGATACGTATTCCGCACAGAACCATTATTTTCGAAATAAAACTGCACAATTTGAAAGCGTTGTTCAGGCGTGAGTCTATTCATGATGAATTGCCAAACCAAACTGAGAATAAATCACTTGACAGCTGTTAAATCGGTGGTCATCTTGGAAAGTAATGCCAACTTAAACTTCTATACCCGGAAAAAAACACTCTTTAGTTTCATTATATATATATATATATATATATATATATATATATATATATATATATATATATATATATATATATATATATATATATATATATATATATGTATATATATATAATATATGTATATATATATATATATAATATATGTATATATATATATAATATATGTATATATATATATATATAATATATGTATATGTATATATATATATATAATATATGTATATGTATATATATATATATAATATATGTATATGTATATATATATATATATGTATAATCTAGGTATAAAAATACAAATCATAATTATCATTTACCACTGATTTATTGTTTGCTCGACAAAGCGTATAGGATAGAGTTTCGCATACTGGGGGGCGTGGTAACACTACGAGGGTGGCGAGAGCATATTGAAAAGACGAAAACAAAGGTTTATTTAAAAAAAATTAACTTACTGAAAGTAAACAAACAAATATATCCTTACATAATAAAAAAATAAAATACTCATTTACACTATAATGCATTTATAAGTGTATCAGTACTGCACACTCTATTTTATAATTAATTTAACAATACTAAGTTAAGGACAAGTTTAATAAATACCAGCGACCCCATAAGTTTGTTCTACATCAAATCAAATGCCAAAATTAACAGTTATCTTGGTAATTTGTACGGTTTATAACTAGTCCCTTAAATGCCGATTAAAAATTACGCGATTCGTTCCCCAATGCCACCGTTTAGGCCGCAGGCAATCGTATGTGGTTACGCAAACACTGTCAAGGTCATTTTACTGTTTTCCAAAGCCTTCGTAATAATTTTATGGATAGTAGTTCACAGAAAAGATAGTACTTCGTAAAGACGCATATATACGTCTGGGGCAATTAACACACTGGCTGAGCGAGACGTGTATATACGTCGGGGATTTAAGAGTTTAAAGTCGTGTTGTACCTTTAGCGTCAACGTATAGTATTATTGAATTCAACACATATTTATCGTATGGAGGGGGAGCGACGCAAATTATGATTGAATATTGGGGCGCAAACTTTGAAAGTTGGAGAAACACTGGTATAGGACATATCTAATGAATTCATTCATACTGGGTAGTAATGGATATTGCGTTATTCAATACAATGATACACAGTCTGAAAATGCTTATGACTCCTAAAAACTCATTTGAAGATATTTGGACTTAGACGCATAGAAAAAAAATTCTAATTTATATTCTGTTTAACTTTTAAATTGTTTTTTGTGTTAGACTCTCAGATTTATATCAAATAGATAAGAAAAAAGAAAGAAAAATATTACTCTAAGACTATAAGGAGTTTTTAACTTAATTCTTAAGTAAAAAACACACAAATATTTAAGAATCTTACAGTTACTGAAGTTTAGAATTGTTCTGAAATCTTACAAGCTAATTAATTTACAAGTGGAAAATAAGTCTCAGTAAAATAAATTCATATATATATAAATATGTTTGCAACATATCAAAAAAGAATCTGAACACACAGTTTTTTGTTTAAAACCTGCTGATTTTTTTTCAGTTTATGGTGCCCTTGTAGATCTTAATTGAGAACGAATTTATAATTGCTTCGCCTTTTTGTTTGATCATTAAAGAAACTTAAAAACGCATTTAATAGCATATTTTCCCGTATTCAAAATGAAAAGGAGGAAAAAAAATTCCCAAACCCATATTAATTTTCTTAATCACTTTTATTTTTCTTTATAAAAAAACACCACTTAAATAACAGGTAGTTACTTTATTGAATAAAATGAAAATATCCTGATTTCCAACAATATGTATATTCACTCTTCACCAATACTTTGCTGTAAATTAAATTTTAGTAAAGATAACCAGATATTTATTAGAAATGTTTACTAACCTCAAAGTTGGTAAAAATGTTTAAAACATTTCCATTACTTTCTTATCAACCTTGTATTAATCATATTGTAATGTATCCAAAGTGCTAAGTGTAGGCTTTAAATTAGGTAAAAGAAAATACTTCCCTTCCCCCCTGCTGTAATAAGAATTACATGTAAAACAGAAGAAAGTTGAGAATTATAATAGGTACATATTTTACAAAGCTTCTTAATTTGTATTGGGTAGGAGATTAATATAATTATAAGTAATTAAAAAAACCTGCCATTTTTTAAAAGAATGCTCTAAAGTATTGTCATCATCTCTCTTGAAAAAAGGAATAATAATGACTAACCTGTTTATCCTCATTGTTTAATCATTTAAAACAATGCCACATTGTATTAAAATTCTTAACTGTACTTCAATTAATTATGTAAGCAGATTAGTATTCAACCATGAAGGGTAATTATAATGAAGTTAAGAAAATTTTCAGAGACCAGATAATTATTCTTAATTAAATTAACACAAAGTTTGATTTAATTAATTAATTTTACCTCAGAAAACACAAAAGGTTAAAAAATTCCCACAATGAGAAAGCATTCATCAAGTGAAAAGGAAGTATATAAATCTTAATCAAGAACATATCATTACAATTATTGATTTTTCAACTGTGACGTCTTTGATATTATTAATTTTTCTAAACTCATTTATTTAACATAAAATATATACAGTTAACTCTCGATAATTCAAAGTTTGAGGGACCAATAAAAAACTTCGAGAATGATCAAGAGTTCCAATTATCAAGGACATTAGAAAAAGAAAAAAAAACTTCCAAAATACAGAAAGAGATATTTTCCTAACACACTTAAATTTGAAGTTAAATAATAAAACAACAATTATACATCCTTCCTACCTCAGTGGTTCAACAGCCCAGGGTGGACCTTGGCCTTCTCAAGAAGCCTCTTCCGTACCAGCCTTTTTCTTGCTAGTTTTCCCTAATTCATAGTTCTCAAAACTAAGAGAATAATACATTTGCATAAAAATTATTTTAAAGTATTTTTAAAAAGTACATATTACACATCATACATATTATACAGAAGTTTAGTATGTATGAAGTCCTGCATTAAAAGTATGTATTAAAAACCATCATTAAAACAATACATACTGTACATAAATAATCTTTTTTGTCGAAAAAATCTATTATTGATTTCTTTTTTATGACCCCTCTCCATTCACTTTCCGATCCGTCTTTCTTAACCTCTATAAACGAACTTCTTCACGGTTCTCCCAATCTCTTCCATTCCTCATTGGAAATAAAATCGTTTCGTACCCGGTTCCCTTAGACACTGTCCCCCAAATCATTGGTTTTTCAAGGTATGGACCAGTTCAGCCCATTCCCTATTTGGTGATACATACTATAAGCCACGTAGATGAGTCATAAATCGCCATGTCAGTCTGATGCAAAATACACAATCCTACGCATCTCTTCTTTACAACAGCGGGCCATCCTTTCTGAACACATGTGTGGCAAGGCCACGTGTTAAACAAAAGATATGGACGGCTGATAACAGTTGCGGTCGTTCTGTTGTGCACTTGAAGAAGGAAAGCAATTAAAGTGTCGTTTTGCCTGAGGAACCGGAAAACACAAAGAATAGGTTTTAGACAGATGGCCAACAAAAGGGCTACAGCACAGGGGAGACATGCAGAGACAATGAAACACAAAACTTGTAAGCTCCAGCATGTTTGCTACAGGACTGTACATGACAGTGAGTGTTCGAATTGTCGAGTGTTATAACCCTTTAAGACGCAACCCGCATGATCGTGCGGGTTAGACATTCTTGCACGTTTTTACTTCTGGAATAGTCGTGTGTAAGAAAATCCCGAATCCAGTGATTGAGTGGGTTTGCAGAAAGTGTAAAGAATCACTTTTTATCAATAGACGATGGTTGTGGTCCGTATTTTACTTTCACCAGGCAAATCTAGCTAAGTTCTCAAATACAACGAAAACACGTCTTCTTTTTATCTGTCGTAAAAAATTACTTATCGATATATTTATAATTGCTTTGATACAAATTCTTGTATTAAGGTTTAAATAATTGTAAAATAGAAAAAATATTAATTATACTTTATTAATGTTGCTTGTAGAGCTCGGGATTTCGTTAGCCGCACGATCCTGCAGGTTGGGCGTTACATGAGTCACAGGAGCTATGAAGGTAAGTTCTTGCCCTGTGAGTTTTCTTTTCTGTTTCAATAATGTTGATAGAAGCCCAAATAAGAATGAAATATATTATTATATAATTAAAACCATATTTTGGGAGGAGCTACCATGGACGAGTCTCTTTTTTTTCTATGGCTCTTTTTCCCAACTTAATTCCTTTTTCACTCATTTGATGAGGGTAAAGCATTTTCATCCTTTACATAGACATCTGCATCCATATCTCTTCCTCCCCCCCCCCCAAAAAAAAATCTGGGTTTTCCGGTGGAAGTTAGTTTGGTGTGGTTTCAATATATGTGTATTTTTTTAAATAATAAAATTTTCTGATATATTTTACTATTTTTCACGGAAAACTGTGTTAACTTTTACCCAAAAACTTTTTTCAGATGTCTAAAAGGAGAAGAATTCTCACAGAAGAAATTTTTCAATTGATGAATAAATCAGATTGAAAGATCAGAACTTAGTGGCCTCTCGGATGATAACAATACTGTGAACAAAAAATATGAATCGCGTTTACTGAAAGGAGATTCAAGTTCAGATGAGAGTGATGAAGAAACACAGAGGAATATTTGAAACGGGAAGTGAATTTTGGATCATTCTTTACCATAAAAGTTTCTTGAACGCATTCATCATATTGATTTAGCTGTTGTAAATTCTTGGTTTCTGTCCAAACAAGATGCAATAGCAAATAAAGTTCCTCTAAAAATCAAAATGGATCGCTTAAAATTTAAATTAGAGATAATTGAAGCGTTATAAGCCTCTCCATCTACTAACAAATGTATTTTAACTGATGAGGAAGATAACAGAGTTGTAATTCCACTCGCAAAAAGATCGAAGCGTTATAATCCACCTGCTATACATGTCATGGCTTTTATCCTGGCCATTCCAGGATAAAGATCTTGACATATATAGCCATTTTTGATGTGTTGATGACATTTCAAGGCCTCACAAGTGCAGATTTAGAAACTACGAAAGCAGTTCGAAAATATGTTGTGAAAAATGCAATGGTTATTTATAATTGTCAGAAACTAAACAAAAGATTTTTACAGCAAATAAATAATGAATTAATAAAAGAGTTAATTATACATCAATAATTTCCTTATTTGTAACAATTTTAGTTGAATTAAGATTGTTTTATCTTTCAACTTAGAGCTAAAAATGCATAACTCGTAAAATTTCATAGGTGACCTGTTTCACAGATAACGTCCAACCCGCACGATCGTGCGGGTAGTTTTGCATGATAAAGTTGATGTATTTGTTGAAAATGAAACGAAGGCTGTATAAATGATACCACAGAGGTAACACCAGATATTACAATAAACACCTGTAAAATAGAAACTGGATCACAAACTTTTTACCAATGTTCGATATGACAGAATTAAGCATTTCCATCGATTTATGACAGTCAAATCTGCATTAAAATGTAGATATGAAGTTTGCAAATCTAGAACTCGTGTTTTATGTAATAACATACACAAGTATAATTGTATCAAAAATTTTCATTTAAAAACTTAATTATTATACATTCTCCTCCTTTTTATAGCAAATTCATTAAAATAAATGTACTTGAAAGAAAATACTTAGCTTTTTTTTTATTGTTGAAGTTAAGACCGGAGTTGTGTGTACCTCTTAATATGTGTATTCATATGTGTACCTCTTAATATATGTATTCATATGTGTACCTCTTAACACATTAAAGCTATTCATAAAAATTAAATTTCTTCCTAGCATTTGTATTTCTGACTATATTGTTTGAAAAATCAAATAATTAGATTTTTCCTCTCATTTAAAATAAATCACGTCTGAAGAGGTTAAATAATGTGAAAAATGCTGAATAAATTTTCGCTTGCAATTCTCGTCTAAAACACGTATTTTCATTTGGAAGTTATTCAAAATAAATTTAATTATAAACTACTAAATACAGCACAGAGTTGCATTGACTTTCATAAAATACTAACACACAATATATATTTTATTTTCCCCTATAATAAAGATTCTTAAAAATTCCCCATATGAATAAACACTAGAAATACCTTTCATAAAAGAGAACATTTATATTCCCAAACATATAAAGACTTGTCATGGAAAGATTCTACTTACAAATCAGTTTCAAAGACTTTGCCATAACAGATTTAAAAATTCTTGAAATATATATTCCTTCGAAAATCTTTAATAACTATATTCATAAGATGAAAAAAAATCATGTTATCTTTTTTCCAGAATCCTTACACATAATTAACCTAATCGCTTCACATTACTTTTAAAAGTAAAATGGCCAGCTTCAATCTAATTAACTAAAGATTTAAAAAAGAAAAAAAGTAAACAATTCTTTTAACTAATTACTCATTTCAGAAAGGCATAGAAGATTTTATGATCCCAGAGAATTTTTTGTTAAATAGTGTAAAGAAGGTGTTTCATGTCTAAGTATCGATCTATTGTTCATTTTAAAAGTATCCGATTTCCAGGAAAGGTTCGCGTATTATTATTCTCGTATATTAGTTCAAGAGTTCTGATGCTTAATATTTCCTTTAAAAAAATCTCTTTTATTAATTATACTTTTAAGGGAGCTGGGACTTTCTCGATAACGTAAGACAAGCAAAATTTTTAATTTTGAAAGAACTTTATTTTTTTTTCAAAAACAAAGGGACTCCATAAATAGAAAACTCGTGTTATTAAATGTATATACTTTTCTTAATATACTACAGGTATAACAAATGCACTAGATTTTTTATGTTTCATTTCTTAGATTTTTTATATTTTTTTATTTATTCTTATTTTTTTTATTTTTCTTGAAAAAATTTGAATCTTGACTTTTTGAAACATTAATAAAAATGGTAATTTTATTTTTAGAAATTGGGCTGCAAAAATAAAAATACTAATATTTCAGAAATTAAATTAGTAGCAATAAATACATTATCCTTTTACGAGAATCTCATACCAAATTTCATTAAAATAGAATTGATAGATTTTTCAAGAAATTTATCTAAAAACTGGAAAAACACATTTTAAGTAATATGAAGAAAACTAAATAAAATGGTACAGCTACATAAAATTTGATATTTAAAACATTCCAGCATTATATTCATCCTGCATGGACTCTTCCAAAGTATCTTGTTTACTTTTATTTTGTCTTTCAATAGTCCTGGTCTCCAGTCTGGCTTTTTGTAATGTCACCTCAGATTCACAAACTCTAACTTTGTTAATTTTTCAAAAGCCTTCACATTTGTTGATACCTGGATTTATTTTTTGTTCTCTTAATACAACTGTTCTCGTATATACACTTTCTTTAAAATCTATCACTGCATGCATTACACCAATCTACAAATTTTTTTTGGCTGTGGGTAGCCTAGTGGTTAGAGCATCGGACTCCTGACCGGAAGACCTGTGTTCGATGCTCGATGCCAACAAATACCCTCCGAGTACACACGGAGTACGTGCTCGCTAAATCAGTGGGTCCAAAGTCGTATGGGCTGAGTCACGAGCACAGGGGACTGGAGAATATTTCCTTCCCATTCAGTTCCATGCAGAAACTGTGGAGGTGGAGCTAGGTGGTGTCGCCATCTATCGTCGATTCGGGGAATTTCACCGAACTAAATAGTACGGTCACCTGTATGGTGCTCAAGGCCAACGACATGTCTACTTCTAGCCCCTTGCCACGTTGAATTTCGGGGGCCTCGATCTGACTACGTCAGACAGGTGGCATTAGAAACAACACAATGTGTTTTTGCACGCAAATGTTTTTTTAGGAACTCAATTCCACAAGCAGTTATTAAAGCTTTTATTTGGGCTCCAGATACGGCCATACAAACAATTTAATAAAAGTTCTTTTTGCAGTTATTATCTCTAAATATGTTTTTAATCTTAAAAAGGAAAGGGTTTTGGGAGGGATTGTTTGTAGGTGTACTTTTGTGCTCGAGAGCTGGGCATTGTTTATATGTCAAAATGCGATTATTTGAGGCAATTACTCCTATACATGCAGTGCATTTTTGGAATGAGCTACACATCTACTTTTTTTTAAAGATAAAAATGAAAAAATCGATAATTGAAGGCTTAGAACGCCTAGGTTCTCTTAAACAAAAGTGTGTGAAATTAATATGGAAGAGAAAAATATTTAAGGGTCTGAGAAGACTTCTCAGAGATTGAAAATTTACCTCAAAATCGTAATAGAGTCTTTGCTATTTCTAAATCAACATCCTTAACACAAAACTTAGAAATACTATTTTATTTTTCAAATATATTTATTCATAATAATAATTATCCATAAACATAATATATAATAATTGAACATAGGATAGTCATAACAATAATCTATTTTTATAGTAAATTTTAAAATTCAGTAATAAAAAAAAGTTAGAAATTTTTGACAATTTTAACACAATAATTATTAAGTTAAGGATTAAATATACATTTTCTGGAAAGCTGTGATTCCCTTTTTTGGTAACGCGGTAGTAAATATTATTTAATCGAAGTATGTTTCGTTTTAATACATGTAATTTAATATATTGTTCAACATTATCAGCTATTATTGTATAGATCAAAACCCATCCTGCAAATATTTAAGAAAATAGTTTTGGTCAAACATTAAGAACTTCATTTTACTAAATTGCCGATTTTAAACAAAAAAGATGATGCCTGTATTGGTTAACACTAATCAAGAGAAGAAAACATATATAATCTAATATATGTAATCATATCGAGTTTGACAGCATGGTTTAGGAAGACAAGTAGAAAACTTAAAAACTTGAATTTCGTATTTCATAAACATACACTTAAACTGTATTTCGTATAAGTACAATATAATTGTGCTATTTATCTTACATTCTTGTAACGACAACAGTTACAAAGCGATTGTATTTTACAACATTATTTTCCAAGGTACAAATATTAGAACATAATAAACTCTGTTGCAGGAAATAAAAACATTTCGAGTAGATAGAAATTTTATTTTTCCTCCTTAAATGTTCAGTCAGAGATTCTACAAAACCATTGAAATAAATAAGAAAAAATCAGCTAAAGCTTAGTTGCTGAAAACTAGATATTGTAAGAAGTATTCGGAGTTCCTTTAAAGGTGGGAGCAGATTAGCGATTGCGTTGGAAGGGGCAAAATTTCACTGGTTGACTTGTTGAACTTATTGTATTTATTCTTACTTTTCTTCTTAAAAAACCAGATATATTTTCCAAATAGAATTTCTATAGGTTGTCTTTTTTCTTTTACTTTTTTTTATATAACTCTTATGATTTCAAAAGGGTGTTTCTTATAATTGAAATAAAAAATAAAATTTTAAATCCTAATACCTCAAAATAAACTTCATGAAATTAAATATTACTAACATAATCTATGTGGCTGCAAAATAGATTTTGAAAGGCAACAATTTTTTTAAAGGGAAAATTTAAAAATAAAATAAAGTGATTATCAATCAATTTTTAATTTTGTGTTTGAGTGTGTATATACAGATGATAGATAAAATAATGGGAACACCCATTTATAAAAACGAGTCATATTTTGACCTTCAAATAAACATCCACCACGTACCGCAACAGAGTGCAACCTATTGACGCGGAAAGGGAAGGTATCAGTTAAGCCTTTGGCAGTGAGAAAGCTGCGTGAAAAAAATTCTATTCTTAGCAAAGCGTCATTATATCTGACCTCTCCGACTTGAAAAGAGGCATGGTAGTTGGAGTTCGCATTTCTAGAGCATCCATGTCCAGAACATCCAACCTTGTGAGTGTTTCAAAGACCAAGGGTTATGACAGTCAGCACAAATCTGGGTAAGGTGTCTTCTGAGAAGCACAACAGTGGGTGGAAGTCGAAGTTGAAGGACCGTGATAGCCGGGTGTAGAAGAGGATAGACACCCGAAAACGCAAGATTACACTTTTGCAGATAATGTCCAAGATGAATACCTACCTTCAGAACCCTGTATCCAAGAAAACCATTCAACGATAGTTGCCTTCTGCAAACATTCATGCCTGAGTAGCTATTTTAAAACAATTAGTTTAGACACGGAATGATATGAATAGACTACAAGGTGCCGAGATCACCTAAATTGGACACAACTACAATAGGAGCAAGTCATACGCTCTGATGAATCTTCATTGACATTATTTCATACCACCGGACTTATGTTCGTCTGTCGAACACCCACAGAAGCATTTCATGTTGATTGCCTGGCTCCAGCCGTGAAACATGGAAAGGGTTCTGTGATGGTATAGGGTGCAATATCTTCCTGTGAGTTGGGACATCTCGCTGCCTAGAGGGGGATGATCACAGGCTACCATTATCGAAGCATTCTCGCAGATAATCTTCATCTTATGCTTCAGAACTACTCTCTGGGAGAACGTCCTATGTTCAAAGAGTACAAAGCCCCTGTTCACTCGTTTCGATGTGTTAAAACATGGCTACATGGGCCAGATGATGAAGTAGTACATTTAACGTGGTGTCCCCAGTCACATGAACTGAACATCATTGAGTATTTGTAAGGTTTTTTAGAGAACAAATTCCGTTTTCAGTATCTCCTTCTATGCATACTGTCTCACCTCGAGACTGCCAGGCATAAGGAATAAGTACGAATTCCGATGCACTGTTTTCGAGACATTTATTTGTCAATCCCACGTCGAATGCAAGCTGCCATTCATACCAAAGATGGTCCAACCCCTTACTAATGAATATTTTCATTTTCTCACAGGTGTTTCTATTATTTTGTCTTATACTTGTATATACAATGCTAAAAAAATTAAGATAAGTAAAAAAGTGAAAAACCCTTCGCACGATAGCCGTACATGGATATAAAAGAGAGAGAGTACAGGTGTAAGAAAACTCAATACAGAAAAAAGAAGCCAAAAACAATTGTATAGGAACTTTAATTCTTTAGAATGGTATAAAGAACATAAAATGAGATGCTTCAAACCTACAATTCAAATACATGCAAATAAGAAAAAACTGATTGTTTACAAGTGATACAGGATGTCTAATATGGTGTGTGGTCCCCTTGAACTACGAAAACTGCCTCACAACTGTTTAGTATGGAAGCGATGAGATTATCGGTGAGACTTAAGTGAATACTGTTCCACTTTTCAGGGAGTGCAATCTTCACGTCGCGGACAGTAAGCGACGACAATAATCTCGCTGAATGCGCCGTTCGAATGAGCCCCAAGCATGCTGGATTAGATTTAGGTCAAGAGAAAGTGCCGGCCTCTCCATTTGTTATACTTTTTCGGCTTCAAGAAAGTTCTCCAGAAAACGAGCTGTAGGAATTTGGAATTTTCCTGCATTAAAAGAAAGGAATCACTAATTGCTGCAGCGTGAGGCAGAACATTGGGTCTTAAATCTCGTCTGCATACCTTTGAGCCGTCAAATTGCCATTCCGTATCATATGTATAGGTCAGCACGCCTCCTTACGCTCTGATACCAGCCCACACATCAAACCACCTAGTATGTAATGTGATTTCTCCTGAACGAATATTTGGCTGTTTGAAGTGCCCTTTTCTCACCATACCAAAACACGTCTGGTGTCACTCTCTTAACTGAATCCAGACACACCCGTAAACAGCTCTCGACTCCAATCACTTTACATCCAATCTCAATGTTCAGCAACCCCCTTTCATCGGGATTCATGGTGTCTTGCTGTCAACGAATACACACCATTGGCCTACATGTATACAGATCACCCACATAAAACATATTTCATATATTCTTTGGCTTGAGACCTTTCGTCATGTTACCAAATTAAACTCTATTTGAATCTGCTTTGCATTCGCTATTCTGTCTCGACGAGCTGTTAACATGATATATCGATCAATATTTGTTGTGGTAGCCCGTGGATGACCATATCCTAGGCAACGTCGCACACATGCACAGTTTCTTGTAATCTATTCCACAATCTTGCAATGGCACTTATTGCCTCTCCAAAAGCATCCGCTACAGTTTTCTGTCTGTGTGTGTATTTGCAGGTATTCCAGTCTCCCGATAATACGTCAAGACATAGATTCCTGAAGATCATATTGCCGTGTCATTTTCTAATCCCCTTTACTCAAAAGAGCAGCCGAAAGATCTAATTTCACGACTGCGACAATGAAAACAACAGATTCTACGAAATCGCGACGTCTGCACACTTCCTTTTTCTGTTTTTTGACTCCCATGTACATTAATTTGCATATAAAGTTTCCTTCTTCCATTTTCTGCTACATTTTAGACTTTGAACATTTTGTTTTACGTTACTTATCAGAAGAAATATTTGCGTATTTTCGTTAAATCCATGTGCTTCCCTAATTTTTTTAGCAGTACATATGTATAAAAAGGTAAAGAGAGAATCAGGCTAATAGAAAAACAGATGAAATGCATATTTTTATATCATTAGGCTTTTAGTTAAGAAATTGTGTTTGGACTCTAAAAAAGTATTCACTAACAGTAATAATAACAGTTCAATACTATCAGTAATGAATTACAATTTTCCAGAATTTTCATTCCTTAAAATTTACTTTCGGATTTCCATTTCAAAACAGAAATGAAGATTTTATTGAACTAAAATACAAATATAAAAAATTATAATTTAAAAATCTACAGCATTATGATCTTATTAATCATGTTGACTAGAACGTGAAAGTCAAATTCTAAGAGGTTATTAAGAGATTTAGTTCATTATTTATTTACATCTCATTAAGGAACAATACGAAAGCTATTTACTGATGTACAGGACATAGACGGGACATGTAGTTTTCACCTGAACCACTGCCAATTGAGTTGGACAGCACTTCAACTGGCACTTTTTCTCCAAACTTCTCCACAACACGAACGTGAAGACTTTGAATTTCGACAGATTCAACGTGCATCAGTTTCTCTGTATGGCTTAGTCTTCATTGACACCAGGACTCGAAAGCACAATTCAGCTACGCTGAGCTCTCTAATCAATCGTATTATTGACAGCCTGATTCGTACTTACAATGCAACAGAAACTACACCAATTCGAAGTTTGTAGGCGCAATTGCTTGGCTACTGCAGCACCTAGACGAAGAAATAAAGAGTTAAACCAATGATTCTGAAAGTTTCAATATTCGCGACTCAATATTCAATCATGATTTTCAACGCACCCCCCTTACACAATAACAATGTATTGAATTTAATAATACTATACTTTGACGCTAAAACTACGATACTACTTTAGCCTCTTAAGAGTCACTGGCGTACTTAAATGTCTCACTCAGCCAAAGCGTTAATTTTCCCGGACGTATATATACGTCTTTCCGAAGTACGATCTTTTCTATGCAATGAAATGCATAAAATTATTCCGAAGATTTTGGAATTCAATAAAAGGATCTTGACAATGTTTGCGAAGGATTTACTTATTTCAGATTATTTCCTTCTTTATTTCTTCCCCACTCCCCTACACATCACCGTGCCTACGTGGAAAACAGTTGGAATTTAGGAGCGAATCGGCAGTTAAGGGATTAATTATAAACCATACAAATTATCATGATAAGTATTAATTTTTGTATATATTTTATATATGACAATCCCATGGGGTCCCTGGTAATTATTAAACTTGTTCTTAAAACTTTGAATTGTTAAAGTAATTATAGAATATATTGTGCAGCACTGATACATTTATAAGTGTATTACATTAGCGTATTCTATTTTTATTATGTCAGAATGTATTTTATTTGTTTACATTCAGTAAATTAATAATTTTTCAAAATAATCCTTTGTTTTCGACTTTTCTATATGCTCACGCCCCCCTCGTAGAGTTGTCACGCCCCTCAAAGGGAACGCGCCCCACAGTTTGAGAAATGCTGAGTTAAACAATACGAAATATGATGTTTGAACAAAACTTATAAGTTAAATAATCTCAATACGTACAACTATAAATTCCTTCAACAGCTTTTAAAGGAGCATTATAAGCGCTAAATCTGAAATTATTTTGCTTTGAAATTTTGTAATATTCCATACAATCAGAACTGCTCATCTCTTAAAATAAAAACCCGAAAACTTGTTTTCAATTCGAAACGTTGAAATTGAAATCTTAGAGATATTTTCAATATACAGAATTAATTGGAATATTATGAAGACTTTTGAAGTGTTAATATCCGATCAAAGCGGACGCAAGAATATAACTCAAGATACTTCATGTCCTTAAAACTTTAACTGCAAGTTAATTATGCACTGAAAATGACTATTTTCACTAAGATTCTAGTTTCTAGTACTTTTTGGTTCTAAATATAATATAGAAAAAAAACGTGTCTCAGATTAAAACATTTGTAAAAGCATTAAATCTGGAAAAGAAACTTAGGATGAATGGAAACCACTAAGGATAAAATTAAAATAACTAGCTTGAGAAACCATTAAGAAAAGAAACTAAGACTTACAAATCGATTTGATTCCAAAGAATTAAATAGAGAAACGTTGTGATTCTACAAACCAGTGTATAAAATGAGTCACAGCGAACTCTTGAATAAATGTTCTGTATGGAAGTGTAATACTCCATTATTAGGAATTTTTATAAAAATTAAATATATCCCGCTAAAAAAGTCAGGAAGTAATTTTAAATCATTCAAAAATAAAATTCTAATTGTTTGATAACTTGATATTTTCCATGATGTAAATCACCGGTTTGTTATCATGTATACTTAAAAAATATATATGACTTTTGCTTAGGAATAAAATCATAGACATTCAGTGAACATTTGGGGAGTGAAAAATAATGTATATGGAAAATCTTGAATTTTTTAATTTCTGAATTTAACTTTAGAATAAATGCTTTACAGGTAAATTCAATTTAAATTATAGTTGTTCTAAAAATTTTTCAATATGTTTTATCTTTTACTCAAATGTAATTTATGTACCTGAATAAAACTAAATATATGCCAAACTATACACTTATTGAAGTAATTTTCTAATGTACACTTTATGCAAAAGGATTTCAGGAAACCTTTAGGAAACAAAATCAATATTTAATCATATTCATGATTAAAATATTTTTATTGCAAAAATATAATAGTATACATAATTAGAAGGTCCTTACGAGATTTTCAATCATGTATCACAACAAAAATTATATGATTAATTACATTCCATTTCAAATATTTAATCATATGGAAAGTTCTTTAATGCTTTCGCAAACAATAATGAACCAGTAATAAAATTTACAACCTCGGCAAATATAATCAAGTAAGTAGAAGAAAAACAGGTATCACAAATAATAATCCTCATTCAATTAAGTAAACAATGCTACATAGAAAAATGGATTTAAAACATTGGCTATAAATTTCTTTTAAAAATATGCTTTTTACATAGATATGTCAAAAGTCTATTTTAAATCTATTAACCAAGCAAACAGCACACGAATCGTTTTTCAATTCCTACTATTAACTCAGACTATCTCTCTCTCTCTCTCTCTCTCTCTCTATATATATATATATATATATATATATATATATATACACTGCTGGACAATTGCTAAGGACGGATCACAAATTGCTATGTAGCATAACATTAAGCGAGACATGAGGCCTAGTAGGAAAAAATATAGTTGCCACACTGTTCAGACATTAGAATAAAGAATATTTATTGTTCTGGAAAGTACAAAAGCTGTGAAACATCTGAAAGAAAAAAAATGTTCATTTGATCTGCGTACGGAGAAATGGAACAATGCATCTAAAAGTCAGCAGGCACCTTAAAGAAAGGTATCAGTACGGGATATGTCCACCGTGGAGTGTGGTGCAACATTCCACACGTCGTACCATACTTTGCACAACATTATCCAGCAGCTGTTGAGGCAATTTATCCCATTCCTCTGTGAGTGCACGGATGAGGGTGTTCTTGTTTGTCGGAGGATAGTTTCGACCAGCAACTTGCCTCCCCAAAGCATCCCACACATTTTCAATGGGGTTTAGATCTGGAGAACGCGCTGGCCATACAAGACGTTGAATACCCTCGCTGTCTAGACAATCCTGAACAGCGAGTGTTCGATGACATGTTGCGTTGTCGTCCATAAAAACAAATTTATCACCGACAGCACCACGGAAAAGACGAACACATGAGGAAGTAGAACTTCATCAATGTATCCTTGACCCGTCATAGTCCCATTCGCAACCACATGTAGGCGCGTGGGGCCATTGATCATGATGCCGGCCCACACCATGATATTGCATGTCGGATATCGGTCCTTTTCCTGGATAGTTTCTGGATGATAAGCAGTACCACTCTCGCGCCAGATCAGTTGGCGTCTACAATCCGATGACAGACTGAACCTACTCTCATCTGAGAATAGTATGCATTGTTCAGTCCAATTGTGATGCTCACGACACCATTGCAAACGGGAAGTACGGTGCTGTCTGGTCAATGGGACACACACAACAGGTCTGCGTGCGTATAGTCCTCCTCCCCTCAAACATCTGGCAACAGTTTTTCGGGAGATCTGCTTTCCTGAGGAAGCAAGAAACTGATTTGCCACCTCCTGAGCTGTGGTGCGCCTGTTCCTTTTTGCTGATAGGACGATATATCTGTCTTCTGCAGGCGTCGTACTTCTAACACGACCTCCCCCGTGCCGTCTACTACACATTCCAGTAGTTTTAAATGACTTCCACAGCCGTGAAACAACGCTGTGAGCGATGTCGAACTCCCTGGCAACATATGTTATTTTTCGCCCTTCTTCAATCTTTCCAATAATTCAGCCACGCATAAAATCATGTATGTGATGTCGGAAAGACATGCCAAAAATTTTAAGTTCGTCTAATAAATCTTTCCTGTAAAACTTTGACTTGAAACAACAACTGTCCACACGCGTCAAAACCTTTAAAGCTCTTATGAACGCTATCCCGTGATGAACAGACGTGGGAAAAAAATTTGCATACTCATACTTCTTCTTACTAATATACCGCACTTATTCTAATTTTCCACATTTTGCTTCCTTCCATTTTGTGGTTTCTATGGATGATAGTGTTATCCGTCCTTAGCAATTGTCCAGCAGTGCATATATATGTAAATATAATTATGTATATATATATATACACTCTGTCGCAAAAAAATATATGCACCCAGAAGAAATTGAGCTACATTCACGAAATTTGGTATGCATGTAGTGTATATGAAAATAAACAAATGATTAAAAATTCAGAACAAAATATCATTTTATTAAGCGGTTACAGCTTGCAAAAGGTTAAAAATCAGTAAGTAGTAAAGCCACCTCTGGCAGCTATACAAGCCGAAATTCGGCATGGCATCGATTCAATTAGATCACTTATGACCCCCTGTGGAAGATCCTGCCATAGTCTTTGCATCTGCGCAGTTAATTCTCCTGTATCTCGGGACGGCTGCAGTTGCCTTCCCAACGCGTCCAGACATGCTCTATTGGCGAAAGATCTGGTGACCTGGCAGGCCATGGTAGGACGTCATATCCTTGAAGACATTGTTGGGAGAGTCGCGCAGTATGTGGACGAGCATTATCCTGTTGATAAATGGCACCTGGGCGACTTGATAGCATGGGTAGCACAATCGGCGTTAAAATATCGTCCACGTATCTGCGAGCTGTCAAAGTGCCTTGAAGGACCACTAAAGATGATCGTGTGTCCCAAGAAATTGCTCCCCACACTGTCACACCTTGTGAAACTGCTGTATGCCGCTCGACAATAAATGCCGGATCGGACCGCTGGCCGGTGCGCCTCCAGACACGTGTGCGGTGGTCATCAGCACTGAGACTGAATCGGGATTCATCACTGAAGATGACACGTCTCCAGTCTGTCACACTCCAAGTTGCCCGAGGTCGGCAAAAATCCAGTCGACACTGCCTATGATGTGGGGTCAGTGGTAAGCGTCTTAGCGGACGTCGGCTCCTCAAGCGAACTTCGGTCAGTCGTCTCCTTATGGTTTCTCTTGATGGCACTGGATGTCTGGAAGGAGGTAAGTGGCGTTGAATCGATGCTAGCGACGTTGTTGGTGCCGAAGTGGCCACTCTTCTGATTGCACGATCCTCGCGATCATTTGTGTTCCTGGGACGTCCTGACCCTCCGCGACGGTACACTCTACCTTCTGTGATCCACTGTTGCCAACACCGAGCAACTACCATATCGCTCCGACCGAGGGGCGGCCGATACGTCTATTCGACCAACCTGCTTCTCTGAGGCCTATTATACGGCCCCTATCAAAGTCCGTCAGCTGCTCGTACTGCCGCCGGTTACGTCTTAGAGGCGTCCTAAGTCTCAATATCGTCTATCAAAGTCATCAGATTCGTTTGGATAGCCGTACGGCGCTCGTACTCATGCTTTTAAACTCTCCCAGTTGCGCAACTAATATGCGCATAGCACACTTAGCCTTGTCTCATTGGCTTCGAAATTTTAATCATTTGCATATCTCTTACCAGACTACATTCTTGCCGAGTTTCGTGATTGTAGCTTGATTTCTTCTGGCTGCATATATTTTTTTGCGACAGAGTGTATATATGTATATATATTTATGTATATATATATAATATATATATATGTATTTATATATATGTATACATATATATATATGTATGTATATATATATATATATGTATATACTAGCTGGTATACCCGTTCTTCGCAAGGGTGAACTGAAAAATTAAACAACACAGATCGAAGGATAAAGAAGTTTTTAATGAGTTAATTTTACTTGAAGTGCAATTTAAACAAAAAAAGCTTCTTCCATATCTCAGCTAAACAAAAGAAAAAAGAAAAAAAAGATCTTTGTTAAATTTTAAGTATGTAGATCTAATAGCTCATAAAAAGGATTTTTTTATTTATAACACCCCATAACACTCTTGAGGGTCGATTTTTGAAAATACCTCCCTAAGCTTATTTCTGCTCAGCAAAAGTAACACATTGTTAAAAGTTTTGTGTAATGAAAGCTTAAAATAGTGTAAATAATTTATATCTGAAAGTGTAATACATGCATATTACTTTGTGTTGTATTTATTTTATGTTAAAATTGTAATATTTGCAAGCAACGCCGTTTCTTAAATTATAATGACGACTCAATGAAAAACGTAGGGAAATTTTAACGATAGAGTCAAGTTGGCAAATGTTTAGCTACGTTCATAGCTCGAGCTTTATTAGAGCTTTATAAGATCCGCCGTGTAGGGGAGCGATGCACGTTAATACTTTATCCACCGCATTATGATTTACTGCAGTTTTTTCATACAATATTTTTTTTGGATCACTACATTGAAAATTAAGAGTTATACATATTCAAAATACTTCACTTTGGCGAATTTAATCCGTTAGAGCTAATAAATTAATTAAAGATATTCCACTGTAAAATTAATTGTATACATCATTCAATTAAAATAAGTAGTCAAATTGTTTTCTAATGTCTTCATTAACATATTAAAACATAAGACACTTAAATCTTGATAGAAACTATTTTTTCGGGACAAAAATAATAATCTTTGCACTCCGCTGAAAACGCCGTCAGCTGAAAACGCAATATCTGCTACGAAACTATTCACCCTCCCCGCTAAAATACTCATCATAGAACCCGTGCTGCCATATATCTTGGAAGAGTGAATTTCAAAGAATATTCCTGCTAAGTATTGGTAGAATATTCCTTTTAAGTTGGTGTGGTGCCAAAAGCCCTCGTGTAGCTGAACAGTGCGACGTTAATATTCACTCACTCAAAAAATACAGCAGATTAATTATAATTATTTTTATACATAAAAATGCAATATCTGTCTATTCAATTAAAATTAAAGCGTTATAAATAACTAATAACCACTAACAAATTTTGAAGATTTGTCCAAATGATGTAGTGTGAAAGAGAAAGTTTATTTACATTAAGTACTAGAACCGATAAAAGCATTTATTTTGAAAAAAGATCAATTTCCTACTACCAAATGTGCATAATAAAATCATAAAAAATACATTTAAATAAAGAGAGAATTATAATAACGTCTCCCTTCAAAACTTAGTTTTATTCTGAAGTAAAAAAAAATAGGGATTATGCTGATCATAGGAATTTAGAAGCGAGCGCCTTGCGTAGCCAAAACAAAAAGGGTTTCTTCACAAACAAAAGATAGATGTATATTGTCGTGAACTTTTTTGCAGCGCACGCCAGAATTGCTTGCAGATGGCAAAATTTTTTTCTACTCACTTGACTAATATCGTTATATTTTGGATACTTCACACAATATCTTTACAAATTATAGACTATGCTATAAATTATAGCCTATGTGTTATTCTGATGTATAAGCTATATTACTATAAAGTTTCATTAAAATACATTCAGTGTTTTTGCGTGGAAGACGGCCAAACATCCTCACAAACTTTCGCATTTATAATATATATCTTGTTCAAATTTTCAATTGTTAAAAAATACTTTTTATTCATCCACTCAAGTTCAAATACCTTTTTCTTTACTTGTAATGGATGATTTTTGATGTTAATACATTTTTTTCAAATATTAATTCATTAATTAAATTTAATTAATGAATAAATAGTAGCAAACAAAAATAATAGTTCAACAGCATATCCCTTGAAGACCCAACATATTTTTTACATATTTTTATATGTTTTTGCTTCTTGACTAGTCGTATGTAAGAAATCGCGAATCTAACGTTTGAGCCGGTTTGCATAAAGTGTAAAGTGTTACTTTTTGTCAACAAATGGTGGTTGTGGTCCATGTTTTACTTTCAGCTGGCAAATCTAGCTTTGTTTTCAAGTACAACGAGAACACGTCTTCTTTTTATCTGTCGTAAAAAAGTATTTATCAATGTATTGATATTTGCTTGGATAAAAAGTTTTGTATTAATGCTTAAATAATTGTAAAATGGAAAAAAATAATTATACTTTATTAATGTGGCTTGTAGGACTCGGGATTCCGTTACCCGCACGATCGTGCGGGTTGGGCGTTACTTGAGTCACTGCAGATATAAAGGTAAGTTCTTGTCATGTGAGTTTTCTGTTCTGTTTCAATAATTTTGTTGAAAGTCTACATAAATATGAAATATATAGTTATATAGTTAATAGAAAATTTTCTTGGGGATCACCATGTATGAGTCCTTTTTTTTCTTTCTTTCTCTCTTTTTTGCAAATAATTTTCTTTTTCATGCATTTGTTGAGGAGTATGCCATTTTTATGCTCTCCACAGATTTCTGCATCGAAATCTCTCCCCCCAAAAAAAAGAAAATCTGTGTTTTCCAGTGTAGTTAGTATGGTGTGGTTTAAATATATATATTTTTTAAATAATAAATTTTTCTGATACATTTTAATATTTTTCATGGAATACTGTTTTAACTTTTAACCAAAAACTTTTTCATGTGTCTAAAAGGAGAAGAAGTCTCACAAAAGAAATTTTTCAATTGATGAATAAAGCAGATTGAAAGATCAGAACTAAGTGATCTCTCGGATGATGATAATACTGCAAACAAAACATATCAATCGAGTATACTGGTAAAAGATTCAAGTTCAGATGAGAGCGATGATGAAACACATGGGAATATTTGAAGTGGAAAGACAATTTTGGATTATTCTTCACCATAAAAGTTTCTTGAACACATTCATTTAGCTGTTGCAAATTCTTGGTTTCTGTGCAAACAAGATGCAATATCAAATAAAATTCCTCTAAAAATCAAAATGGATCGCTTAAAATTTAATTTATTGAAAGTTGAAGCGTTATCAGCCTCTCCACCTACTTACAAAAGTATTTTAACTGATGATGAAGGTTACAGTGTCTTAATTCCACTCGCAAAAAGATCAAACCGTTATAATCCACCTGCTATACATGCCATGGCTTTTATCCTGGCCATTCCAAGATAAAAAAACTTGACAAGTATAGTTATTTCTGATGTGTTTGATGACATTTCAAGGCCTCGCTAGTGCAGATTTGGAAACTGCGAAAGCAGTTCGAAAATATGTTGTGAAAAATGCAATGGTTAATTATACTTGTCAAAAAGAAAACAAAAGATTTTTACAGCAAATAAATAATGAATTATTAAAAGGGTTAATTATGCATCAATAATTTCCTTATTTGTAACAATTTTAGTTGAATTAATATTGTTTCTCCTATCAACTTAGAGCTAAAAATGCATAACTCGTAAAATTTCATATGTGACCTGTTTCACAGCTAACGCTCAAGCATAACAATCATGCGGGTACCGTCTACGTTCCAGGGGGGAGAGGGAATTTTTTTACTATTTTTCCCTGTGTCATTGGGATCCAAATAGTATTAATAACCAGAAGAATTTAATATTTGGAGATAAAAATAATTCGGGTCTTAAAGGGATAAATAGAAAGGAAATTCGTTCGTTGTGTCCTTGTAGCCCGTTGGACCCGAAGGTCGTGGGTTCGAATTCCACTTGGGATGACCTTATTTCTGAGAATGTGATTTCATTTTACTATTCTATTTCATTTTAATAATTAAATTTAATTAATGAATAAATAGTGACAAAAAAAACAAAATTAATAGCTCAACACCCTATATAGAAAGGAAAATGGAAAATTACAAGAAAAATACCTTTCTATTTTACCATTTAATACGTGTATATTGTAAATCTAATATGTATATACGTGTATATTGCCATATGTATATATGTATTTACATTAATTGTAATTATTTGATAAAAAGTAATTAAAATAAAAAAATTGCTGACCTAACTCTCTCTAGGAATTGAATTAATTTTTTTTTTATATTACTTGTTAATAATTAAAATAATGTTTTAAACCTCCATTGTTTGAAATATTAATAATAATTCCCTGAATAAAATAATGTGAATAGTTTGCCACATGTATGAGATTAAATAGAAATATCTATCAAACATATTAAGATATTTCTGAGATTTGTGTTTTAATCTTATTATACAGTGAATAAAACTTAAGATTTTTTTTTTATGAAAAATTTAAAAGTTGTGTGTTCCCCAGAATTACCTTCGTATTCATTAATATAATGATTCCTGTAGTTTTTTTAGAAAAAAAAAACATGACTTTTTTAATAAAAGATTTATCTTTTTAAGTCTGGAAACATTTTGAAAAAAAATAATAAACAAAATAATGCAACACTAAACGAAAAAAAAAGATATGAGTTCGTAATTGAGTTTCTTTTAGTTTGGGCCGACCTATTGCAAAAATATGCAAATTTTCCAATTTTGTTATTATGTTAAAAGGCCTATTTAATCATTTTTTCATCTTGTTTTACCACCGTTTATATTTTTCGAGAAACAATCTTCAAAATTTCTTTGCGTAGCATAGTTTTTTTTCAAAAAAGTCCAACAATGAATTTGTGAGAATCTAATCTACATAAAACTGTTGATTCTGAGAATATCCCACAGAGTTTCTTTCCAAAGAAGAAAAAATAAAATGTTCAAACTGCAGAAAAAATATATTTCCAACAATACAAAATCAAATATAAATATCTAAGCCCGAATTCTTAATGAAAAAAATAAAGGCTAAAATACTTCGTCTTTTGTGTTGTGTGACTCCATCTTCTATTATACGTTTTTTATAAGATTTTTATTTTACTTACAGCATTTAATAAGCAAACGTTTTCAATGGATATTGTTGTGTGGCAAACATTTGTGTTGGCAAACGTATTTTTCGAAGAATAATGCCTTCTTTTAGATGGAAAATATTTGGTATAGATCGAACTTTTGGACAATATTTTTGTTTACCGTTTTGTCTCGTTCAAAACAAATGTTTTATTCTTCTTTATCATGTAAGTAAAAAAATATAAAATTAAGTATTACATTTCTTAGAAGCAAGCTGTTTTGAACGCATATATATATATATAAATTGAAGTTTTATTGAAATTGAATATGAAATTATTTTTGCGCTGTGTGCACTGTTAAAATTCAATAACAGGAAAAAAGATTTTTTTCCTGGTATTTTCTAACAAGAAAATGTTTTTCCTGTTTTTCTTGTCTTTAATTTTTTTTTATTTCAGTAAGGCATATTCGATGAATAAATATATATATTTTTAAATTAAAGAGATAATTGAATGTAGAAGATTATTTTTGTAAAATAACGCAAAAGAGAAAATAATCTTGTTATTTTTATCACATGAAAAAAGAAATTATACCGCTATCTTTCAATTAATTTATTTTTATTTCTATTGCATGGAAAAAAATATAGACTCGTCTCGTTTTCAAATTCCTTCAAAAATATATTAAAAATGTTTCTAAATGTATTTCAAAATTATATTCTAGAAAATATTCTTAGCTAGGAATTTTCCAATATCTATCCAATATCCTGGAAAGGATATACCTTTCAAATGCTACTGCTTCTAAAAATAAATAATCATTTTTTAAAAATTATTTTTCCACTATATTTTTTTTGCAGTTTTATTTTTATAATAAATTATAGAACTTCTCAATTAAATTTATTAAATTTAAAATTTTCTTTTATGCTGTTTTTTAATTTTAATGATGACACATTTTAGTCTCCTATTAATTTTTGGTTTTTTTTTCTGAGCTCTTGTAATTATTCTTTAAAATATTTTTTGTATTTTGTAATAATTTTTTTTTAATTTGATTAATTTCTTAGGAATTTTTCTTGATGCATTAACGGCACAATGTTCTTTTCAATTAACGAAATTTAAGGAATTTCTTTAGTCAATTTTACAGTTTTTATGAAATTTTAAATTTATTTTCATAAGAATAATATACAAGGAACTTCAAATAATATTTTATATTTCTTTTATATAAAGTGAAATATATCCGAGCCCTATTTTCATACACACTATTGCCTATAACATTTACTCGCTTTTCTCAATAATTATTTGTCAAATGAAGCACGATGAGTTAGTTCATTTTCGATTATGTTATCTTTAAGGAAAAATGTGAGTCTGATTACCTACCTGAATTCCTACTTTTAATTTACACTCTCCCTTTATATATATACCTTGTTTACATTTTCAATGGTTAATAAAATATATACTTTTTACTCATCCACTCAAGTTCAAATACATTTTTTAAACTTGTAGTGGATGACACTTGATGTCAATACAGTTTTTTTTCAAATATTAATTCATTAATTAAGGAAGGAATGAATAGTAACAAAAATAATAGTCCAACACCATATATAAAAGGGAAAATCGCTCGTGTTGTGTCCCTGTAGAGCAATGGATAGCGCGCTTTGGGCTTCTAACCCAAAGGTCATGGGCTCGAATCTCCCCTGAGATGGCCTAATTTCTGAGGATGTGATTTTTTTTCACCATATTATTTTATTTGAATAATTAAATTTAATTGATTAGTAAACAGTAACAAAGAAAAATAATTATCCTACACCATATATAGAAAGGAAAATGGAGAAAATCGCTTTTTATTTTGCCACTTAACAATGTCATTCTGTCATATGTATATGCATATTTATATTAATTATAATTATTTAACAAAAAGTAATTAAATAAAATTTTTCTTTGTTGACCTAAGTAGGGATTTTATATATATATATATATATATATATATGTATATATAGGTATATATATACACTGGCCTCAAAAAGTTAAGGTACAACCGGATTTTTGTGTCTAATTTGCAAATGAATGAATGTAGAAACAAAAAATTTGGAGGATATGTGCATTAAATAGTTTTTTATTGAATGCGTCATAGAAATTTGTATAAGTGTATTGCAAAAATGATTTATAACAAAAAAGCAATCTCTGCGGAAAAGTCCATTCTTGGAGAAAAAACAGCACATCACAGTGTTATGTGGTAAAATGGCATAAAAACAATACAAAAATGGGTTCTAATAAGGAATGTGTCCACCCCTTTGAATGCATTGGCGGCAATTTCCCATGCTGTTTATTAAGTTGTCGGACACCGGAATAGGAAGCGAAGACCAGACACAGAGTAAGCCTTGTTTCAGCTCATGTAACGACCTTGGAGGAGGATTTAAAGCAGCAACCTCTCTGCCAAGATAGTCCCAAAGATGTTCTATCGGATTCAGGTCTGGAGATCTAGCTGGCCATTCCATTCGTTCCAAACCGTGATCCTCCAGATACTCCTCAACAATCCCAGCTCGGTGAGGTCGTGCATTATCATCCATCAGAATGAAGTCGTTACCAATAGCAGCAGCATATGGGCGAACATATGGATCAAGGATCTCATCCCGATATCTAAGACCAGTTACGGTTCCTTGGAACACATGCAGGTCAGTGTGGCCACCGAGCGAGATCCCTGCCCAAACCAGGATTCCACCACCTCTATAACTGTGTCTTTCAACAGTGTTGGATTGATGGTATCTAGTGCGCTGTTCCCTCCAGATCAGTAGACGCCCTGAATCACTCTCCACTGTAAATCTGACTCGTCTGTGAACAGCACAGAAGCCCATTGTTGCTGCGTCCAAGAAACATGTTCTCTTGCCCAGCATAAGCGGTTCCTTCGCTGTCGTCCGTTGAGGGGAACGCACACAACTGGTCTTCTTGCATACAGACCTGCATTGTGAAGACGATTTCGCACCGTAGTAGCGGAGATTCTTCTTCCTGATGCTTAAAAGTGGTCTGCAACGAGCTGCGGCACAGTAGTGGTTCTTCTCCTTCGTGCCGAAAGAGCTAGAAAACGGTCTTCTGCAGGTGTTGTAGCTCGTGGTCGGCCTGGAACAGGTCTTCTGGACACAGAATCTTCGGATTGGTATTGATCCCAAAGTCGCTGAACAACACTACGAGACACATTGAGACGTCTAGCAACATCAGCCTGCGACAATCCCATTTCCATCCATCCAACTGCCCGCCACCTTAACGAATTGGGTAAACGACGTCTCTGAGACATTTTCTAAACTCTATTGACTATTGTCACCGAAACTGCCAACAACTGTTGAAAATCAACACAACTTACACACAAAAGTACGAAAGCTTGATATTTGCATATTTTTCTCTCACTCATAAATATACGTTCTTTTCTAAAAAATAAAAGTTGTAGCAATCGTTTTTGCATTAATGTTTTTAAAGTTCGTTATTATCATTCATGTAAACTATGCATTTTATTGTTACTGCCATTTTTTTTATGGTGAGCTTCGAAAAACATGTTGTACCTTAACTTTTTGAGGCCAGTGTATATCACTTAATTTTTTTGTATTACTTGTATTCTTTTAATTCGAAAATTGATTATTCTGTACAATATAGCTCTCTCTCTCACTCACTTACTCACTCTTTTATTTTTCTAATTACTATTATTTCTTATTTATTTATATCTATATGGTTTTCCTTGATTTTTCTATTGCATTTTTTTCCTGTCTCTTTATTACTCCTCTTCCCGATCTCCGTTTCTTTTAGGTGAAAACTGTCACTAACTGAATCTTCCTATTTATTCTCCTTCATATACATGCTTTCGCACTTAGCAGCTATCGTTAACGATGCTGTTTGACGTAGCAATGAGCTGGTGTCCGTACTGCTTTCATCATTTGCTTCATTTGACCCATCAGATACCAAAACATTTGCCGTGGATGGTTGTTGCGCTTTCCCAGCCATTTCCTGTAGACTGGATTCTCGAATTACATGTGACTTTGAGGGATAATTTCCATATTAATAAAATGTAACGTGCTTCACGTTTATCACCATTCTAAGGTATTTAAGGAAAAAATTACCTTAAAAACTATGACATTTGAATTTTGAGTTCATTTTTGTTGCTTTCGTTTTGTTATGGGATGTTAAGTGTATTTTTTATGTACGATGTAAATATACTCAGAAAAGAAACAAATTCAACTTCAATTTCATGCAAAATATAATTCTTTTGGGCATCTAATTAAGATGAAATACGTGCATTTATATTACATATAATAAAACATTTTAAATCTATAAATTTTTATTCGGTAAGATCAAAAAATTCTACAGTGTCAGAAATGTATCATTACACTCTTAAAAAATGAATAAAAATAAACATATAATGATATGCATTTATGATTTTTTATGTTCCATTAAAAATATATCAAATTTTTTATAATAAAGCGTAAAATTCTAGAGTGTCAGAAATGTATCATTACACTCTTAAAAAATAAATAAAGCGTAAATTACGCAAGCGTAAAATTCTACAGAATGTCAGAAATGTATCAATACATACTTTAAAAATAAATAAAAATGAAAAAATAATGATATGCATTTACGATTTTTTTTTTGCTCCATAAAGAAAATACAAAGTTTTTTTTAATAAAGCATTAACTACATGGTTCTACGTCAGTGTTTTGCAACAACCAAAAACACAATTCAAAATGGCTTCACCACAAGAAGAAACTGAATTTGTAGCGTGTTTTATTGAATTTAAATCTGCGACAATGCAGTGGAAATTTCGGACTACTAATATTCGAAGTCACACCATCTAGACCCACATTTTATTAATGGCATAAAATAATCATGATGACAGGTAGAATAATGTCAAAATGAAATCTGGCCACCCTAGTTTATTTTTATGGTAATAAGTGAAAAACATTGTTTTCCAATTCTCAGTTCTTGATACTGATGGACTAAAAGATTGAATTTTATCAGCCATCCACACTGTTGATTCTGCAAAGCTTCATAGAACGTGATTAGAAATCTCGTATAGACTCGATATATTGAGCATAACTATTGGTACAGATATTAAAATCATGATTTAAGATCCAGAGAAGTATTATATATATATATATATATATATATATATATATATATATATATATATATATATATATATATTAATGGAACACAAAACCTGTAAAGGCATATCAAAGTCCATCTTCATTTTTTCAGGTTTAATGATACATTTCGGTCAAAGCATATTATTTACTTTCATGAATTGTTACCTATATATATAAATACACACATTACATAATTTTTAATATCTTATTCCCATTTTTCTTATGTTACTAAACGTATTCCTCATTCAAATTAATTGGTTAATTCTTCAAATTAATTGATTATTTTTCGAGATTATATAAGATATATATATAGATATAGATAGATAAATGGATATATATAGAGAGAGAGAGAGATAGAGATGTATAGAGATAGATAGATGGATAGATAGAGATAGAGATGTATAGAGATAGATAGATGGATAGATAGAGATAGAGATAGATAGAAATAGATATAGATAGATAGATAGATAGATAGATAGATAGATAGAGATAGATAGATAGATAGATAGATAGAGATAGAGATAGATATAGATAGAGATATAGATAGATATATAGATAGATATATAGATAGATAGAGAGAAATATAGATAGACATACAGATAGATAGAGAGATATATCGATAGATAGATACATAGATAGATAGAGGGTAGAGTAGACAGACAGATAGATAGAGATAATGAGTAGAGTATATAGATAGATAGATAGATAGATAGATAGAGAAAATGAGTAGAATAGACAGACAGATAGATAGATAGATAGATAGATAGAGAAAATGAGTAGAATAGACAGACAGATAGATAGATAGATAGATAGATAGATAGATAGAGAAAATGAGTAGAATAGACAGACAGATAGATAGACAGATAGAGATAATGAGTAGAGTAGATAGATAGATAGAAAGAGATAATGAGTAGAGTAGAGCGGTGCTTCTCAAACTTTCAATACTGGCGCCCCCCTTTTCAATCACAATATTTACCGCGCCCCCCTTATACATTAATAATGCACTAAATGCAATAATAATGCACTTTGACGATAAAGCTAATTACAATACGAGATCTTAATTATAAACCATACAAATTAATAGCATAAGTATTAAATTTTCAATACTATCTTTAAGCAAAAAATTAATTAAGTAATAGGAAAATTATTATGTTATTTTTCCTTTTCTCTAATTTTTAAATTGAGCATATTGCAAAATGCGGTGGCTACTTAGAAGACAAAATATGGATATCTGCTAAATATAGAAAAATAACTCAGAGGGTCAATTTCTAATCATAAGCATTCCGTATAAAAACTTTGCTTTGCAAGACAAGCCCATGAAGTCATTAATACTTATTAAACTTGTTCTTAATTTGGTATTAATTAATTAGTTACAAAATACTCTGTGCAGAACTGATACATTAAAAGTATACCGGCCGAAGTACCCGCTCTTTGCAGGAGTTCATTTATAAGAAAATAAAACAATCTTGATATAATAGCTGTATTGCAAGAACAGTAAGGGCGCGACAATGTTTACAAAAATGTAAAATGTTTTTTTTAAAAATGATTGCTCAAATTATAATTAGCTTTAAGCGAATTTTAATTTTAAGCCTCACAGAATTAGCACTTATAATTGATGTTAAATAATGAACAATAATATAAAATTCCGATGAAGAATAATTGTATTATTTTTTATATTTAAAGCAAAAAGACTTCAACGTGTTTTAACCTGGGAGCAGGCGCACACTCGATACGGTCGAGCGAGATTATTGAATCACCCCAATCCTTTTTTTAAAATAATTATTTTATTGTACACGATACAAATCGTTATTTCAGTGAATAATTTAATTAAGAGAAAGTTTACTTACCTACTTTCAAGGACTTTTCAATTTTTCTTTGGTAACAAATAAACAGTTTTGCCAGAATTAACAATTTCGTGATCTGTGTGATCCGCGTGACGACTTCCGGGTAAAAAGTGTATTCATTATGATAATATGTATGCTGAAAACAATAGTTATGCTTTATATGTTTGAAAATACTCATCTTGGTCTAAGTCTTGGCCAAGTAACCCATCAAATTGTGTGCTCTCCGTGGTTTTCCAAATATCATAAAACTGTTTTGCATGGAAAAAAGCGCAACAGAGAAATACATCTGCGGGAATCTGCGGGAATTTATTCGGGCACCTGGGTTCGAAGAACCCTTAATCCCGTATCTGGCAAAAGTCTCTTTAATGACATGGATGTACTTACAACTTCCTTAAATAAGAAATAAACACATAAGAGAGGGGTCATAACTAACTGTACGAATAACTTAGAAGGTCAAACAAATTACAGCTATAATGTGCAGTATTTCAAAAATAATGACAGTGATGAATTTTTTATGTTCCTAAATTTTTTCGATTCTTGTGATCTAGGATCTGTTTTTTCTCTAAAAGAGTAGAATGTTAGTTTTAAAAAAGAAAACGTAATAAAAACTTTCTCATCATGAGATAACAGCAAGTTAAATAAAATATTTTTTATTTGGTTATAGGATCAAAGACAGCTAATTAAGTATTGAAGAATTTTTTTTGATGATTTAATATCACCTATAACTTATATCAGAGTAAAAGTGCATTTTTTATTGTGTCTGAAAGTATTTTGTTTTAATTCATTCCAGCAAATTAATTACTTTTTAAAATCTTTTATTTTCGATATGCTCGCTCCCCCCTCGTAAGGTTATCGCGCCCCCCAGGGGGGCGCGCCCCACAGTTTGAGATACACTGGAGTAGAGAGATAAACAGATAGAGAAAAGGATAAATAGATAGGTAGATAGATAGACACAGATAGAGAGAGAGAGAGTAGAGTAGAGAGATAAACAGAGAGAGAGAAGGATAGATAGGTAGATAGATAGACATAGATATAGACAGAGTACAGTAGAGAGATAAATAGATAGATATATAAAGATATATGTAGATATAAAATAATGAATGCATCAATATGTTTTTTTTCTAAATTTTGATTATTTTAAGTAATATAAATGTATTTGTATAAAGACTGATTTCTGTATGATAGGAAGGCAATCTGTTACTGTGGATCTGAATGTTTCAAGTGCTTCTTGAATGGTGAGCTACTGAGCTTTTGAACAAGCACTTAATATAGTAAAATAATATTCAACAATCTTCAAGATAACAAAAGCAAAATATTTTCTTGTAATTTTTCAGGATTTCGCTACCTTTTTTTTTAAAAAAAAAAATTCATAATTGCTGAAATTGGAAGGAAAACATTTCCGTATTTTTTCAAGATTCATTGTTTGAGTAATTAAGCTAAAATTTAAATTAAATTTAAAGCGCCATTCCTTATAAACAATAATGTTTCAGAAAAAAAATAATTATAAGCAAGAAAAAGCAAAATAAAAATTTAAAATGCACTAAGTTTCATTATCTGAAGTTAGATAGACAGTATGTTACTTTTCATTCAGGAATTTCTGGTGACTTATTTATGTGATCTACATAATTAATTACTTGTGTGTGTGCGTGTGTGTACTATACAAACTTTTATTTTCGAAAAAAAGCTGTTAATTGCTTTTTCAAACCACAAATTAATTATTGTATCATCTACTATGCTCTCATGGTGTTGAATACAATTGTTATCTTAATAAATTTACTAAGAGTTTAAAAATTATTTACAAACCATTTGTATTCTAAAGAAGTTCATCATTACATGCCAAAAGGGATTAGTGTTTTCAGGTTTCATAAGGAAATAAATGTATGTATCATTGTTAAACATTAAATACTAGCAGCGTTGCTTAACTTCCGCACGGTTTTAATTAGGAGCATGAATGTATATAATTATTTCCTTAAAAAACGTTACAGTTTGTGAAATCTGATCTTATTTATTAACTATTATAGTGCTAGAGCTTCTAGCAAAGCACGATTCCCCGAGAAGAAGTAAAATCAAAAATGTTTTATTAAACTGAATGGTTTTACTTGCTTTCTTCCCGATTTATGGAATAAAAATAGGTTAATCGAAAACTGCAGAAGAGGGAAAACATGGGATATGATTTACAGCAGAAATTAGGAACGTCAGATATTATTCTCTATTTTAATCAACATATACCCCCAAGATTATTCCAAATTAATGTATGCCGGTATTTTAGGTGATTATTCCTCTTAAAGATCCATTCTCAACTCATGAATGTCTCATCTCAATTATTTCCTGTAGTTGCGGTGTGGTTGCCTTGTGGTTATCGTGACGAGCTCATAGCCGGAGTGTAGTGGCTTCACGTCCTACCGCCATTGAAGACCCAGCGGGTAGATGGGGCTGATACGTGTTAATACTATCTATCCACAATTTTCTCTCATTAATGTGGTATTTTGGAGAGGAGGTGCCAGCCCAGGGGTCATCCTCGTCATTTGACCTAGGTTCATAATTATGACATCTGTTGCCAATGGCCTACGTGTTGCTTTATAATGGGACGTAAATATAACTTTCACTCCCTCACTGTCATTTATATCCATAGACTCCATTACATACTAAATTTAGAAATGCTGTCATCATCAGATTTTGAATATTTTCACAAACACTTAATGAATTTAACTTGGTTTCAATGGAAAAGTGATCACGTAGCTGAGGAAGTCACATAAATGGTTCCCACCACAACAATCCAGGCCACTCCAGATGTTGTTGAAATGCCCGTTTGGATAATTGTCACGCTACCAAGAATTTCACTTCCTGACTCATAGTTCCAGTGATTTGGCTGTACGATCCTGCTAGGCCGACCTGACTAAATGCCTCTCTTCAAGAGCGTTAGTGGCGGGAAACCGTTGAGGTCCTTAACGGCATTCAGTTTGACACTCTTTAATTCTTCGATTTTTTTTTATATTTCCATGACAGTCATTACATTCTTACTAAAGCGGGTAAAAATATCGTGGGATGATAAGTCACGCTCTCAAGAGGCCACAATCTCACCGAATTTTGAAACGCGCCACAAGCCGTTTCTCTTTAAAAAAGACGTAACACGATCTTATCTCATACAGCCAATATTCCAATGTGATATCCGATTGAGAAGCCCGTTGAGTATCTTTTCCTTTTATACAAGAGTTTTATACTTTGCCGTCTTTCTCTCTTTCACACACGTCTTTCGATTTCACTTAAATATAAATCATTTGAATAACCCAGAATTTTCTTCCTCTCATGCAAAGTTGACGTTTGTATCATCCTTGTGTGATTTTTCAATTTTAATGCCTAGCAGTGTATTTTAATCCATTTTACCTGTTAAACCATTCTTCTGTCGTATTATAAACTAGGAAACTCTTTTTTCCGTACATTGAAGATTTTGACACAGTTGAAAGCTCCATTGCGAATTTTTGCTATAATGCTGCTGGGAAATCAATTGGTCTTGGTCCACTGGCAGGCGGCTTGTCTTTTCACCATTCATATTCCGCTTTTGATAAGTACACTCAACTACTGCCCATGAACAGCCCACCAAACAACCTATTTCTGAAATCTATTTTCCAAGATGCCGATTCGAGGTTTGACCTTTATCGAAATTTGATAAATCAACTGCTATTATCATTATGTTGTTGGTATTTGTATATGTCGAAGGATAGTGCATATTTGCTTTTTATACTCCAGCATCAGCTGAAGTGCGCCGTGTTTTGTCTTCGGCTCATCTTTTTACCCTAGATGAAGACTGATCAAAACTTAATGGTTCTTTTATTTACATAAACTCTCCATTAAAAACTTTGATCAAAAGTAAAAAAAAATCCGATCTTCCTTTAGACTCAATATTCACAAAATGCATTCAAACATATAAGCAGAACTTAATTTTCAGAATTTAAATTAAATCAAATAATTTTCATGTAATATTATCAACTCATTTCATTGTATTGTAAGTTAACTTCATAATTTTATTTTTCTGTACTGTTGCTACAAAGGAAAATTAATAAAAAGTACTGCGGATTACAAGAAAGTTTTGTTTTTATCTTTAACTTAACTATCTATACTAAGCTCTACTCGTAACTACTGACAAAAAAGCTAATTAAATTTTCAAATCATCAAGACAGAACAATTTTTTAAAAAATTTCCTTTGCACGCAACGAAGCATGGAATAAAATATCAGAATTGCAGAAACAGTTCTTGTTAAAATTCTAGAATAGATAATTAAATTTTATTTGGAAGTTGTGAATGTGTATTTATAAGTTTTAAGATCTTCAACTGACAATCAAATTAATTTCTATAAAGCATGGATTTTTTCGTAATTCTGCTGTTGAAACTTTTCTAACTTCTTTAAATATTAAATGTAATGAGAAATCTTTTACGTTGAGTGTAACATTTAATGAAAAAAGTAATAATGCGTTTTTGATTATTCTATAAAAAATGTATTTTTTTCAAGACACAATTTGGGCAAATGAATTTATTTTAGTTGATATTGTTTTTAAAAATGCATAATTACCCACATCAAACTGTTTATGATTTTTCTTTCACAAAACATATCTTTCTCGTGAGATATATGTAAACTAAACATTTCAGCATATATCTAAAGTGATATTGATACATTTTATATTATTTAACCCGGGAGAGGTCACGCGGGGCACATAGTCACCCCAGGATCATGAAATTTTTAATTCTTGGAAAACTGTTTGCTTTTTTACCAATGACCTTGTCAGTATCCACCTATATGACAGTTTTCATGGGAATTTAAGTGTATTTGTCACATATACATTCCTCTTTATCCCGTATGTATCCCCCTTTTTTGGGAGTATCAAACTTTTTCTTACAATTGAGTTGCTTGGGGTAACCGAGTTCCTAGTGAGACAACTTTTGTTCCAACCAAAATATTTTCTATGAATAGGCTATATTTTCCCGAACTACTTAGTGGTTTTGATTGCTGTGTTGCACGACTCATTATGGTTTATAAATATAAATGAACATATTTTTTTAAAAAAATGGACACCTGCAATCTCCGTTGAATGAAATTGTAACTTCGGAAAAGGAAATTGACTAAGCAAGGGGAAATCTAGATGAAATAATGGATATTAATCATGTTAGTGAAAGATAGTTTGAGAAAAGCGAAGAACATGAGAAGTTTGAGTCGAAAAAAAGATTTCCAAATGTTACTTAAATAATTTCGTCAAAAAAAGATATGAAGCGACAAATATACCATAAGACGCACTGCACCCTGTCAAAAAGACACAAGCAAGATAAAGTTCAACATGATATTTCTCGATCATCTAAGGACAGTAAAATTACATTAACTTGAACAAAATATAACAGTTTTGCCTGCAAATATCATTCCTGTATAGTTAGAGTAAAGTGTCTCTCTGTGACTTGTGTACTTTATTAAAATCACTCAATTTGAAACTTTTTAGTTCAGTTTGATTGGATTTTTTCTCAAATTATGAAGGAAAAATTGAAAAGTACTTAAAAGTAGATAAGTATACGTTTTCTTAATTAAATTATTCACTAGAAAAACTATTTTTGTCGAGTATAATAAAAATATTTATAAAAAAAATTAATGTGATTCCGTCACTCCGCGCGACCACTAACGTTAGTGTAAAGTACTAGCCTTCTCCTGGGTTAAAATATTTCGTAAATGTATCTCAATAGTATATATTTCAAAAAGAAGATAGAAACACAAAACACCAGCTACGTATGAGTTAATAATGATAAGCAAAAGAAGTTTCCAAAAAGAAAAAAATATTGTATAAAAAAACACTTTTTAACTTTATTATCTTGATATTGTAACAAAGCAAATTCCTATTGTTCAGCAAATCCCAAGATCCAATGAGCATAAATAATATGATTTGTGGTGAATAGTAGATTTATAAGCTATTTTCTCACTAAAGGTAATTTCATTGATTCACGAGATAGGATCATTTTCTCATACGAGTAATAAAGACATCGGAACAATTTAAATTAAAATATTTATTGGATCAGATGGAAAGAAGATTTTTGTTTTTATGTAAATTCTAAGTTCTGATGTAAATAACAATTTTACATCGATTCATCTGACAAATAATTACTATGCGGTTTTCTTGAAAGAGACGAATGAAACTGTGAAGCTTCTTAAAAGTATTTTTACACCGATTGTTTTGAGGTAATAACCAATTTTAGTATTATAGTTAAGTATTATTCAATTTAGTTTGCCTTTTAAGTTTCGTAATATGTATTCGTTCCAACAGCATTAAATATATATGTGTTGCGAAAAAAAGTTGCATCCAGAAGGAAGCATTGTACTATAATGCAGATTAAGAATGTGTTTCGTCTCTCTTAAATATACCTGTGATTAAAATATAAGCCAAGTTGACGTCAACAATGCCAGCTAACAAGTAACTTACCAAGCCATTAACCAGTTAAATGGTCACTTTTTTTGCCGAAAATGTTTCAAAAAAGGCACATTATTTTATTGCATATAACTAAGCGTAATACTTAACAGAATGTGAAAATGGATGAATTTCATTCTAATTTTCAATTTTAAAGAATGTTCACACTTTTTATTTCATAATTGTGCAACACAAAAACCCCAAAATGTTTGCTTTTTATAAGTGCACTCTGCATGCTATGAAGAATGTTTCACAGATGTAACTTAAGAGAATTTCTCTCATACTTCCAAAAAAGTTCATAGTCGTACCTCTTTTTCAAATGGATGAGGATTTTCTGTGGGTGCATATATATATATATATATATATATATATATATATATATATATATATATATATATATATATATGTATATATATGCACACACTCACAAGCTTCTGATTTTGAATTATTTCCTACAATGAAAACTACTTGCCATCTTCACCACAAAGAAAATTCCAGATGAGAAGTATTTAAGTACCATGGACAAGCTGCATCTCTTAAAAACACTCTAGCACCAATAATCTCACTATAATAATTAAAAATACGTGCAAATCAAAGATAGAAGAAAGAAAATATTAATGCCCGTACAGTGTACGGGCATTGATTGGCCAGCTTTCGGTAGCCCGTACGATGTACGGGCAAACCAGTTAAGAAGATAAGGGCTCCTTAAAATGTTCTCTCAAATCGTGTAGTTTAGGTTATAGCAAGTGGATTTGGGTTTAATTTATTATTTAGAAGTTTAGAACACCTTTTTGAGATGAAAACAACATTGGACTTTATCAATGGAAAACGACAAGGACTTTCTCAAGATGTCAAACTTCTCAAATGACATCTTTTAGAAAATCCTTTTAATAGAATAGTAATGGCAAAGTAAAAGAGCAAATTTAATTCAAACAGTATATTTATCAACTTGGTTTATTGATGAGGAACATTATATTAGTACAAAAGCTTATTTCTTTTAACATCTTATATAATCAGAAAATGTTTACATAGAAAAATTGAAGTTTAATTTCTTAAATGTTCGAATCAAGAGAAATTCAAATAAATGTATAACTAGGAATTCAGACTTGTAGTAACAAAATATATTTTTTTTAGAAAATATCACGGGGAATTATACCAATGTAAGTTTCTTCAAAATACAATTTTTGGAAAACCCCTTAGAACCTAATGGATGTTTTTATCAATGATACCTGTCTTATATATCCGCATTTTTATCAGTAACAATGACTTAATGATGTGTGGGTAGCACTTTTTTAAAGTTTTGACTTTATACAGGTACTATAAATAAAACTGTTTTAGAAAATAGCAAGAAACTAGATTACAGCGTTATAATTTGAAATAGTATAATTATTTCAAAAATGTGTGAATGCAGCAAACGTGAAAGGTCATTGATTTTTCCTGTGCTCATATGCTTGAGAGCATTTTATGATTTGAAGAAGTACGTCAATTTCCTTTTATATTCAAAAGTATAGAACAGTGGTTCCCAAACTTTTTTAACCCATTGACCCCTTTTTATAGTCAAAACTTGCCCACTGACCCCTTTCTATAATCATAACTTGTCCACAGACTCCTTTTTTAAAGCCAAAACTTTGCCAAGTGAAAAAGCTACATAAATGCTTAGTACAAAAAATTACAAATTTAAAAAAAAATTGAACTATTTATTGAAATTATAACTTTTGTTTAAAATAAAATTTAAAAAAACCATGACTTGGATGAACTTGATGAGATGTTATGAGTGTATTTATGTCCGTCACACTGTTTGTGAGAAACAACCACAAATCCCTACGAGCACTACCTTTTAGTTGGTTTCTTTTTTTGTGCTGAGGTTTTTTAAGGCACTGAATCCCCGTTCTACTAAATTGGAAGACGGGGAAGTAGTCAACAACTTCTATACAATAACGCATAATGCAGGATATAAAATTGGGATCTGTTTTTGAAACAGAATTTGTGGTTTCCTTGTTCAAACATTGGCTTAGGTCCCTCATTTGTGGATATTTCAATAAGAAGCTCCAGTATTAGTATGGATTCATCGGCGTTTGGGATTTGAGTTAGTCCACGCTCAAAAGGGTTGAATACCCATTCGGAAATATCCGAGTAAATTATTGTTATTTATTTAAATTTCTGTAAAAATAAAAATGCATCATTTATTTTATATTAAACCTTGCATGGACCCCTTGAAGTTGTTCAGGGACATCTAAATCAATTTAATTTATCATGGACCCTCTGAATAATTTCGGGCACTCCTGGGGTTCCGTAGGGACTACACTTTGGGAACAATTGGTATAGAACATTGATATTTTTAAGATTGGCGATGATTTAACAAGGAGATATAGAGACCAAATCATGTGTTGCTCAGATAAGCTGAATCAGTTCTGTTTTCCATCTCCGCTAATATAACCTTAGTAATATTAACTATATCAAATAACAATTAAAATCCCAAAAGAAAAAAAGCAAGAGATTCAAATGACAACACATATTTACTGTTTTATTAATAGTTAACTATAGTTTCATGCAATAATAGGTTCAATATTTATGTCCAGTATTTATGGGATGGCATTCTGAAATTAAAGATAATTTTATGCGATAATAAAAATAATTTTAATGTAAACCATAGTATGTTTTTTAAAGAAATATTTCACATAGAAAAATTCAAATGTTTTATGAAAAAGAGCTGATGCGTTATCATATTTTTAGTCATTTTAAATATTGATATAAAGGCATATATAACTGGGAATTTAAATTAGTATCTACAAAATAAATTTTTAGTAAATTTAATGGATAGTAATACATTGTAAGTTTATTCAAAAGATAATTTTTCAAAATGCCTTTAGTACCTAATAGATATAAATGTTATATGCTGTGGGGAAAAGGCTTCCATCATTATTTCCCTAAATGAAGCGCATTAATGCGCAAAAGGCTACACATTTTTCCTAACCTTTTGGCAACCAGTGAACACTCTTGAAATATAATAAATATTTTATAAAGAATATTTAATTTTTTTAAAACAAAGATAGTGTAAAAAAAATTCAAAATACATTTCCAAAACTTCACAGTTTTTTTCTATTTGATCATTTCTATAAAAAAAAGTAATATCATTTTTAAATGTTCGAAAATAAAAATATGCACAAATCATTTTTTTTTCTTAAGGTATCCAACTACTTACGACAACATTTTTTAAAAAAATAATGGAGATATATATGGGAATTTTATCTGGCTTTTATATTTATTTAGTACATTTAAAAAAATGTCAAAATTAAGAAGAGAAAATGAAATTATTATTACTCAAAATGGTAAAAAATTGGTAAAGGCTTACAAAAAATTTTATAGATGAGGCCCAACATTTACAAAAAGTTTATGAACAAATTCTCAATTTTTTAACTCTTGATGTGTTATCTTGCTATTCATTTTTGAAACAACCTTCAGCATAAGATATAATTTAATTTTTACAAAAACTAGAGCACTTTATCTTAGTTATAAGGAATTGCTTAAAAAAACAGTGATTTTATTTGCATAAAGGACTGTAAATTTTGTAATAAAACAGTTACTGATAAACCTGAAGCTTATAACAGTTCTACTGTTATACAGAACACATATAGAAAAAAATTCAGTTAATTTATTTCAAAACTTTTTGAGCAATCGCTATTCCTACTTGAGCATTTTCTAAGAAAACGCATTTTAAAGTATGACTTCTGATTTTACTAAAACACTTGTAATTTTGCTCTAGTGCAAGGATGGGCAAACTCAAGCCCACGTTTAGAATTTTAATTTGTCGATTCCAGTCGAATTAAAAGAAAAAAATATGGTAATTCAACTCCTTTCCAACTCTTTTTGTTTAAATATTTTTTTCTTCCTTTTTTTCAAAGAAGTGAAGATTTTTTTTACTTTCTTTATTTTCTAAAACGTAATCTTTGCTGAGCAGCTAGTAAAGAACAACTTGTCTCATTTCCCGAGGTTAAAATCTATACCCTCAGTAAATGAAGAGAAGCTTAAGAATTATGAATATGGCTTGAAAAAACTGCATTCTAAATTCGAACGCGAGTTTCAAGATTTCAATGCCATACAAACAGAATTGGATATTTTTACCATGTCTTTCCACATGAATTGTGAAGCAATAAGATCAGATTTGAATATTAAATTAATTGAATTGCAATCTATCAATCATCTCAAGCAGTTGTTTCTAAACATGCCAAAGTTCGAGTTTTACAAATTACTATCGAAAGTAAGTTTCCCAAATTTAATATCTCCCTCCCAGAAAATCAGTGCTATGTTTGCTTCATCTTATATATGTGAACAAGTGTTTTCAGCTATGAAACTTAGAAAGAATTATTAAAAAATGGACTGGCGGATTAACATTTAGCCTCGTTCCTTAGAATCAGTACATCTCACTTCGAACCTCAATATAAAGGGCTTTTATAAATGAAATCGCATTTTCATTTATCTCATTAACATATTTAAATTGTAATACTTATATATTGCTCTTAAAAGTTTAGAACAATTTATCTTGGCCCTCCTAGTGAAGGAAAAGTAAAAAAATTTGTATTTTTTTAAAGCTCATAAAATAGCGAATGAAATAAATCCCATAAAAAGTTGTCAATATTTGACAAAATTCACGATTTTTGGGTAATGATACCTTAATAATCATTACAAATACAGTCGGACCTCTATATAACGAAGTCGCTAAAGCCCGAAAAAAAGTTCACTATACAGTTGAACCTGTTTTTGGGCGGTAGATAGGTACTGCATAGAAATAAACGCACAAGAAGATATTCAAAAATTTCATACATAAAACAAACTAATCCGTGGAAATACTCCAGAATTTTTTTTATGCGGTGGATAGAGACAGCATAAAAAAGTCGCATTTATAAAATATGCCAATTATTTGCAAAATTTATATGTAACAATACTTCCATAACCAAATAAATAATTAAATATTACACATGGAAACATGTTAAAAACATATAGTTTCTCAATGTATACACGGATAAGTTTTCAAAATGCACATACATAATTCATTGCTTCTCATTGTAATCCAAAGCCTTATAATGAATAAGTTCAAAATCGCTTTCGTCACTTGAAGGAACAATTTCAATTGATTTGTTTTTTGGCAACATAAAGTATGAGATAAGTTTTTGTGACGAGGTTGGGTGGTCAGTTGCTTATAAATGTCACGATAACCAGATATACATAATTGAAGCCATTTTTGGAATTTTTTACTCCTTTCTTAATTGGTATCTATTTGAAGAAATTGATTTTCCAATTTGTTGGAAAGCTGGATATCTGCATATTTTTATCCACTCTCAAAGAATCCAGCTCTTCTTGTCCATCTTCATAATCTATCAAATTATTCATAATGTCACTATCATTGAAAGTTTCGTCTTCAATCAAGCGCGGGCTGCTGGATCGTTGAGAGAAAGCAACTGAATACGCCTTGTGGGGAGATTGTTTATAACAAATGAACAGAGTGTCTTGAAGTGTCTATATTTCAGTGGCGTAACGTACACCCCCGCATTGTGGAGGATGAAGGATTCTAGGGGCCCAAGTCTGACTTACGCTAGATATGTATTTACCCAATTTATAAAATATTAAAGGCAAAACCTGACTTTCAGATGATTCCTAACATTCTCCGTTACACCACTGATAATTAGATGGAAAACATTATAGTGGAGCCAAAGTCATTGGGTAATGCCACGGGAGGGGGTAGGACTCTAAGGACCGAATGCTTGACAAACGTTAAATACGTATTTACCGAATTTATAAAATATTAAAGGCGAAACCTGACTTTCAGGGGAGGGGTGTCCCAATATTCTCCATTACGCCACTAGTAAATAGATATAAAACATTACACTGGTGCCAAAGTATTGAAATTCATACACCGCATAAAAAAGATTACACATAAAAAAATCGCACAAAAAGGAAATCACATAAAAAAAGATCGCACAAAAACAGGTTCTACTGTATAGAAAATTCGTTACATAAAGTTTCTTCATGAATTTTTCTTTATATAACTCACATAAAACAGATTTTAAACTCATAAAAACTATATATTAGAAAAAAGCAATTAAGCACACCTTTCTCTCTCTGTAAATTAATTTATATTTATTTTATATATCCTACCTAATAAAAAGAAAAGAAACAAACAAAAAGGGCAAGAAAATTTTCTTGACGCTTTTATTTATTTCCTGAAGAATTAATTTTTATTTAATGATCAAGCACTTATGTTTTGATGTTTTAGAACCACAAGAAACGAAGTTACCAGTACGACTAATCAACACTACAAATGAGAACTATTCAAGGACAAGGGGGCACGAGAGGACTCCACTAAGGGTGAAAGGGAATATCGAAGATGTTTCCATTGAACTAGACAATGGAGGGGAAGTTAAAGTTTGCACATATTGAATGAAACGCCCAGAATTCTATTGCTCTCGGGGAGTTAGGCACCTAATAAAACCAGTTCAAGATTTATGACCACCATAAAATGAGTTAAAAGTGATAATAACTTGAAATGTTCAGAAATACTTTAAAAATAGAGAAAAAAATTGAATCAAAAGAGAAATAGTTCGTTATATAGAAAATAGACTTCGCTATTGGGACGTTATTTTACGAAGAAAGTCGTAAAATGTTCTTGGTTCCAGAAAAAAAGTTCGCTGTATAGAAAAATTCGCAATATAGAGGTTCGTATAATATGGAGGTTCAACTGTAATTTATCCTATTCATGACATTAATATAACTTTCAAAGCAATGCAATTTCTGTTTTTTTATTTATTCTAAAATAGTTTTCAAAAACAAATTTTGAGCAAATATATATATATATATATATATATATATATATATATATATATATATATATATATATATATATATGTATATGTATATACAAAATCTTGTGGTTTAAATTTACTCCCAGCAGCTGAAATTGAGATTGTTGAGATTCTGCTTTAGACTACAATAGCAATGGTTGACAAAATCTCCAATTATTTCGCCAGAGGAAACAAGATTTATATCCTGAGCCAACTACGATTTATCATTTCTTTGCCTTCATGCATCTACCTCAACTGAATACACGCACTTTCACCTTGATAAAACATCATTTAAGAAGAGGAACTTCATCTGAAAGATTAATGGTTTTAGAGTGGGGATGGTAGTGTCTTAAAAGATTTGCTGAGATAATTTAATTAATTCTGTGGAGAAGAGGCTTATATTTTATTGAAATAAATCCATAACATTAATTAAAATCTTACATTTCCTGCGGTTTTAAATATTTTATAAAACCATCATTTGTAATCTGAAAGAGATTTTTCTATTTTTTTTTCTCAGACGCTTTGCTGAATTCACAATTGTGCGAAATGCTTTCAGCACGTGGAAGAGGATGTTTTTAGTTTCGTGATTCTGAAATTATGCTTTAATTGTTTCATTGTCTTAATTTCGAAATAAAAATTATTTTTAGAACGGTAAGGCGGATCGAAAAATTATTTTTCAGAATTCCAAAAGCTAGCTATGCAGAAAAGATGTTCTCTGGCTTATAAAGGAAGGGGGAAATAAAATAAAATATTAATTTTTATTTTAAGTACTACCACAAGAGGAATTAAGTTGGTTACTTGAGATTTTTTAAGGGGAAAAGGCTAAATAATTATTATTAAAGAGAAACAGGGTTATTTTAGCACTTTTTAAACTTTTATTGCGATAAGAAGACACCTACTAAATCATTACATCAGGTACAGTTAACAGTTTCTTTAGTATTCAATTTTTAAAAAAAACGATTATCGGAATTGTAGTACATGATAAGGAGGAACATTGAAAACAACATGGATCGAACTGCGGGGGTCGACTGGGCGTGAAGAGAGTGTTAAGTTTAGGAAATGTTGTAATGTACATTGTACTACTCAGTATCCATTTATTAAAAATCATAGTTTTTGAAATATTTATATAGTAGAAAAATAGTTTTATTTTGAGTCTGAAGTCATTTAACCTTTTAGCGGGTATTGGTTAATAAGTTTAGCCACATATTAAAAAAATTTCTCCAAGTGGGTGATGGACATTTAGTCTATCTACATGCGTTAATTGAAGCTAAAACGCATAAAAATCAATACAGGTGGCAGGACGATACCTTTTTTGCATTTCATCTCCTATGATGGGTAATTAAAAACAGTTTTTCTCGGTGTAAATCTGAAAATTGTACTTTGATTACTATAAATAAAATTTCTGATCTTTGAAAAAAATTTCGTCATGTCTTAAGTATAATCTTTTCTCATCTGAATGAATTAAGCAACTGTGCAATTAAAAAAAAAGTTTTATTTAGGTTTTTGAAAAGCTTTTATGTGTGGATAGAGACTCTATCCACTGCCCCAGAGAACAGAAAAATGACCTAGAAATTTTTGCTTTTCCTCCACTCTAGAGAGAGCCCTTAGAATCGTGTGAAAACGTCGGAGGTCTGAAATATAAACAAATTTTGTTTACAATATGTGGTACAAGATCCTTGGATTTGAAAGTATGCTATATATATTCTATGTAGTATAATTATTCTATTATTATTTAATTACACTTATAATTCGTATTTAATTGTTATTGAAATAGTTATTACATAAATGCTAATTTTTCATAAAAAGTTTATTGTAATATGATTCATCATTTCTGTCTTGAAAAGGAAGTTAAATGGCTTTAGTTGCGCAGTGGCCACCACCCAGGTAAAAAAAACCTTGATCAGATATTTTTTTATGACTAAATAATATTTACAGAGGATGAGAACATTACATTTATCAATTGCTTTATCGCAGAAAAGTGTATTTTAGCTTCGTGCCCGTTAAAGGGTTAAAAAAAATTAAATATTTCTCCATTTTTTTTCGAAAATTTAACCCCTTTGTGGCAATATTAAATTTTGAAATTATCATTTTTAACCATTTTTCTCTTTATCTTCATACTATTGATGAGTGTCTTTTCAGCATAGGTAGTTTCCAATTTATAATAATATTTTTTCTTCATACAGCTCCACTCCATCCTATTTTATACGTATAACAACAAAATAATATATGAAATAATTCATTCGATTAAAATTGCTGAAATGATGAATTTTAGCAAGGGAATCACTTTTCATATATGTCTCATTTTCTAACCTCTTTAATAGAAATGAAATGTAGAATATTTAATATTATTAAAGTTTCCTCATTGCAAAAGAAACTTTTCTGTAACTTACAGCAAAATAAAGTAATTGGTGTGATTATCGATTATTATGAATTATAAATAAGCTTTAAATGACGCTAAAATGATCGTAATACGTTTCCCATTATCTTCCCTAAGCCTACGATGAATTTTATTGTGCTCTTGATGAAAATTGTGGCTTCCATGAAAAATCTATTCTAAGAGAGAAACAAAATCCACTTTTAGTTTTTTTAATTCTATCACAAATCTATATATTACAGTCAGTAGCGTAACGGAGAACATAGGAACCCCTGCAAAGTCAGGTTTTGGGCCCCAAGACAGATCTTACAAAGGGTAAGTATTTGGTGTCAGTCAGGCTTTGAGCCCCTTGATTCCTGGGCCTTCGCCCCCCGCCATACGGGGGTATGGGGGTGTATGTTACGGCACTGATTGCAATTCAGATAAAAATATAATTGCTAAAATTAATACGCAAATACGCTGTCTTAATGTGTTGCAAATAAGAAGTCTAAAACATTCTTGTATGTTAAGACCGTACAGCAGAAAAAAATCAAATGTCTGCTAGCTCTTGAAATTAATATTAAACATTTGTGCAAACAAAGTGGAAATAATTATGTATATAAGTGTGTTCAAACTTTAACGTTTCTTCATTATTTAAAAAATCTTGATTATAATATTTAAAATCTCCATTCAGACATTTCCTAGTGGAGTTCTTAATGAGACAAACTCACAACAGACTACAGATTATCATAAAATGTATGAGTTAAATGAAAGGCATGAGGCTTGTATTAAAATGTTTGCTCATTTTTAGGCGACTGTGTACCATCTTTACATTTTTTCTTATTTTTAATTTTGAAATTTGGTTTTAATTGTATTAAATAAAGGTAATTATATATATATATGTGTATATATATATGTATGTATATATATATATATATATATATATATATATATATGTATATATATATATGTATGTATATATATATATATGTATGTATATGTATATATATATATATGTATGTATATATATATATATATATATATATATATATATATATATATATATATATGCATGTAATTTCATATAAAAATTTCAAATTTATTGTAAAATGTTTGCATAATTTAAATTTTTAAAGTCTTTTTAAAAAGATTTTATAAAGACTTTAATCCTTTATCGACCGATGGTACTTATAAGTACCACTCACTTTAAAATTACTTAAAATAACAATTTTTACGAATATTCTGACGATACTTAGCAGGGATATTCTTTGAAATCCGCTCTTCCAAGGTGTATGGCAAAAGGGTTCTATGGTGAGTATTTTAGCAGGGAAGGCGAATAGTTTCATAGTAGTAATTGCGTTGTCTGCTGACGGCGTTTTCAGTGCATTGTGAAGATATAATTTTTGTCCCGGAAAAATAGTTGTCAAAATTTAAGTGTCTTATTTTTTGTATGTTAATGAAGACCTTATAAAACGATTTGACTATTTATTTTAAGTGAACATTGTATATAATTAATTTTACAGTTGAATATCTTTAATTAATTAGCTCTAACGGATTCAATTTTCTAAAGTGGAGTATTTTGTTCATGTATATCCCTTAATTTTCAATGTAGTGATCCAAAAAAAAATATTACATGAAAAAAACTGCAGTAATTTATAATGCGGCCGAAAAAGGGTTAAAAATTAAAGGTTTTTTTTTTTTAATTATATATATATTTTCTTTCAAAAAATTTTTTTCCGAAGTACCTTATAATATGCTACATAAAACTGTGTGTGTGTTTTTTTATGCTTCTGCTCGTTACCTTTATATTAATTTTTTTGTTGTGAAACATAAAAAAATTCTCAAAAAAGCAATAATTTTGAATTTGAAATTTTTTTAAAAAAAAATTGCTACGCTTGTTAGAGCTAATTCCCCAGACAATTTTACAAAACATACATTTTAGAACATTTATAAAAATTTTCACATCCCTATTTAAATTATCAAAATATCCTTAGGGTTTTGCATGATAGTATATAAACAAAAATTCACTATGGAGAAATATCAGTTTCAAGTTTCATTTCATGAATAGTATGATACAATATTCATCAAATAGTTAGAAACTTTTATGAAATGTTAATTAGCTTATTTAAAACTGCTAATCATAAGAAATTGTGAAAATGTAGAACAATTAAACAGCATACGTACTAGCATAATGAATATATAGAAGAAAACAAATGAAAGATCAATATTTCATAAAATTTTACCTTAATAATTATAAAAAAAAAAAATACACGCACCTCAAGGTTCATTCCATGCTCAGTTTTACAACTTAAATAATGCGTAACATGTACTAAAGATGTTATATAATGCCTTTATTGTTTTATTTTTCCATGATTTTAAAAATCTTCGCATGTTAAATATTGTACACGAATGAAAGCAAAATCAAATAATAATCTATAGATAAAATATAACAAAATTCAAAAATTACATCTGTGCATTTGTTTAAATAAATATTTTCAAATATTTTAACAATAATGGTGTTGAATTTCATATACCTGGGATACATATATATCACCGAAAACAAATATTACAAGTATATAAAAATGGGATAGTTTTACTACATTCTTGCGAATTATATTTTTAGTTATCAGAGTTACCAAAAGGAAATGTAGTATTTGTGATTTGGGAAAATCTGTTTTAAAGTTTTAATTTCATTCACAATAATATCATAAAAAGCCCTCACAACTTTTAAATCTTGACCAAATACAATTGCTCTTCAATAAACAATACACAAACTAGAACTTTTGCATGAACTGCCCAATTCTTTCTTGAAATGATTTGTTACTCATATGTAATTCTACATATGTTAGTCACATTTGCGCGTAGTAGAAAAATAATTAATTCATTTTTATCAGGCATTTTTCTTGCAAATAAACTGAAAAGGGGGTGTAGCAGTTTTGTTTAGTCTGCTGTTCAGCATCAAAAATTGTTTCATAACTTAATAAAAAATTCAGATAAAGCTTTGTATGTTTATAATGTTATTAGAGGTATTATGTAAGCCAATATAAAATAATATCAATAGTTCGAAGGTTTTTTGTGTGCCATGTCGCCTTAAATTCCCGTTTTAGGATTTTTGCAATATTTCCTTCTAAAACTCCATTGTTATGAAGGCAACTTCTTAAACTCTAAATGCTTGAGTACTTGTTTGTATTCTGATTTCTTACTTTCATTCCGTTAAAATTCAAAAGTATTAGGTTTCAATAATTACTATTAAAATTAATTTTGATTAAAATAGCATGAAAATTTGTCAAGATTCAGGTTTATGAATGAATGAGCGTTATAAAGCTACACGAGGACGCAGTCTGTTGCAGTGACGTAAAACACCAGAGTGATCACTATATACATAGCATGTAAGCTCATTAAAAAGACAGTATAATTGTGAGGGCACCCCCCCCCCTCGGGTGCCCTTCTCCTTGATTATCAGCGTGAGCTAGAGGTGTAGAAATAAAGGAAGAACTAGGAGCAGACATGATCTTAATATGACTTTATTAAGATCTTTAACTTAGAAGCCTAAAAAATTAGATAATAATAATATATGTGAAAGAATCTACGGTGGCTAAACGCGCAATATATATAATACCGAAATAACGTCACCAGGACCACTATCAATACTAACTCGCCTAAGCTCTATTCCTAGATTATCACAGATCCGAATATTAAATAGTCACTCCTACCTTTAATGTAGTCTGAAGTAGTGATCACAATAATCATAGATGAAGTTGCGTATTTACTGGAGTGCAATGGTATGCACCTTGACTTAAGGGCTCTCTATCACGTATAATTTATGTTTGCTGTCACTTAACGTTTTCCAAAACCTCTCCACGATTGATCCACGGATTATCTTTATATTCCTCAAATTGCCACACCGCTTACTCTAACTTCTGATATTTAAAAGCTTCCTAATTTGCATCTTTCCTTCACGCTTCACTTATTGAGTTTAGTTGGAAAAGATTTGCCATCAATTATGGCCCCAAAGAGCCCAAAGGACATGTTAATGAAAAGACGCGGGAACCCGTTACATAATTATGTAACAAAGAATTGTTTATGAAGGTTTGAATTTCTATAACTTACGACGCACTATATGAAGCAACACAAGACTATTAATGACTGATCTCGTAATACTGAACCATGATCAACTGACGAGGACTACACCTGAGCTGGCACCCCCCTTTTTAACATTTACACCACTCCAATGCGAGAACGTTTGACCCTCGACATATTTTACGTGCATCAGGCCCTTCTATACGAAAAGACCTCAGCGGTACTAGGCTTGAACTCATGACACGCCAGCCACGAGTCCTTCATCTTGACTACTAATGTAATGGATGGACTATTCCATCCATTAGTGTAAGAGGGTCAGAAGGAAGATTAGCCATAGTCAATACAAAATCTATTTATTAGCAATTCTCAACAACGACACAAATTAAATAATCCAAGTTAATTAACGCACCAAAGGATAAATATGGGGAGCAATAGCGGGGTAGACGAGATAATTGTGGACATAAAATAATAAATCGGATCACTTACACTTAGTCCGTCCAGGCAATACGCCTTCTTATATGTGAAGATAATTTCTAAAGTAATCTAACTCAATTAATTTAATGAATCCAATTTAACAGCTAATAGACCAAATCGTCAATTTTAATAGTAATCAAATAATCTACGAAGTACTCTCACCTAGCTTTACGTTCATCAATCACTGCTATCCTTTAGCAGTCTAACCTTTCTCTCTCTCTTCGAGCTTGAGAATTAATCCTTAAATGCAAGCCTTGATTTGAATAAACTCACGTCTTCTTCCGAGGAAAGTTTTCAGTAGAATATTATTTAAATACCCGTTATTCCCCTAGAGGATTATTTGGAAGAATGGGAAAAGACCCGTTACACTAGGCTATAAAAACCACCACTTTTTTTTCAAGGAAATTGCAATTTTTAATTAAAACTGAGAATATAAAAATTACAAACGATTTTTACAATTCCAGATACGCTTGTATAACCAATATACATTTTAAAATAATATATCAAGTTGCACAACTAAATTCTTTAAGGTATCCGACTACTTTCGGAACCATGATTTTGAAAAAAGTGTATAAATGGATAATATTTATGATATTTAGTGTCACTTAGATTAGAAAATGTATATAAAATTGGTTTAAGAATATTATTACAATAACAAATTATTTAAGTACAATATTTTGACAAAAAAATGAGCATAGAATGACCCATTTTCAAAATATTCTCCTTTTGTGAAAAATGCATTTTTTATAATAATATTCTGCCTGTATATAGCTCAGACCTCTGTACAAAGGCTCAACTAGAGTTTTTGAAATATATAACTTAGAAGTGGGTTTATCCATGTTTTACGACAACAGAGGGGAGAAATTTTAAGAAAAAAATGCCGATAATTATTTCAATTGATTGCAACTCTGAAAATAATGTGAATTTTTCAAAAAAAATAGTGCAGACTCTCTGTAGAAGTCTTTACTTTATATAAACAAAATATTATTTTTTGAAGCATTTTTTTTTTTTATAAACGGAGAACATTTTGAAAAAGGTTATTCTAAGTTAATTTTTTGCCAAAATACTTTATTAAAATAACTTTTTTTGTCAAAATGTACAAAACAACACTTTTATACATGTATTAGTTATGACACAAAATATCATGACAATTATCCACTTATGCGCTTTTTTTAAATCATGGTTAGGAACGTTGTCGGATACCTTAATGTTATCAAATGGTAAGAAAATCTTTTTGAAATGTGAAAGAAACAGAAAGTTTGTATCATATATAAAATACGTAGTTCCAAAAACTTCCTTTTTTCTACCCCTTTGACAAACCTTCCATTTGTCATAGTTCGAGAGTGTCCCCGGAGATCAGTTTGTGTTTGTTCCCTCCACAGAGTTGGATGACATTAACTTTGTGGCGCGATGGATCGTGGAGAAGGATAATGACTCAATCTCGTGACCATGTCCATCACTTGCAGGTAGAGGAACAACGCAACCACCCCGCCCATAGAGACGACGTTCAGATTTGTTGTCAACTCAATTGTAACCTATAATAACAGCAGGAGCCGCTAAACGAAATCGAATTCACCGTTTTCAAGAGAGCCATAAAAGTTCAGTAAATATTAGTCAAAAGGTACACTTTGAGTAAATATTTAAGGACCTGAACAAAATGCTTTCTTTTAGAAGTTTATTTCCTGACTTGTCTAAATAATCCGATAATGAATATGGTACCAGAATCATTAAATATAGACTGTGGTTATGTTAATTATGTTATTTATTACAACTTCATATCCTAGCCCCGTACTCCCCTCCTTTTAACTAGGTATAAATGATAATAAGCAAATATTTTTTTCTAACTATAGAAGTAAATTAAGCTGACCTAAAAATATACATATGTATACACACACGCACACACACATATGTATATATACATATCACCACACTACGTCGGTGATAGCTTTAGAAAAATCATATTAGTTTTCCATTTTATTCCATTTGCAATTTTATATGCATATTTATTTTATGGTTACCAATTAAATTATTTTTCCATTCTCCTTGTTCTAAGATATTTCCTTATGTTTCTATTTATTGTGCTATAAACACATAAAGAGTGTTTTTTTTTCAGGTATAGAAGTTAAAGTTGGCATTACATTCCAAGATGGTGACCGATTTAACAGCTGTCAAGTGATTTATTCTCAGTTTGGTTTGGCAATTCATCAAAACGATCATCAAGCAAGGCGTAGATTCGTTGAATGGGCCCAAAACGAGACTGCTGTTGTTCCCGATTTTCATAAGCGAATTTTGTTTAGCGATGAAGCGCACTTCTGGTAGAATGGCTACGTCAACAAACAAAACTGCCGCATTTGGAATGAAGCTAATCTACAAGTGTATGTCGAAACACCGTTACATCCAGAAAAACTGACTGTTTGGTGCGCTTTATGGGCTGGTGGAATCATTGGTCCGTACTTCTTCAAAAACGATGAAGGCCACAACGTTACAGTCAATGGTGATCGGTATAGAGCCATGATTACTAACTTTTTCATTCCTGAATTGAACAATCATGATGTCCAGGAGCTGTGGTTCCAACAAGACGGCGCAACATGTCACACAGCTCGTGCCACAATCGATTTATTGAAAGACACGTTTGGTGACCGCCTAATTTCACGTTTTGGACCTGTGAATTGGCCTCCAAGATCTTGGGATTTAACACCGCTAGACTATTTTCTGTGGGGCTATGTAAAGTCATTGGTCTATGCGGATAAGCCGCAAACGCTTGACCATTTGGAAGACAACATTCACCGTGTTATTGCCGATATACGGCCACAAATGTTGGGAAAAGTCATCGAAAATTGGACGTCCAGATTGGACTAGATCCGAGCCAGCCGTGGCAGTCCTATGCCAGAAATCATATTTAAAATGTAAAGCCACAAGGTTATCTTTCGAATAAAAAAAATTCATGTCAATCGAATAATACATCGTTGTTTTATTGCAACTTAAAGTTCTATACCTCTAAAAAAACACCCTTTATATTCTCCTAAGTTATTGAAATCTATGAAGCTTGAATCTTTACAATATTTGTCATGTTTTTCATGAAATCCAGAGCAAGTTGTGTGCATGAATCAGAACATCAAAGTTTTTCTCTACCTAATTACAACATACTATAAATATATATATTGAGTGAGAAAGAGTTTTTATTTACGTCGCACTATAAAGCAACACGAGGGCTATTGGCGACGGACCTCGCAATTTTGAGCCTCGGTCAAGTGACGAGGATGACACTTGAGACGGAAGCATCTCTCCTAACTATCACACCACCCTAATGAGAGGCCATTGAGCCTCGACATATTTAACGTGCAGCGGTCCCTTCAACACGGCGGGATTTCAGTGGCACCATGACTCGAACTCGCGGTACTCCAGCCACGAGTTCGTGACCATACCCACAAGGCTACATAAACCATTTAGAAGTATTTAATACATAATACATAATACAAATATTTAATTCTTAAAAGATAACACATGTTCTTTATTTAAGGAGGTCACTTCACAAAAATCAATATAAAATCAATTTTTCAATTTGTATTGGTAAATAAACTTTGACTCGCCTCTAATGAAGTTTTTACTCTAACTAATATAGAAGTATTTTAGCAATCCCAACTAGTAATGTTAGTAATAGTAATGTAGTACTTAAGTAATGCACTAGTACACATCACTTAGAGATAAAAGTGTTTAAGTTAAATCACCATTTCTGAGGAGTGAAAATTGCACACACTTAAAAAATTCTACTCATTTTATAATTTTGAAACTTTGCGCACATATTAATGCTATACAAATAAATACTTTACTGCAAGATTTTGCCAAAGAAATTATTAAAAAGATATTCACGGGTTGAAATGTTGTAACGGGTCTATCCGCGATTCTACTCTAATAATCCTCTTGGGTAAAATTAATCTGCTTAACTGTGATTTCAGTTGAAAAACTGTCTGTGTGAAGAAGAAGGGATTTAAGCAATTTAGAACTTCTATTTAAGTGTTGGTGGTAGAGTAGAAAGGGAAATGGTTGAGAAAGTGGGTATAGAAGCGTGGATAAGATAACGACCGGAGGTCGTATAGCTAGTCAAGTTATCCAAAGATAATCCAAGTAGTGGAGTCAAGAGTAATAAGATAAGCGTAATTATGTCTATGATATTTAAATTAATCAAATGTTATTGCTCCTCGGGTTTAATGTCTTAAAAGTATTCTCCCCTTAAGTTGTCTAGTGTGATTAAGGGAAATAGGTAGTAAAAGTGTGTTAGAATTACTATGGCTGATCTTTACTCAACCCCCCCCAACACCAGCGTCCACAGAGACGTTACAATGTGTACGAATTTTCATCATTTGGAAGCTTTTTCAATGCTATGAATTTTTAAAAATAAAAAAATACCCAAAACTTTTAAAAATATATGCTAACATTAAAACTATAATGATGTAATAAATACACGTAAAAAATAAAGGTTGTAAGACGAGTCAATTTTTAAACAGTGTTCTTAAACTTGGTCATGTTTCAACATCATGAAAATATGGAAAAATTACTGCGTGAAGTAACCCTCTTACGAAAGCCTCAGTTACAGTTAAATACAAGTTAAAATTGCAAATGATTAATATATGAAGCAAAATAATAACCAATTGTATTTAAATGTAATAGTTACTTGGAAATTCCAGCATCTCTAAAAATCCCTTAATTGTTTAAATATAAAAACTGATGAGAAAAAAATTGTTTTATCAAAGAAATGTAAAAAAGTGGGAAAATAGAAAAATGAACCTTCTTTTTTTAAAAGTGACGAGAAAAAAATTACTCATTTGTGTGTAGGGGGGAGGTTATATTTGCCTAAGAAACCTACTACTTAAGGATTGCAATACTGGACCCAAGATTCAGTACTGGTATTCGGTATTTTTTAATATCGGATATCGATTTTAATACTAGTAGTAGAAATTTAAAAAAAGGAAGAAAACTCAGGTGTGTGTGTGTGTTTCTTTGTTTGATTTGCAAGTTTTATCAGAGAGCATAAAGAACACAAAAAATAATTTGTAACTGGTAAATTATAACAGTATATAAAGAATAAAAAAAAACAAGTAAAAGAACATCTTATTTATTTAAATTACAAAAAAGTGTAACTATCACTATTCTGTCTGTGGTACTATTACAAATTTTGGAAATGTGATCTTAAAAAACATAGTGCATCACTTGTACTATCATTAAGCCTGGAACGTAATTTTGTGCAAAAATTACCAGCTATCGAAAACTCTCTTGCGGCTTCTACGAAAGTTAGTGGTACTCTTAGCAACGCGGGGTATAAAACTTTTTCCAAATATTTACATCTAAATTCTTCATCTTCAAATAAATTGATTTCTCTTCGGATGGTTTTGGATATAGCTGATTTCTGTATAGTATTTTGGTTTATTGAATTTTTTTTAGTTTTCCCTAATTCTAATTTTTGTTCAAGAGACAATTCCTTTTCAGTATCAACATTAGTGTGTCATCATCTTCTATAACTGTACCCAATTCTTCTGAATGAGGATAGGTTTGTGGGAAAAATATTTCAAGAAAATTTACTATAAACTTGATCAAATTTGAATTGGTTAGTTTCTTTTCTTCTTTTTTTATTTTCATTTTCAAGATCCTTACAATTATGTAAATACCGTAAGACATGTTCTATTTCGGTATGAATTTCTTCTGTGCTGTTTTCTATGTAATATATAATTGTTCAAATAGTAATGTGTACCGTTCTTTCAGTGACTGCAACATGAAATTTATTATAGCAATACTGTTAATAAATTAGAATCTCACCGACAACCAGTTTTATTGGAAGTAGCCAAATTCTAGCCAGTTTTATTGGAAGTAGCACTGATACAATTCTGGATAATAAGTCGAATTTACTATCAGAAAAATTACTTTGCAGGTTTAAGTCTATCATTGAATTTTGTATTGGATTTTTCAGTTTCAAAAATAGGTCCATCATTAGGAGTAAACTGTTCAAACGTGTTTTAGAATTTAGTACTAACATAGGCTCTGTTTCTAATAAATACCAAAAAAACAGTACTTAAACTGACTGGTATAACAAAATTGCACAAATGGCTCAAAAACCGGTATTCAGTATCCCTGTATACCGGTTTCTAATCCTTACTACTACTATATGCAATTTCGAATGAAAAAAATATTTTAGTTAAAAAATTAAATATCCATTCATTGCTGTAAAGTTTTAACTAATAGAAGAACTGTCGTGCCTTTGTTGAAATTCATATTTTTCAGCATGTTAAATAAAAAATCGCATTTTAAATTAACTCTTCCTTACATTTATAATTATTGGATCAATCACAGAAGTATTTGTTTATATATCTTTGGAATATGATTATAATCAATATTTCTATCAAACCTAGTAGTTATCCTAAACAGACTGAGGTATAGCTATAAATTTATCCTCAACTTATATATATATATATATATATATACACTTTCAGCAACAATATTTTTATACAATTAATTATTAATCGGAATCTACCAATTAATAAACCAATAATTAATAGTTTGGTTTTAAGTGTTGTAAAATATATCTTAATTTCTTAGAGTCAGTGTATTTTCCTTGTTAGTTCACTTCAAATGAGTTTAATTTTTATAAAATTAAACTAAATTTCAAACGTGCATAATTGTATGATTCAATATTTAAAATTACACAAATATTTAAAGCAGAAAAAGTAGATTTTCCGTTATTAAAAAGTATTTTTTTGTAGCCAAGGGCCAACTTCCTTCTTTAATATTTAAAAATAACTTAGAAAAGAGAGATTTAATCAAATTTTAAAAACTATGTAATCATGGGGATTATTCTGTCTACACCCAAAAACAGATGCACAGTATTATAAAATAGTGTTCAAATAAAGCAAGTAGAAAATAACCTTTAGAATTTAATAAATACTTTATTTAATTGAAAAAAAATCATAATAATTTATTATTAAAAAAATTAATTAAATCATCGAGTGTGTGAACATTGATATGCTAAAATATAAATTCTTAGCAATTGAAATTAGTAATTTAATATAAAAATATTTTAATAATAAAAACAAGCTGTATTTTTTATAAAAATAACTTACCATGTAGTATATATTAAAACTGTTTAATTAAGATTCCTGTACTTAATTTGAAGGAATTACCATAACACTGTTATATCTACGAAATATATTTATTTGTTAGATTTATTTTTATTTTTATTTTACATTAAAGTTCTGTATTAAAAATAAGTGAAGCAGATATAACGTGTTTATAATTAAAAATCCTATAAAATGTTAAACTATCAATAATGTGCAAGTTTTAAATATTTAAATTTACAGTTATATAATCCCTACTATATTACATTTTTCTTTGACAGCACAAATGGTGTGTTCATGATCGTGAACTCATAGAGGTATTCTTTCTGTCCAGTAGTAAGTTCGAGTCTGGGGCTACTGAGGTTGGTTCCCGATTACATCTGACGAGGCTCAAAGTCCTCAAGTTGATATGTTAGGGAAAGTTTGGAGAGAAGATTTTTGTCCTCGTCACGTAAGTCAGGTTCAAAATCACGAGACCATAGCCCAAAGTCCTGGAGTTGTTTTGAAGCCAAACGCTTGAACGAGTTGCTGAGACTACACACTTCTCGAAAACGTCGTTTGAGGGAGTCCATTCGTTGTAAACGGCCTCAGTTCTGACGGAGTAACGACTATTATCTTATGAATGACAATGCACCAGCACATCGATCCCAGTTGGTAAAAGAGTTCCTCGCCGAAACTCGCATTAAGGTGCTTTCATATCTCCTCTATTGAACAGGCTTAACCCCCCCGTGTGATTTTTATCTGTTCCCATCAATGAAAGGCATTTGCAGGTACGCCTTTTTTGTTCTCAGATGAGCTGAAGGGAGTACCGCAGGAGGTCTTACGGGAGATTGCGAGAAATGGCTTCCGGCTGTGCTTCCTGAAGTTATACGAACGCTGGCAGAAGTATACCGTCACCCAAGGAGACTACTTAAAAAATGGATATGCTTCACTGCCGCGAATTATTGAGAATAAAATTTTCTACACCTTGTCCCCGAACTTTTGGATCATACCATGTAGATCAGCATTCAATAACTCAAAATCAAAACAAAGCAATTCGTTATATAAACTTCAAAGTTTTAGACAAGGCATTAAGCTCTTACTGATGCAGCCAAACTCAAAACTATTATTTACAACAGGGGAGGACAACTAGCTATTCTAAGCGCATGTTTCTCGCAAAGAGTTTTCATACGGCCAGCGAAGACTATCAAAAAATTCGCTTTGAACTGAAATTTCTTTCCCGTACACGATCAAAGATTCATTTAACACTTTTCACTATTCCTGAAAGTGTTTACACTAAGATATCATCTGCAGAGTTTGGAGGACGAAATCATGAGAAGATTTCAGGATTTTAAGAAAATTATGTCTAAATTAAATCTGCCCTGTTATACCCTCACTACTCATATTGATACAACACCTGAAAAGCTACAGCTTGAACTTATTGACTTGAAATCTGATCAGAGTAGAAAGAAAATTTTATGGTATCCGACAACGTTCAGAGCCGTGATTTTGCAAAAGCGTATAAATGGATAATATTTATGATATCTAGTGCCATTTAGATTAGAAAATGCATATAAAATTATTTTAAGAATATTATTATTTTAAAAAACTATTTTAAGTACAATATTTTGACAAAAAAATGAACATAGAATGACTCATTTTCAAAATATTCTCCTTTTGTGAAAACTGCTTCTGTTATAATAATATTTTGCCTGTATGTAGCTCAGACCTCTCTACAGAGACTCAACGAGAATGTTTGAAGTCGATAACTTAGAAGTGTGTTTATCCATATTTTACGACAACAGAGGGGACCAATTTTAAGAAAAAAACGCCGATAATTATTTCCATTGGTGTTAACTCTGAAAATAATGTGAATTTTTCAAAAATCCTAGTTCAGACTCTCTGTAGAAGTCTTCACTTTATATAAGCAAAATATTATTATTTTAGAAACATTTTTTATAAAAGAAGAACATTTTGTAAAAAGATTATTCTAAGTTAATTTTTTGTCAAAACATTGTATTTAAATAATTGTTTTTGTCAAAATGTCCTTGCAACAATTTTATACTTGTATTCTAATGTAAGTGACACTAAATATCATGAAAATTATTCATTTACGTGTTTTTTTAAAATCATGGTTTCTGAATCTTAATGCTATGGCATGATTTTTATTAAACTTTGTCAGCTGAAAAATTTCCGTAAATGAAGAAATTTGCGAAGAAATTGTTCTGTATATTTTACCGACATATATTTATGAGCCAATTTTTTCATGCGGGAAGATCAACAAGAGCAAATATCTGTGTATATGTAAACTTGCAGACTGTGATGAGAGAATTTCAACAAGTAGCATCACTACTGATTCTCAAAAAAAAGTAGAAATGTATGATAGGGTACATTTGTCCCATTAAACTGATTCTAAAACTAAATGTTCATGCAGCTGCAGACTACTGATTTTAAAAAAAATGTAGAAATGTGTGATAGGGTACATTTGTCTCATTAAACTGATTCTAAAACTAAATGTTCATGCAGCTATACAGACAATACAAAACTAACACAGTAAATAAATTAAATAAAACTGTCTATCTCTCTATCTATTTTATTTTAATTATATTTATATTATTTTTAAAATGAATGCAGTCATTTTTAAAATGCACGGTCTTCCAGTATCCTCCCTTTCCAGAATGAGCTCTCGAGTAAAAACATGTTGCCAACCCCTGGTTTATAATAATGCATCTTTCAAATAAAAATGTCATTTTTCAAATTCTAGAGGGTAGTTAAGTGCCAGAAACATATTTTTTACACAGAGAATTTTTCGTAGGAACTAGATAAACAAACAGCATTATTTATATACCTCTCAAAAAGAAGGGAATTTCATAACTTTTTTTAGATCTTTTTTTGTTGTTATTGTTGTAAATCTACGCATGCATAAGAAAAAAATATTTAATTTTTTTTTGAAAAAAAAATTATTAATTACAAGTATTCAGGTAAACAAGGTTAAATTTGAAATTAATAGAAAAATTCCGGTATAAAAAAGACTACGTACTTCACTCTTGCTTGTTTTGTTTCTTCTTTATATTGAGCCATTGTTTTGTTGATTTCTTGATTGATTGTTAATTAACGTTTTTAAAACGGAAAAGTATTTGCAGTTCCTAGAGAAACTTACCTTACATTTCTAACTGTGTACATGCATGCGGATGTGAGACTATATATATATATGTATATCCTCTGCTGGCCGCACAAAATGCAGAATCAGAGATACCACTACGAAATTTATTTGGCAGATAACATGTTGTACAAAGATCAAACAATTAAAATTACAGCCTCCTGTGACGTGTGGAGGATGACAAAATCAGTAGTTAGTGTAGCCGCCATTGTTGACTATCACCGCTACCACACGATCGGCATAGAATTAAAAAGGCTTTGAGTGTATCCTTGGGGTACAACGGTCATGTGGCTTCCACATATTGCCAAAATTGATCTGGTGTAGCAGCGGGTGGTGTATCCTTGGTCAGTCGTTGTGCAAGCATGGACCATACGTTTTCGATTGGCGGTAGATCGGAAGAACAAGTAGGCCAAGGAAGTAATTCAATCTGATGGGTAAAGAAGAAGAACATTGTGTACCATCTGTGGTAGTGCATTATCTTGTTGGAATATGGCTGATGTGTCAAGCGCTGAATGTATGGGGGGGACCGCGAGCTCTAACACCTGAGAGATGTACCGGTAATGCGTACTAGAGGGATGCAGCAGAGAAATCCAATAATCCCAAACCATGATACGGAGTGCAGGATCAGTGTGGCGATGAGTAACGCAACAGTTCAGCGGCCTCTTAAAACGGTGTCTCCAAACTCGAATCCGTGCATCGTGATGTTGCAAGTAGGAGTGGGATTCGTCAGTAAACACAATGTCGTCCCATAGCGTTGTCCATGTCCACCATTCATCACACCATTGGCGGCACAAATGCCTGTAGTTTTCAGTCAAGGGTTAACGAAGCAATGGACGCCTTGCGTAGATTTCACTCTGCTGCAAACGGCGTCGAATGGTACGAGTGGACTCCAAATTAAAGTTATGGTTCGTCATGTGGCTGCATGATCCATCACTGTCATGCGCACAGTCTGAAAGTCATCAAGGGAAGTGGTACAACGAGGTGGGTGCCATTGGCCCCGTCGTTTCCTCCTGGATCCAGCTATGACAGATCCGCATTACAGTAGCTTGGTTTTGTACAGCATGTTGACCGATTTCTCTGAAGGATAATCCGCAATCCCTATAGGGTACTAATCTTCTTCGATCGAATTCAGGAACTTGGTCAAAAGACGCTCGATGTCTTTCGCGATGCACATGTAAACAGTTTACGAAAAAAAACGCATAAAAAAACAATTGCCGTACTTCAAATCGCTAATCTGTTTTCTCCTTATGTAGCGCTTGCTGGTGGAGCTGCGGTCGTCTGTGATGAGTGTCTGTGTTATAATGCTAATGATCTACATATTTCATCACCTCCAACGCATGATATAAATTTCACATGTTTGGCATGCTTCCTTCAGGGTGTTGCTTTTGTGTGGCCAGCAGTATATATATATATATATATATATATATATATATATATATATATATATATAGTATAATAAAAATAAAAGTGAAGAAGTTCTATAACCTACAGTGCTAAAGAAGGAAGTATATATATATATGTATATATATATATATATATGTATATATATATGTATATATATATATATATATACACTGCTCAAAACAATTAGAGGAGCACATGATTTTAACAAAAGTAAGCAAAGATGTATACCCATAAGTAACATAAAATGAATCATCCATAATGTAAAGCCTACCAGGAAACGGAAGAAGAAAACTTTATATGCAAATGAAAGTTCATGACGTCAAAAACCAGAAAAAGGAGATAAGGGCAGAAATCGGGATGTTGCAGAAACGTCTGTTTTATTGCCGTAACTGTAAAATTCGATTGTGCTGTATTTTTTTTTTGATACAAGGTTACTTGAGAATGTCTCAACGACGTGATTTACCGGAATCCATGGCATGGCATGTTATAGGCAGACTGGAATCCGGGCAAACACAACGTAGTGTCGCGGACGCTGTTGGAGTCGCCAGAAGTGTTGTTGCAAGGCTGTGGAATCGATTCCAAGAAACAGGAAATGTTAGACGTTGACCAGGGGCAGGTCGGCCACGCGCTACTACATCAACTGATGACCGGTATATACAAATAACAGCCCGTCGAAACAGAACAGTGAATGCTACGCAGCTGCAAAGACAGTTGCTCTTGGGAACAGGACGAAGGGTGTCCAACCAAACAGTACGTAATCGGCTTCATGAGGGAGGGCTCTATGCACGTAGGCCAATGGTCTGCATTCGTTGACCCCACGCCACCGTGCGGCCCGAAGAAGATGGGCTGCTGAACATCGAAATTGGGAGCAACATGATTGGAGCCAAGTGCTGTTTACAGACGAGTCCCGATTCAGTCTAGAGTGTGACAACCAACGTGTTCTTGTATGGAGGGACAGAGGCACTCGAAATAACCCCGCATTCGTTCGTGAAAGGTCACAATACAGAAGAGCTGGTTGGATGGTATGGGGTGGAATCAGCATAGGCAGACGTACGGACCTGCATATCATTCGGAATGGCACTTTGACGGGCCGAAGGTATGCAGACGAGATACTTCGACCTCATGTCATCCCTTACGCTGTAGCCATTGAAGATTCCTTTGTTTTCCAGGATGATAAAGCCCGACCGCATGGACCTCGCTTGGTGGAGAACATGCTTGAAGCTGAAACAATACAGCGTATGGAATGGCCAGCGTGCTCTCCTGACCTTAATCCAATCGAGCATGTTTGGGACATGCTTGGACGACGTATTGCTGCGCTACCAAGGCCGCCTGCTACTGTCCGAGACTTGGAGATTTCACTTCTTGAGGAGTGGAACAGTATTCCCCAAAGTCTGATCGATAACCTCATCGCATCCATGGCAAACAGGTGTGCAGCAGTCTTAGCTGTTCGAGGAAACCACACGCCCTATTAGAACTCATGCATCATGTCTAAACAGTACCTTTTTTTATCGTTTACATGTAACCAAATTGTTGCCCTAAATCATCTTTTCATGTTTTTTCCATATTTTCAAAGAATTAAAGCTTAATTCCAAATTTTTTTACACCTTTTTTCTGTATTGAGCATTGATACGCGTGTACTATGCATTGTATGCCAATACGTGGCTGTCTCACACGGTTTTCTTCACTTTTTTGCTTGCTCCCCTAATTGTTTTGAGCAGTGTATATATATTGCTGATCATACCTTACGTTATGTTTTAATATTAGTGTACAAATTTAAACATGTTATGAGTAAATATGCTCAATAGTTTTTTTCATGTAAATCATGGCACTGTAATGTTGTTTACACAGATTTACAAAACAAGTTTTGAGAATCTAAACCTAACTACTTTTATCGAATGATAAAAAATACCTTTAACAAATCATGTGTTGTTTGTAGATATACTTAGAGTTTGACAACACTTTTAGTGCCCTTCCATGAGTAATAAATATCCTTAAAGTCTACCTGGTACAATTTCTTTTTGAAAAGAGGTATGCTTACAACACATTTTGAAATAAAATAAAGGGTGTTTGTTTCTATTTAAAACGCAAGCTCAATAAAAGAAAGAAGAAGTAAGATTTACACCTGAATAGATAGAATTTTGAATATTCTCGAAAATATAGCTCACTCTTATTCCTGCTCACGACATGTTCGAGAGAAATGGGACGCAAGAAATAGAGGAAAAGAACGAGAAAGTGGAGATTGAATCTTATCCCCAAGCTCTTCTATTTTATGTTACCAAAATACAATTCCTACGGAATACAATATACCTGTAGAATCGTATCTAATCTATTTTCCATCACGTTAAAGTGTTCAAGCGTAGAAACTTTCTGGAGTTGGGTAACTCAAAATCAGAAGAATATCCGGAAATGCATCACCGGAGGAGGAGAAAGAAAAAGTGAAGAAGTAAAACAGGAGGAAATAACTATCTTATATACTGAAAGTTGAAAAAGATGATGAGAGAAAGAAAGTTTTTATTTACCTTTTTCTGTATCCATTAACTTCCTGGCGGATTTATATATTTTTTGCAAAAAGTGGTGTGTTTCTCTGTAACAGGGTTATTTACTACTGTGAACGAGTTACTTTTTCTTTCTCTATATGTATCTATGCGAAAAAATACTAAAAAAAGATATTAACCTTAAATATTAAGAGGTATAAGATATTTAAAAAATCAATCATTGAATATGTAAACCTTCAAATCACATTGTTTACTATGTTTAAAGTAGGGGTAAACTTTATTTAATACAGGGGGATTTTTAAAAAAAAATATTTATTTTCCGTAATAAACACAAAACATTTTATTTCAAATAATCAACTGTCGTTGTGATATAAGTCATATATTATTATTATTATTATTATTATTATTATTATTATTATTAGCTTTAGTGTGTTATTTTATAGAAAAGTTCAATAACATTCCTAGAGTTACTCATATAATTGTACTATTTAACTTAGTAAACGTACTGTAATTATTTTAGTACGAATAATTTTAAACTTCTCGCTGTGTTCTACAATTCAGCCAATGATGTAATGCTTTGAATTTGTATTTGGTCCATAATCTAGCAGTAACTTGTTAACTGTACACAGATTCAGCGTAGACTATGCATTTTTAAATACATTTTTCGGGAAAGTTACCTTTTCTTGTGATGGATTTAGAAATTCTATTCATTATTTTCAATAAGATTTCGTTCTGTATTATAAAAAGAAAGGGGGGAAGCTGGCTAACGACAAAACTGGTTAAAAACACACTCTTATGTACAATTGTTATGTATGAGGGCTATCATATAACCCTTTAGCAGACACTGACTAATAGGTCTAGCCACACAATAAAAAAATTTTCTCCAAGCGGGTGATGAATATTTAGTCTATCCACATGAGTTAATTGACACTAAAACGCATAAAAATCCTTACAAATGGCAAGACGATACCTTTTTTTTTGCATTTCATGTCCTCTGATAGGTAATTAAAAACAGTCTTTCTCGGTGTAAATCTACAAACTGTACTTTGATTACTATAAATAAAATTTCTGATCTTTGAAAAAAAATTCGACATGTCTTAAGTATATTTTTCTCTAGGCTGAATGAATTAAGCAATTGTACAATTAAAAAAGAAGGTTTTATTTAGGTTTTTGGAAAGCTTTTATACGTGGATAGAGGATCTATCCACTGGCCACATAGAACAGAAAATGACCTAGAAATTTTCACTTTTCTCCGCACTTAGGATCATGTGAGAATGTTGGGGGTCGGAAATATAAACAAACTTTGTTTTTAATATGTGGTACAAGATTCTCGGGTTCAAAAAACTTTCATTACAGCTTTTTTGCTCGGAGAAAAACTTTGAATATTATAAAGTTCCACAGTAAATAGCTCATCAAATTTGTCAAATAAATAATTTAAATTCTCAAAAATATTTCTTAATTACTTTTTATACTAAAATGAAAAAAAATATAAAATGTGGATGTATACCAATTTCAATGTATATTCTATTCTATATGTATTCTCAATAAGTATTCTATGTTGTACAATTATTTGATTATTATTTAATTGCACTTATACTTTTTGTAATCAATTGTTGTTCAAATACTTATTATATAAATGTCAATTTTTCATGAAACGTTTTTTGTAATATGATTCATTATTTATGTCCTGAAAAGTAAGTTAAATGTCCTAAGTGCGCAGTGGCTATAACGTCTAGCCACCACCCAAGAAAAAAACCCTTGATCAGATTTTTTGTGTAACTAAATAATGTTCATAGGGGATAAGAATATTACATTTATCAAGTACTTTATCACAGAAAATTGTATTTTAGCTCTGTGCCCGTTAAATGGATAAGCAATGTTTATAATATAATATTGCGCGCGTTATCCATATTTTTTCTCAATTCCAATATCTGTGCTTACTTTCATTTATCTTTGGTATTCAAATTATTTATGTTTCTCTAGAAGAGAACAATTAACCATATATATATACACACACAAGGTGCGGCTATTAAATAACTTGACTGGTGCTGCTACTGAAAAAGCAAGAATGTGCTAAATCCATGCGACCGACACATATTTAGCTTGAAGCCTTCTCTTTTGAATGCAGTGCCTCTCGTTTCTGTAAAGAAATCCGTATAGCCTAAGTCTTCGTTCACATTAGAGTTATTTTTTTTTTGCTTCGTCGGAAAAGTGATAAGCACACACACAACATCACAGCAAAGAATCGCTGTAAAATTTCACATGAAACTTGGGAAAACTCTAATGAAACTTATAATTTATTTAATAAGATGTACAGCATTGTGTAGGCTTAATGAGACGTGTGATTTTAAAATTGCCAAGAGATGATGTTGAAGATAATTTATTCCCAGATCACAGTTCCACATCAAACAGGGATGACAGTATCGGGAAAATCGGTAATCTAGTTCGATCTGACAATCGTTTATGTATTCATACGATTGTTGCGACTGTAGGAATTGACAAAGAATCCATACAATCAATTTTGCATAACACGCAAAAAGTGTGTGCCAAAATGATGCCTATAATTCTCATATTTGAACAAGAAACTCGCAAAAATGCTTTCACTGACACTTTTTAATGTCATGGAAAACTACCTAAATTTATTGAAAGGGATAATAACATGAGATTAATCGTGGGTTTATACTTATGATTCTCAAACGATGCGCCTATCTATGCACAGGAAAAGCCCATCTTCACTGAGAGCCAAAAATGCTAGGCTTAGAAAATCAAAATTCAAAGGAAAAAAATGTGTGTGTGATTGTTTTAACAAATATTTAACTCATTGGTTTAATGTTTTGTAAAAGTATTTAAATAATCTGTCGACTTTTACAATACTTTGACACACACAAATTAGATTTTTCGAAAAAAAACTGTAAATAATATTCAAAAACCCCAGTAGTCATGATGAGCGATGCACAACTCCAATCATGCTTTCGAGACATAATTCAACCAGACGGTTGTTTGGAATAGTAGGGGTTATTTCACTTTGAATCAAGCTTCGAAATCAAATAATGAAGTATAAAAATTTGAAAAGAAAAGGGAAATTTCTGCAAATGGAAATTATTTTACGTATGAAAATTTATACATTTTTGCCTTTTCACTTTGGTGGGTAAAAATCAACTTTTCTATGGTTTAATGATCAACAAATATAAAAACAAAATTCGGTCCATCCTAACACATAAATTGGGATCTTATAATAGTATAATCACACACATCAATAGAGCATGCGTAATTCTTCTCGATATCTTAGATACTAAGAAAAGTGGTTTTCACAATGAAAAGCTTTTTCAATGATACAGAATTATGTACTAATTAGGATCAGTAAGCTTAATTTCCCCCAAAGCATGCTTCATTGTAATTATTAAAATATAAATAACTACAAGTGATAAAAGATTTCCCTATTTGTATTCACAAAAACTTTATTATGCACTAATATTATTTACTTAGTGGTTATTGATGCTTAGTGGCACTTAGTGGAAAGTACTTAGGGAATATTGATACTATTTCATGTTGCATAATGACATGATTCTTGTTCAAAATGTACATTCCTTTTGAAGTATGTAGCCATAACAGGTGTCTTTGATGCCGAGAAAAGGAGTGCTGAAATCTTTTAGGAAAAGATAGGTAGCAGTAAAATTTTTCAATATAACAATTGGTGGTATTATATTGAGAAATGTTAACGTTTTTGGTAGACGCTAAGTATATCCAACTATTTCTGTAATATTCAGAGTAATCTTTTTATCATTATAAAGCCTTATAACAAAGGAAAGAAATTTCCATTTGAAGTATATCTATTTTCAAATTTCCTAAACAGAGATCAAAACAGAATAATGAGAATTCCATATATATAAATTAGAGAATATATAGTTCGCTAATTCATACGATCTCTGCAGGCTTTCAAAATCCACATCTCTTGAAAACATAAATTTCTTTCATACATGTAATATAAAAAAAAATTAAGTCAATTCCTACTTAGGTCAACAAATAAAAGTTTTAATTTAGTTACTTTTCATTAAATAATTACAATTATAATATAAATATGTATATACATATGACAGAATCACAGTATTAATTGGTAAAATAGAAAGCAATTTTCAATTTTTCTGTCTATATATGGTGTTGATATTTTTCTTTTTTACGATTTATTCATTAATTAACTTTAATTATTCCAATAAAATAGTACAGTAAAATGATATCACATTCTTAAAAGCTATGCCATCCCAGGTGGAACCAACGAACTTTCGATTAGAAGTCCAAGGCGCTATCGCTTGCTCTTCAAGGACACATGTGTTTTCCCTTTTTTGTATATAGCATTTGGCTATTATTTTTGTTTGTTACTATTTATTGATTCATTAACTAGGATTAATGAATTAATATTTGAAAAAATTGTATTAAGTGTCATCCACTACAAGTGTAGAAAAATTTGTTTGAACTTGAGTGGATGAATAAGAAGTATTTGATCAACGATTGAAAATTTGAACAAGATATATATACATGCTTGGGATAATGGCCTTTGATGCTCTAAATCCCTCATAAATATAATAACTATATGTATATATATATATATATATATATATATATATAAAATCTGAACGACACTTTCCTTCTGAATCATTAGTTTATATTATTTATGGTTTCCAAATGATTTACTTCATATTCAAATCCAATAGGCTAGCCTAGTGGTTATGATCACTAACTCATGACTGGAGTGTCCCTGGTTCTAGTAATGATGCCATTGAAGACCCGTTGTGCACGTTATTTCTGTAGAGGTTCAATGCCCCCCTTTGGTTTAATGTGGTAGTTAAGCGTGGGGGTGCGAGTTCAGGTGTCGTCCTCTTTACTAAATCGAAGTACAAAATTACGAGATTCGTCACTAATAGCTCTCGTATTGATTTATAGAGTGACGTTAATATAACTCTTACACTTGCTCAAATCCATTCTCCTATATAAAGCGTCTGATGTAAATACATGTATTTTACAGATGATCTTGAATATGTGTAGTATCAAATCTTTCATTTTACACTCAAAAAGACTTAGGATTATCTTTCAGAGCTGATCAAAAGTTGAAATGTGTCCAATGTTCACAAATGAACAAAATTTAAAAAGAACCTCAAATGAATCAATTTGTTTACTTTTATATTTTGCGTTTATAGACCACTAGTAAAAGTTTAATTTTCCAAAAATTCCTTTTCGAAGAATGAATTAGATTTGAATCGAATTTTCAAATTGTGTCCATATATTGATGGATCATGTAATTATTTTAAAGAAATTAGAAGTTGTTACTAAATAATATAACAGATTATAAAATTATAATTAGATGACGTTTCTGTAAAATGTGAAATAAATAAAATCTTTCATTTTCATCTTATAAAATTAAGGCGTATGTTTTAAAATTAAGGCGTTTCTTTTTAATGTTTCTTCTGGCAATAATAATAAAATTACAGGTACAGTGGGTGATCGGTTAACGAACATAATCCGTTCCAAGACTATGTTCGCTATCCGAATTGTTCGTTAATCGATCATCGATTTACCATAGACTTCTATGTGAAATCGATTAATTCGTTCTGGAGAGCCTAAAAATTAAATTTTTAAAAATGTATAATTTCTTAGCAAGTTTTTTTTTAAAAAATAATACATACATATATAGTCTTGCATATTAATCAGTCCTTTTCATTTTTTGCTTATGGGGCGTTGAAGAACATGTCCAATGTCGATTGCTTTTCTCTCCTTTTCAGGGATTTTCTGGAAATAATTAATAGCAATGTCCTTGTAAAGATCACCAACCCTACTGAAATCAGCTTGGTTTGGGTGTAATTCTAAGACCATTGCTCTGACAGCCTTCCACTTTTTCAAAATATGTTTAATGGCAGATGCCGGCATTGGTCCTCTTTGTCTTCCTCTTGTTCAAAAGAAGACACATTTCGCTGTGTTTCTTGGTGTTCTTCATTCAAAATTTCTTGGAGTTCTATCGTCAGTTCATCTTCATGTCCCATTATGAGCTCTTATATGTCATCCTCGTTCACCTCCAATTCCAGATCTCTAGCAGTTGTCAAAATTTCATCCATAATTTCAGGGGTGTCTCCCTGATCACCTCCGAATATGTGTTCGTTGTCCAAACACAAAAAGTCTTTCTTGAAAGTGTTCGTTATCCCAACACAAAAATCTTTCGTGAAAGTGTTCGTTAACCGGTCACCCACTGTAAAAATGTGTTTTTCAAAACACAGGTATAATGTACACACACGCGCATGCACGCACACACACACACACGCATACACTTATATATATATATAAGTATATTATCTCATATCTTATATATTGTTGCTGAGACCGAAGATCAATGATAAAAGGTATGAATAAAAATGTGCTTGTTTTGTTTGTTTTTGTCGTCAAGACAAAAAATTAGAAAAAAGTAAATCACGAATTGAAAAAAGGAATGAATATTTAATTTTTTTCCTTATAAAAAATCACTAAAGTTATTCTTAAATTACAATTTCAGAAAAAAGTTACATTTTAATTTTGTTAATTAAATTTATATAAGACTTTAAAAATTAATACTAAGGTAAGCTTATACCATTTTAAGAGTTTAATATTTATTTCAAAGCATAGTATTGCAAAATTGCGCTTAAAAGTAGAATCGCAACACCCTCATGAATAAAACCCTGCTAATTTTTTCAAGATTAAACTAACTCAAGTAAAACTATCAAAAACTTAATCTCTGTTAATGTACCATTTAATCAGAAAATGATTGAAAATCGATTTAATTAAAAGTAGTGTTAAACTATTTTGTTCAGTCGATAAGCGAAATTGGATTTCACCAGGTCTCTCAACAAAAGTAACTACAGAAAATCAAAACTTTAAATTTTTTCAATTGCAATTTGAAATGTTTCTAAGTACCTTCATTAGAATTATAGCATACAGCATTAATGGATTTTCGGGTAAGTCAAAATAAATTAAGTTTCATTTAAAACTGGAAAAATATCACATACAATTTAATTTTCAAAACTATTTAATTTATTAAAAATGTACAAAATTCTAGTATTATAAAGCTCAAATACAAATGAAAGAAGATTTGTTGAATTTGCTCTTTACTTAATACAGTAAACTAGAAATAACTTTAATGCTACTTAGAACTAAGAAGTAACTTTATAAAAATTTTACTTTCTAAAAGCTCAGTGTTAATTGTTTGATTATTGTTTTTTTCGATAATGACACGAAGAATAAAATTTGAAATAACTTTCCAACTTAACAAGGAAAACATTTTTATATTATTTAATCATCAAAGTACACTACTGGCAATTAAAATCGCAACATCATTAAGGAAAGAAAATACAAGAAAGATATTTATTATACATAAACAATATGGGATGAAGACAGAGCGATTAACCCTTTATCTACCAACGGTACTTATAAGTACCACTCACTATAAAATTACATAAATAAAATAATCATTTTTATGAATATTCTGACGATACTGAGCAGGAATATTCTTTTAAATCCATTCTTCTCTAATATAAATGGCAGCACGAGTTCTATAATGAGTATTTTAACGGGGAAGGTGAATAGTTTTATAGCAGAAATTGCGTTTCCCACTGACGGGGTTTTCAACGGATTGCAAAGACTGTCATTTTTGTTCCGAAAAAATAGTTAATGTCAAAAAGTGTCTTTTTTTTGTATGTTAATAAAGACCTTAGAAAACGATTTGACTATTTATTTTAAGTGAACAGTATATATAATTAATTTCTCAGTAGAATATATTTAATTAATAATTAGGTCTAACTAATTAAATTTCCCGAAGTTGAGTATTTTGTTAATGTATATCCCTTAATTTTCAATATAGTGATTCAAAAATAAATATTGCAGGAAAAAAACTGCAATAAATCGTAATGCGGTAGATAAAGGGTTAAATTTGTAAGCAGTTTCGGGGCTTACAAGAGGGCGAAATTAGTAGAAACAGCTCCCCTCCCCTCCTGGCAGCAAAATAGGCCCTTACACAGTTAGTCATCGAGTCGAACTGAGCTTTAATAACAGAAATGGGCAACTTATTCCATTCTGCTTCAAGTCTAGTCAACACTTCATCAACCACATAGCTGGAAAGAGGTGGCGGAGGGGTTTGTCAGCAATCCAAGACTAGATATTTTCAATGGGTAACAGATCTGGAGACCATGCAGGTCAAGGTAGGCCGCAACGATAGAGCCTCCTACTTCTCTTTTCTTTCCACATGAAAGGATTTGCGTCTCGATGAATACTTAGAGTGCCCCCAGACCGCACAAGCACTATACATTTACAAATATCTATGTCCTTCCCGGAATTCAAACCCAGACCCCGTACAGCACAGCAGTCAGCGTCACTATATCGGATGTGTGGTATATTGCACTGTATTTCGATTAAGCATTATAAATTTGTTTTGCACTCTTTTTAAAGAAAATCAATGTTATATCGTAAATTATTGAGCTTTTTATATTACTCAAATTATGCTTGCTATATTTGTTATTAATAATAAGGATAGTATTATTATTATTATTTTGTGACAAAACATATTTATGTATAATTCTTAGTTTTCGGTGAAGCAATTTTAAAATTCTCTATCGTTAATTTTTCTTATAAACATTTTTATGTCCAAAATATTCTTTCACTCTACATTTACAGTGAAATATTCTTTAAGACAGATACGCATACTACAATTTAAGCATTTTTTGAAGTTGCTCAAAATTTCTAAGAGCTTCAAAGTTATTTTTTGATCAAAATTAATTTATTTAAAAATATGTTCCTCTTATAGCATCGTGTCATCAAATGGAACAAGACTGGATTTTCATGATTATTAAATTTTACTCAAAATTATATAGATTTCGTGAACACTTATACATAAAATATATACTAAAGTATTGTTCCAGAACTTTAATTTCGGAAGGCTTTTCCATAAAATAAAATATTTGAAATGAAGGTTATAAAGAAGTAAATTAATATTTAGACGAATGTGCATGCCATAAATATGGTTTTGAATCATTAAATTAAAATAAACATGATAATAAAACATCAAAATACTTATAAAATTGAATCATTACAGAAAAAATAAGACGTAATTTTCTGTAAAGCTCTGGGAAACAATTGAAATGTCTTTTAATAGCTTTTGAAACTTTATTTTGCAAGAAATTCATTATTGCTTTATTTTTTTACCTTCACTTTAATGCAGGTAATAAGTACTTTTGTTGCGTGCTTAGAAGAAATCAGAATTTTATGGATAAAGTTTTTAATGAATTTGTTTTGAAGCGAACTGAAATATTTTCCTTTAATTTATACTGAATTAAATTTTTTTAATAAAAATGTCGAACTAAATGATTTATAAAATAACTGAAATAGCTAATTATGCGTGATGAAACTTTTTCATCGCACGTACACGAAACAAAAAGGCATTATATATTGATTTAGATACAAAATGAAAATATTCTCATTAATAATTATTATTTCTAATATTCCGAGTAATATTTCAGGTACATTTAAATTTATTTTTTAAAGATGCGTGTCTTTTCTCTATCATTTTATTTTCCTTTTAACATCCCATTCATTCTTTTTATAGCCACTTAGAACTTTTAAAGGTTACCTAAATTAATGCTTTAATATACATTCAAGTATTTTATCCAAATAAAGCTCTTTAAATTGATCGGTTGTTTCACGATCTACATTTATATGCAAAAAGAGCAATTTTATTAATCTTTTTGATAATACAATTTTGTCATTGACAAAATACATAGTGCAACCACCTCTTGTAGCTAAAATGGCTGTAAACAAGAATGGCCAGGAATAAAATTGAGCTTTATAGACAGATAAGACCATGTCATTTCATGGTACTTCTCATCTATGCCACACTTGACCAATCGCCACAGCTGAAGAACGTTGGTAATCCATGATAAGATGTTATCAGTAGTGAAAGGCCTGTAGAACTCGATGACAACAGTCAAACAGTGTGTGTGTGTGCGCGGTGTGTGTGCGCGCGTGTGTGTGTGTGTGCATACTGCAACCACATCTTGTAGCTAAAATGGCTGTAGTGTGTGTGTGTGTATGTGTGTGTGTGTGTGGTGTGTGCGCGTGTGTGTGTGTGTGCATACTGCAACCACCTCTTGTAGCTAAAATGGCTGTAGTGTGTGTGTGTATGTGTGTGGTGGTGTGTGTGTGTGTGTGCATACTGCAACCACCTCTTGTAGCTAAAATGGCTCTAGTGTGTGTGTGTGTGTGTGTGTGATAATCCATGCAATTTTTTTCTTGATAGTTTTTAACTCAAAATGGTCTTGATCCCTCCAAGACTTCGGGTGATTTTTAATGTCTAATTTACCAACCCAACGGGCAATATCCATAACCATCTGTGACAGTACATTAAAAAATTATAAGATCACTGAAAAATTAGCACATTCCTGAAGTAGATATAATATGCAAGATAATAACGTATATATTTAATTGATAGTGAAATACTTTCTGCAATCTTTGTAAATTTAAAAACAATTTAAATCTCTCTCACTCTCTCTCATCAAAATCTACATATTTTCCTAAAAATTAAATAAGGTGTCTTAAGAGATTATAAGTGAGAGAGAGTGAATAAGAACGTATCACTGTTCTGCTACACTAGGGCTTTTGGTGACGGACCTCGTAATTTTGAACCATGGTCAAGTGACGAGGACAACACCTGAGCTGGCATCCCTCTCCAAATTAACACACCACACCAATGGGAGGATGTTCGAGCTCTCGACAGATTTAACGTGCATAGCTCCCTACCACGGCGGGTTTTTAGTGGTAATCGTCTTGAACTCATGACATGCTTGCCATAATCCGATGCCTTGACCACTGAGCTACCGCAGCCACAAAGATATTATAAGAGATCTTGAGAAAATTATCCTATTATACATCATACCAGAATCATTATAAAACGTATTCGATAGTAATTCGAGAAAGCATTACCTCAAAAGCAATGTTGCAAGTTTGACTGTAATATCAACTATTGTTTAGAAGATTTCAAAGGGGTTTGGAGTTACATGATTATGAGATGACAAAAATTTTATTTTATAAAAGTCCATGTATATAAATCCGCTGGATGAAACAGCTAGTTCAATGAAACGCTCTAAAATTGCCACACAAAATGTCATTAATATAGAACAAAATAAAACAACCTGAAAGAAAAATAATTTTGACAGCACAGAACGATCGACAAACTTCTCGGCTATCAACTAAAAAAACTTCTCGACTCGTGAAATTTTGAAACGTTTCAGCAAATAAATTTCTCATGTCACAGTTTGAAAGAATCTTAAGTGAAATATTAATACAAGCACCAAGGGGACTGAAATATCATCGAAAAGAGAGACTGAAATGGAGTAAAAATGTCATGTCGTGAAACGAGGGGGGAAATATTTTCTAGTGAAAATAAATTTAACCTTGACACCTCCGATGACTACAAATGTTTTTGAAGTGGTTTGTGGAAGAAATCGAAAAAATGCTTCACTTGACACATGGGAGGAGAATCAGAGATGGTTTCGGGAGCATTTATGTGTGATGATTTGTGGGATTTACAGCAAAATTTGTGGGACAGGAAAACTGCCCAATATAAAGCTATGCTACATGATTATATTTATACTGTGTAGCAGGGGTGTCCAATATGGGGCCCGCCAGTACATAGGTTGCGGTCCACCAACTATTTTTTTAAAAAATTTTAAATATCAGGTTTTTAAAGTTTTTTCATTTTTAAAATTTATTTGAGGTGAAATTTATATATATATATATATATATATATATATATATATATATATATATATATATATATATATATATATGTCAGGTTTAAAAATTTTAGCTTCAAAATTAAGTAAGAAATAAATGAAAACAGAGCGAACTCTTTACCATTGCGTAATGATTTGTTGGTAAATAGTCCTATTTAAAGGTGGAGTGAGCACTGACGAGGGAGAACGCATACTCGAAAAGGCTTAGCTGGTGACTCCTCACCGAAGTGTTGTTTATTGTTCTACTCGGTTGCGCGCGAAAGAGCCGCCATGTTGGATTTTATGGGATTGAAGCAAAATAAAGACGTTATTATAGAGATGATGCCCTCCTCATTTTAACAGCTGGCCTGGGGCCTGATATATATATATATATATATATATATATATATATATAATGTATTTGCCTGTTACCTGTTCTTGTTTAAAAATAAATCCTTTTTGATAGTAGAAATGTACTTAAGATTAAATTTAGCATTTATATGTTATCCAATAGTTACATTTGATTTTACTGTAATAAATTACTTTTTTAATAAATTCCGAATCGCCTTATGCATATTCTTTACTATGCATAGTACATGACTCACCCTGTGTGTGACTTTCATTTCTCCACCTCCTTTTTTGTTTGGAGTGCCCAAAGAATAAGAGGCTGCCAGTGATGTTTTTAAAGTTTAAAAAACGTATTCAGGATGGTTAAGATAAAGAGAAATGTATACTTAATCGCTTGCAAATGACAGCACAATCAAGTTTCAGCAATGAGTAACCAAAGATCAATTCAGAAGGAGCATCGTAATTTTCAAGAAAATGACAACTGTAATATTTTAAACATTACTTGATCATTTCATTATTTTATTATATAAACATTATTATATTATCTATGTGTGAATACATGAAAAATAATGAAAACAGTAATAATAATACATTTTGTTTTAAATTTTCACTCCAATAAATGTTTTTTGTTTCCAAATCCGATATAAAGATACATATTTTTATGTGCGGCCCGCGAGATTATAATGTTTTTTTGAAGTGGCCCGCAAGGTCATTTGTGTTGGATACCCTGCTGTATAGGATATTTCAGCAAGACAACACTTCTTGTCATGCATCTAAATCTACCCAGGAATGGCTTTAAAATCAGAAAATTAATATTTTGTGATAGCCAAGTAATAGTCCAGACATGTGCCCCGAGGAAAATCTTCTAGATATATCATATCGGGAAGCTTATGATAATAATAAACAAATTTCTTTGCAATGAATTTAAAGTACCTATTGTAAAATAATGATACAATATTTCTGAAATTGATCATAATCACCTGGTCATCTCAATGGAAAACAATGAGTTCGAGATCATCGCGAAAAATCAAGGGCAAATAACATAACTTTTTTACAAAAGTTATTTTAAAATTTGTTAACAGCGTAGTTTTCATTTATTTCTAATAGTTTTGTCAACTGATCATCTCTTGTATAATTTAAAACTATCGTGTGAATCCTATTTAATTCTAAAATGGTCTCTTATAATTTCTTAACGGGTTATATATATACTCTCTTTTACATACACACATACATACATATATGCATGTATCAGAAATGATGGATAAAATAAATATACTACATAACAGATAGAGCGAAATTCTGAAACCGATACATATATGTAAGTCAATTGACTACATTGGAAAACTGTTCTGTGTTTTCTAATGCTGTCGCTGACTTAGGGTAGTAAAGTAGGATTAATCTTGATTTATAGGATCCCAACCTCCCCCTTCAACAGAAAACTTATACATAATAGTGCAAGAAAAAATTGTGGAAAATAATCATAGAAATATATATATCGCTTTTAATAGGCGGTAATATATATATGTTGCAAAGTTTCTTCATTTAAATGAACGAATTGGCTAAATTTATTTTTTAAGTTATGTAACATCTTTAACTTACATTTCTACTTCCAATGTACTTTTAAATAATTAAATAAAAATCTTTACCGTAGAATATATACAATTGAAAACACTCCCAAATTTTTTTTTGTTTGAAAGAAAACAAATAGCTCCTTTTCCATCACAATTCTAAATAATATACAGCAAGAAAGCAATAGCATCCTCAGATTATTGAAAACACAACTCCTCAGAGTCATTTGCTTCTCAGTGAAAGAAAAGAAATGAATTCTTCTGAAGGAACAAAGAGAATTGAACTATCTATGATTTTTTTTTATATTTTGCGAGACCGAATCACAGAAGTAATTAACTAGCTTTAATTGTCACCCATTTGAACGAAATATTTTATTCAAAAGTGGGTTTCGGTATGAAAATTTTTTTCGCTACTTGGAAGCTATGGATACACCAGAAACCATCCTTGCATTTGTGACCTAGCTTGGCATGAAGCCAGCATCATTTGAAAGGAGAAACTGGAACTATTTATCCCATTCCTCCATTCCGAAGACTATAACTGTCACATTCTAACAAATCTTGATAACGAGATTGCAACGTTACTCGTTGTAAAACTAACTTCTAGGAAGTTACCATTAACAGGAGAGACATGATTTCCGGAGCAATTTATATTTAAGAATAAATCTCACACAATAGCTGGCAAAGTTTTAAGACTTAAGTGATTATGCTTGAGATGTGATTAAAAAAGGTTTTTATAGATTTTATTTTTAGGAATGCACACAGGCAAATATTGTGCGATCTTTTGATTGAGGTTTAACTTAGACACTTTCACACACTTTATTTTCAAGTTTTTAATATCACTGCAAAGGCATATTAGTCCTATTATAAAAGCTTCAGATTATTTATAATTCTGGAAAGTAATATAAAAAAAGTGTTTAAGTCAATTCCTACTTAGGTCAACAAAGAAAATTTTATTTTAGTTGCATTTTATTAAATAGTTACAATTGATATAAAATGTATATACATATGACAAAATCATAATATTAAGTGACAAAACAGAAAGCGATTTTCCTTGCAATTTTTCATTTTCCTTTCTATATATATGTTGGACAATTTTTTGTTACTATTTATTCATTAGTTAAATTTAATTATTCTAATGAAATAGTATAGTAAAAAAGAAATCACTTTCTCAGAAATTAGGCCACACTAGGTGGGATTTGAAACACGACCATTTGGTATGGAAGTTCATCGTGCTATTCATTGCGCTACAGGGACACAGCGAAAGGTTTTCCTTTCTATACACGCTGTTGGACTAATATTTTTGTTACTATTTCCTCATTTCTTAATTTAATTGATGAATTAATATTAAAAAACTGTGTAACTATCAAATATCTCTCACTACATGTTTAAAAATACGTATTTGAACTTCAATGGACGAAAAGGAAAATATTTTATTAAAGTATCCGACTACGTTCGGAACCAAGATTTTTAAAAAGCACATAAATGGATAATTTTCATGATATTTAGTGTCACTTAGATTAGAATACATGTATCAAATTGTTTTAAGGAGATTTTGACAAAAAATTATTTAAATACAATATTTTGGCAAAAAATTAACTTAGAATTATCTTTTTTCAAAATGTTCTCCTTTTGTGAAAATTGCTTCTATTATAATAATATTTTGCCTGTATACCAGTGTTTCTCAAACTTTCACTACTGGCGACCCAATTTCCAATCATAATTTTTATCGCCCTCCCTAAAAATAATAATGTATTGAATGCAATAATAATGCACTTTGGCGCTAAACCTACAATACGATCATAATTGTAAACCATCAAAATTAACGAAATATGTATTAAATTTTGTATATGTTACTCTTTTAAGTAATATATATATAAATATTACTTTTTAGTTCGATTCACGATAAAAGTGGGTTTTATAGTTAAAATTAAAGCTATAATTTATTTTATAATTATTTTTACTATACACGATAAAAATCACAACTCCAATGAATAATTTAATTAAGAGAAAATATACTTACCCCTACTTTCAAAGACTTTTCAATTTTCCTTTGATAATTTAAGAAAAATCCAATAAAACTAAAGAAAAATGTTCCAAATGTGCGTGTCCTTAATAAAGGACATAAACCACAGACACTTTTTGGTAACAATACAGGAACGTTATTTTCCAGCAAAACTGTAAATCCCTCGTGTAGCTGAACAGTGCGACGTTAATATTCAATCAATCAATCCAGCAAAACTGTCATATTTTGTTCACGTTATTGTAGTTTTGCTGTCGTTTGATTATCTACAAATAGCATTTGAACTTATTCTTCCTTGTGTCTTTTTGACAAGACGAAGTACTACATTATCGCTTCATAGTTTTCTTCATAGAGATATTCAGACAGCATTTGAAAATTTCAAATCAACTCAAACATTTCATGTCTAACGCTTTTCTCATATTTACTTTCGCTATCTTGATTAATATGCATTATTTCAGCAGGTTCTTCAATTGCTTGATCAGTTTCAACTTCCTTCAGTAGGGAGATCACAGATGTACATGTTTTATATTCTGCTCATTTACATTTATAAACCATCATAAGTCGTACAACACAGCAATCAAAACCACAAAATTGTTCATGGGGAAAAGTGTAGCATGTTCAAAAAAATAATTGTGTAAAACGTTTTTCATTGCATTATATGTTTCAGAATACTCATGATACTCTTGGCCAAATAATCCTTCAAAGTGCTCAATATGCTTATTCGTATAACATAAAACTCATTCACATGGGAAAAACAGAAACATAAAAATATTATTTGCAACTTTTCTAAAGAAAAAGAGACAGAGTGAAACATACCAATAAGTTTGATGGTCAAATATATGATAATCAAAAGTAGTATTTTAGGGGTTAAAAGAAACGTAATAAAAAAAATCTCTCATAGTGGGATTACAGTAAAGCAAACAAAATGTCTTTTTTATTTGGTTATAGGATCAAAAATGGCTAATGAACGTTTGAAGTGGAATCTTTTATTTCTGATGATCCCCAAATGATAAAAATAAATTATATCTGTATAAATGTGTACTTTTTTTTTGTCAGAAAGCATTTTGTTATACTTCATTCCAAAAAATTATTTTTAAACCTTTTATTTTCAATATTCTCGCGCTCCCCTAGCAGGGTTACCATGCCCCCCAGGAGGGCGTGCCCCACAGTCTGAGAGTCATTGCTGTATATAGCTCAGACCTCTGTTCAGAGGCTCAACTAGAATTTTGGAAATATATAACTTAGAAGTGCGTTTATTCATATTTTACGACAACAGAGGGGAGCAATTTTAAGAAAAAAACGCCTATAATTATTTCAATTGGAGGTAACTCTGAAAATAAAGTTAATTTTACAAAACTCATCGTTCAGTCGGATACCTTAAGGCTGTTTTCGACTAATGTTAAAGAATAGGATCCAAATGATGAAAATTTTCATGTATAAAAGTACTCATACATTGATATTATATTCTGTCTTCACTATCCTGTACAGAATCACTAATTTTATCATACTACTGATTTTTATACGAGTTGACACATTTTTTCTTTTCTAAAATGCATTTCGTATTTTTTCTCCTATACTATAATGCTAAATGAGCTAGCCCTTTACTTGTTAAATTGGAAAAATAATTATTTATGAAATATTCCGAAATTTTAAAAACACTATGCTATAAACAAATGCATGAGTTACAATGTCACAAATTTTTATTAAAATTGAAGCATTTTTTTCTGTCCAAAAATGTGCTCCGCGCTAAGGTCACGCTCTTGTACATACGGTGAAAAGAGCCTTAACGATTGAAAATTTGAACAAGATATATAAATATATATATATATATATATATATATATATATATATATATATATATATATATATATATATATATATGGGGAGAGAATGAACTAATAGCAGGAATTGAAAGAAGGTCGAATTTATTTATAATGATATAATTTAAATTTCATCAACAGAAATAGAAATATGAGTAAATAATTGGATCTGAAATCTAGACTCAGAAATATATCTCAATTTACCATTCTTCTACTAATTAAAATTTTTTAATTAATTTAATGCAAATAAAAAAACCGGGACTCTTATTAATTTGTTTTTAATTAAATACATAATGTAATTAAAAATAAATAATAAAAGTTTATTATTGTTATTAAATATTTTAGCTCGGTTTGCAAAAATGGAAAATATATCTCCAATGCTGGAAGGTTTTCTGTTTCTAAGTAATTAACTTTAAAATTAGTTATATATAATTTGATCTGAAACATTAGAACATATTTCTTAAGGATGCGACTATTTTTTACCTACCTTTAAAATAAGATATGGCAGTTAAAAAGAAAAAAATATTTAATTAGGAAAATGCCTATGAATTATATTAAATTGATTCTGAATAAAATAAAAAAATTATATGACGAGATATTTGATTCTCATATTTTCAATGAATAATAACACAAGAAAGAATTAAAAGGATAATTAGTGTTCTCCATTATTTTTATTTTAATCCTAGGAAAGTATTGCTTAGTAGCAATAAAATGCATTGTTTTCAATAAAATGGCGTTTTTTCTTTGACGAAAAAAATTATGTATATTACGTTTAGCCTCAGCACATTTCCAAAAAATTAGAGAGTATTATTTTTTGAAACAATTCAAACTAAATAGAAAAAAGGGGGTGCAATTTTATGAATAATAAGGTGTTAAATTCAAACTGTTTGCTTAGATTATTCTTTTTCCTGTTAAATTACATCAAAACTATTTTTCATCCAGGTTTAGCATCAAAAGGATGTATGGCTTGCCAATAAAATCTCTACAGCAATATTAAACTTCTAAAACCCTTATATGTATTTGATATCTAATTAATGTAACAATGATCAAATTCTTAATTTTAAGTAAAATAAAAAATAAAGGTTTTTTTAATTGTCTTACAAAACAATATATGATACATTTAATGAAATATAAATTAAATTTTCATTCCTTTACTTAATCTTTTGACTCAAATGTGTTGAGTTAAATTTTTTGCTCAAAATTACCATAAAAAGGATTTTACTTTTTCTAATTGGCTTACTTTGTGTTTTTTTCTTTCATCTAATCTACATAACTGCATTGTACAATAATTTCATTTTCATGCGCACAAAAGATGCTTTGAGAAAAAATATTTTTTAAAAAATTAATTAATTTTCCTAATACATCATGCACACTAATACTTTAATACTCAGAAATTTTGTAAAGTGGAGCTTCTCATAAGTCTGCCCACAGGGACTTAATTTATACTCTTTGTTCATAAGAGATTAAATAGCTTTAATTTTTAGAATATAAAAAGAATATTTTACATGGTTTTATGTTTTTCTGCATTATCTTAAATTAAATCAATTATGTACCATTTATTTTAATTATGCGATATCTTTCAACCATCGATAACGTCATATTCTGAAATAGCAAAGACAACATTCTATGAAATTAGGCTCGCATGCTTAACTTTATTTGCAGTTTTTATTTTGTTATTATTTTTTATAAGTGAGAATAACGTTTGGTGGAGAACATTTTTACTAAAGTTCAGTTTTATACACTTTAAATTTTTCTTGGTCTCGAACATAGAGCTAAAGTGTTATATCCGTAACTAAACATGTCCAAGAAAATTATATTTTAAACATGTGTTCAAATGAAATGTAAATAATGCTTAAAAAGCAAGAAAAATAATATTATTTTTTTCGCAAGATATATATGTAATGAATAAATTAATTTGTTCTAAAAATGCATATGTTTTATTTATAAATAAATTTTTATGATGATTCGAGAATGAAACATCAATTTAAATTAAAATGTAACTTAATTCCCGAATCACGTATACATTTCAGAAATATTTCACTTACAACTTTTTTGGTGACCAACAAATTCTCTAGAGTATGTAAACAATAATTAGTAGAAGAGCGCGAAAAGGGAATTATTTTTTTGCTCAGATTATAATAGTTATTAATAGTAAATTAAATATAATGAACAATTTGTATTTTTGTGCAGAAGGTAAGGGGTTTCTGAAGTTAATTTGGGAGAAAAAAATTATATACCGTTAATGAATATTACATTAGACGTAACTAAAAGTGGAAACAATACACTAACAAGAAAAATATATCATTTTTTTTCTATTTGAATTTTTTAAAGGTTTAACAAACTTTGAAGTATTTTAGTTTGTAATTTAGTTTTGTTTATCACTAAAATTAAATGTTTTATGTGATCCCAAATCAATTGATGTTGCATTTTGTATAAATAGATATAATTAACAAATTTTTATATGACTTTTAAATTTTGTTATGTGATAATATTTTGAGAAATTACATTGCTTTAAACGCTTTTTATCAGTTTCCTTTACAAATAATTTTATGAAAGATGTAAATATAAAATAGTGAAACACAAACAAACTATTTTTAAAATATGAAACACCAAATACAATAAACTAATTAATTAAACATGAATTTTAAAATTCATCTAGTTGAAATATCAAGAGAGAGAGAGCTTAAAATTTGTAAAAATTACATAAATCTCTATGAACAAACTGAAGTTAATATCTCTGAAATAATGTTGTAGTTCGAAACATTATAGAAGGCTTTACTTTACCTCATTTTAATATATCATTAAATACATATTATACGATACACATTTTTAATTAATTATTACCGGTATATCATATATTTTAAGACAAAAATAAGCATACTATCAAAGATTTTTTCCCTTTAAACCCTACTTGCCACTTTCTTTTTTACGCATTTAAAAAATGTACGCTTAAACATAATAAAAACTACTTCTCATGCATTGCACAAATTCTGACATTTCCCGAAAATAAAATAAGGAAAGATGCAATTGAAAGCTAAAAATACTTTTTTTTAAAAAAAATTGTTAAGATACTACCTATGACGTCAGAGACATAATTCTTATTTATTATGCATATGAGTTATATGCGTCTATTTTTATTTCATCTGCATAATCAGCTGTCAGCGCGTGACTTGCTTTCCATTTTTAGAAACCAAAAGAGCTTTTGTTACTTTTATTAAGCACATTTTATTTCTTCTATTCTACAAAATTTGTTCTACATAATGTATTCTGTTAGATCGTTACCCTACGAGTTTCGCGAAGATAAATAGATTTCGCATTTATTTTTTGCGATGAAACTTTAAATATTCATAAATAATATACTGTCTGAAAAATAATATTCTTCAATACTCACAACCATATTTCAAAATTTTGTCATTTTAAACAAGCATGTTTTAATTATACGCCTTTCTTCAACCATAAAAACTTATTGTGATACTATTGTTTATTTATATATTGTACTGTCTTTCTCTATTTTAAATGACTATTTTTTTTGTTTTCATTTGTTTTGATGCATTCTCTCATTGCTCAAAAATTAATGATACTATTCAAAAAGGTAAATAAGTGTTACATAAGAGTTGTTATACATTATTTTTATGCATTTAGATTCTAATACAAAGGCTTTATTTCAAACAACCTTTTAAAAGTTCTTGGAGCAGTTATATTTTTGTTGCTTCCGAATTTTAGTTTTCTATTTTCGTATGTTTTCCAAGAAATAACTTTAAAAGGAGTTGGTGTCTTACAAATACAATATTAAATTGATAATTTTTCTCAGATACTATCAGACGTTGAAGCTTTAAATTATTCCGAATATTAAACAAACATTTATTTTCATACTGAAATGTAATCTAAGAATATATTTTTCAGTTTTTTAAGCGACTTTTTTTATCAGCATTAATGAATTTATTGAAAAATGTCATTCTTATGGTAATCTTGAGATATATGCTCTCCAGAGGGTGTTCTTAATAATATAGTAACAAAAAAGTTTCATTCATCATTACAAAGAATTACATATTAGGAGAATGCGTAATAAAATTAAGTTAATGCATCAAAATTCTTTGTACTCGTATTTTAACCACGTTAACAAATATACAATTTTGATAGGAAACCTTACATCATTAAAATGCTCTTACACCATTGTTTCTACCTTGTACACCCCGCTATTGTCGCTTGTCGCGCCCCCTACAACTCATCACTTCTACGAGTTTTCTCATCCCGAGCGAACGTACTCTCCTAGTCGTTCCGTCGTAGGAAGTGTTTCATTGCTTAAGTGCCTCTTTGCCTAATTTTACTTACTTTAAATTCAATGTTAATTTGTTATTGTAGTTTACCTTTGTTAATCACAATAAATATTTGTTTGTTATGGATTAAGGTTTTATTTCTCTCTCGTGAATATTATCGGCGTTAATTTGATTGTCGGCATCCTGCCGCATTTAGGCCTACCGCCCCCTATTTTCAACCATAAACCTACATTTGATTTATCTTTAACGATTTTTGCTACTTTTTCCCTCTTAAAATATCCAGAAAATGCATATATTGCTTTCAAAAGTTGTTCGCTTTAGAATCATTTCATGACATTTACAGAGTATTCTTCAAGTTAAATTCTCTTTGATGTTTATTATCAATTACGAAACTATAGTATTATAAATACCAAGCAAACATGTGTCTTTTGCACTAATATAGATGTGTATTCTAATTTTTTTCGAAACATTTTTAGCATTACGAAAAATTTAATCAGTATTTTACTCTGGTGTGCAAAACTTAAGCAACAATGTAAAAATTAAGCAGATAACCATGAAATTGCAGAAAAGGAGGTCTGGAGATCAGTACAGTGAACACGTAAGTCAGCAAAAACGTCGTACGTATGCAAATATCAGGAACGAAACTCCAGAAGCGACGTGAGCGTACGCAAAACGCGTGATGACGGCGCGTGCTGTTCAACAGTAAAATAAAATGAAGGACGCAGACGCAATTCTGCATATTAGCTGCAAGTGCCAGTGAGTCAGTTCGGGAAATATGGCTAGAAGAAATCAACTGGACGACTTCACACGTGGAAGAATGATCGGAAAGCTGAAGGGGAGGGGCGTACCGTCACCAGTGTAGCTGCAGAGTTCGGAGACGACAAAAGTGTCGTTTTGCGCGCTTGGAAAGCGTTCCAAACCACAGGTACAGCTTTTAGGAAGGTTGGTGGTGGCCACCCGCTTACGACAACTGCAGGAGATGACCTATATATCATCCTGCAGGCGAAAAGAGGCCGACGGCAGTCAGCAAGCGTCATTGCTCAGCAACTCTCTACAGCAACGGGGTGAAAAGTGTCGTGGTTTACTGTGGCCAGACGCCTTCACAAAGGGGGCCTATTCGCCCACCGTCCTGAACGCTGCCTCCCGTTGAAAGTTGACCACCGACGCCACCGTTTGCAGTGGTGCAGAGAGCACAAAAACTGGACAACTGTCAATGGAGTCGGGTCCTCTTTACGGATGAGAATCGGTTCAGTACCAGAAGCGATTCTCAACGCGTTTTGATTCGGAGAGAGATCGGGACACGGTTTTATACCAGTAACATCAAGGAAAGACACCATTACGGTGATCCTGGAGTTCTTGTCTGGGGAGGCATTATGCTGAACGGGCGAACTGAGCTCCACATTTTCGATAGAGGGTCTGTAACCGGAGATCGCTATTGTGAGGAGGTACTTCTTCCCCATGTGCGTCTGTTCCGAGGTGCCATTGGCCCAGACTTCATTTTTATGTATGACAATGCACGGCCACATCAGACTCTTGCTGTTGAGGAGCTTCTGGAAAGTGAAGATATCACTCGAATGGATTGGCCAGCGTACTCCCCAGATTTATATCCTATCGAACATGTGTGGGATGCTTTGGGGAGACGTATTGCAGCAGCACGCTTACATTATCCGGAGAACACCCAACAACTTTAACAGATGCTGATTGAAGAATGGGCACTCCTACCGCAAAAAATGTTGCACCAGCTGGTTCTGAGTTTGCGGAAACGTTGCGAAGCAACCGTTGCAGTGAGGGGAGGGCATATACCATATTAAGGAACATCTGCTTGTTATTCTTTCTACTGGATGGACTATCACGAGTCACGATACTATGCGTTCAATAAAGCTTGTTTTTGCTTGATTCCATACCGTATGCATTGTATTCCTTTTTCAGCGCCGATGCTTTCGTCATCCTTTACGTACATAATACTCTCCCTCATTTTTGAATGTCATATCTCTCAGATGATTTTTCGTGAAGTTATGGCAATAAACCCACCTGTTGCTTGAGTTTTGCACACCAGTGTATTTTCTTAAATTTTATTTCAAGAAAAGGAACATAGACAAAAAAAGAGGAAATCTGGCACCTTAATTTGCAATCTTGATACCTATGTCTATAAATATATCAGTGGCATGCACTGGAATTTTTCAAAGGGGGGAGGTAGGTCCAGGATCGGAAGCCCACCATTCTTGTATCATGCTCCAATACGCCACCTAACATATTCTTTTGATTTTGTCGATTTTCGAAAATTAAAAACAGAAAAAATTAATTATTGAATAAATAATTAGCATTATTTAAGAAAATTAATTATTAATAACAAATACTTAGTTAAATTTTACACACTATATAAACAGGATTATAATCAATCGAAAAAAAATTAAGGACTTTGGGGGATATCGACCCGGGTCCCCCTTTTATGCCCTACTGATAGAGAGAGAGAGAGAGTGAGAGAGAGAAAGATACACACATATATAGGTGATGGGCCGAATTTTTTTCTTCCTTGGCAGCTATATCCTGGAAAAGTTGTCGTTTGTATAACTAATTAAAAGGAAAGAATATTTTAAGATTTAAAGAAAATGTCTTTTTCATGTATACATTACATTTAAAATTTTTATAAACGAAGAAATCGTGCTATTCTTGGCAGTTTTTTTTTTTACTTTTAGCTTTTTAATGCTGTAACTCTGTTGTTCTAAATATAATGCTCAGGATGTAAGTATAAGAAATGAGGAAAAAACTGTTAAGTCAAAATATTTATTGTTCACGCTAAAAGCACAAAAACAAATTTTTTCCAAAATTAGCAATATTTCATAGTACCTTTCAACGGTAAAAAACGAACTTTAATGAAAGCGATGTACTTCCTTTCCATTTTTTATTGAAGAGCGTAAAGCAGTGCTTCTCAAACTTTCAATACTGGCGCCCCCCTTTTCAATCACAATTTTTATCGCACCCCCCCTTATACATAATAATTTACTGAATGCAATAATAAAGCACTTTTACGATAAAGCAACAATATTTATTATAAACCGTACAAATTCATGACATAAGTATTAAATTTTGTATATGTTACTTTTAAGCAAAAAAAAGTTATATAATAGGATAATTACTAAGTTATTTTTCCTTTCTCTGATTTTTAAATTGGAACATATTAAAAATGCGGTGGTTGCTTAGAAGACAAAATATAGATATCAGCTAAATATAGAAAATGAACTCAGAGGGTCAATTTCTTATCTTAAAACTCCTTTCAAAAACTTTGCTCTGTAAGACAAGCCCATGGAAGTAGCTAATAATTATTAAACTTGTTCTTAATTTAGTATTAATTAATTAGTCATAAAATACTCTGTGCACCACTCATACATTAAAAGCAGTGTTTCTCAAACTTTCAATACTGGCGACCCAATTTTCAATCTTAATTTTTGTCTCGCCCCCGTACAACAATGTATTTACTGCAATAAAAATGCACTTTGAGAGAGAGACGCTAAAGTTACAATACGATCTTAATTATAAACCGTACAAATTAATACGATAAGTATATTAAATTTTGTGTATATGTAACATTAAAGTAATATATATATATATATATATATATATATATATTTAAGAAAATTACTTAAAATATATATATTACTTAGAATTATGTTATTTTTCTTTCTCTAATTTTAAATTGGAACAGATCGCAAAATGATGTATTTAATTAAAGATTTATTTCCTTCAGCATTCATTTCTCAAAGTACAAATGTCATTAGAAAAATAGTCTAGTCAATGTCGCTCTCTATCATATCCATTACATCTGGCATTATGCGGTACGTTTGCGTGAGTCTGCGCAAAACATGTAAAAATGCTTTTCCTCGTACAATTCCAGTCAGTTTTGGTCGACTCGATACTCCTATAGCTACCGAATCTAGCTTGAATGTACATTTTTTTTAATTTCCACGTTAATTGTAATTCACGGTAATTAAGTATTTACGGCAGTAGATTAAAACAAATCATACATAAATTTTTAAGTCGTAAGCAAACCTTCGACCATAATAAAGAATCAACAAGTACACAGACGAACGAGCATGGTTCCGAAAATTAAATCAAGGCGATCTTCTCAAAAATACTTAAATTTTGGATTTATCACTACTGAAGTAAATGATGGAAAAAAAGCCCCAGCTCGATATGTGCTAAAACTTACAAATCTGTAGAACAACATGTGAAAGTTGTTTTTAAAACATGTAAAATCATTTAGCTATGTTGGCAAAGAATTTTAAAAAGTATTTTCTCGATGAGGACAGCTTGGTAGCAAGTTACGAGTGGATTAGGGATCTATTTTAAGATACCCCAGAAAGGCTCTCAACTTCCGAAGAAGAAATCTTCATAGATTTCACATCCAGTGAAAAATTAAAAGGCAATTTTGTAATAAATCGCTCTTTGAATTTGGGGTAGAGGTGGATGAGGAATTATCTGTACTGAAAACAAAAGCACTTCGTATACTATTACCATTTTCAACATCCTACCTTTTTCAAACCGGATTTTCTGCAGTGGATGCCTTGAAGACAAAATATAGATCTCAGCTAAATATAGAAAAATAACTCTTTACGTGTCAATTTCTGATATTAAACCTTCCTTTGAAAAACTTTCCTCTACAAGACAAGCCCGTGGAAGTCTCTAATAATTATTAAACTTGTTCTTAATTTAGTAATAAGATTGATTGATTGAATATTATCGTCGCACTGTTCAGCTGCACGAGGGCTTTTGACGACGGACCACGTAATTTTGAACCATGGTCAAGTGACGTGGATGACACCTGAGCTGGCACCCCTCTCTCTTAACTACCACCTCACACCAACGGGAAAACGTTTCAACTCTCAACAGATTTAACGTGCATCGCTGCCCTACACGGTGGTTCTTTAGTGGTACTGGGCTCGAACTCGTGACAAGGCAAGCCACGATCCGATACCTATACCACTCGGCTACCGCGGCCAAATTCACTAATAAGAAATTATTTATAAAATATCTTCTTCAGTACTGATACATCAAACGTATACTGGATGAAACACCGACTCTTCGCACGAGTTCATTTTTTAAAAAAATAAAACATTATTCTTGATATAATAGCTGAACTGTAAGGAGAGTAAAACTGTGTGCACGACATTGTATACAAAAATGTAAAATGATTTTTTTTTTAGATAAATGCTATAATTGTAAATAACTGTTTAAAAGAACTGTAATTTTAAACCTCACACAATTAGCATTTAGAATTAATGTTAAATTATGAAAAAGAATATAAAATTCCGATGAAGAATAATTGTGTTACTTTTTAACATTTAAAGCGAGAAGACTTCAAAATGTTTTAACCCGGGAGCAGGCGCGTACTCGATACTAACATTAATGGTAGTGCGGAGGGACTCACTCACCCCAATCATTTGTTTAGAATTATTTTTACTGTACACGATACAAATCGGAATTCTAGTGAATATTTTAATTTACAGAAAGTATACTGACCTTCTTTCAAGGACTATTCAATTCTTTGATGATTTGAGAAAAAGTCCAATAAAACTGAACTAAAATGATTCAAAAGTACAAGACCATAATAAAGGACGCAAATCAGACACTTTTCAATTATCCTACAGAAATGTTAAACCAATCAATTCTTTTCCAAACATCGCAAAACTCAATTATTTACAATTTCCCTAAGCGAAAAGCAAACGCATAAAAGATGGGAGGGAACTAATATTGATAATAACCATACCATAAGATTGAAGGTCAATCAAATGATTAGCAAACGTACTATGCAGCCTGGCTGAAGAGTGAATCATGACTTTCTTTTCTTTTTCTACACAACTAATGTACAGCATTTCAATAATAACTACAGTAGTGAATTGTTTATCTTCTTAGAATTTTTCTCGGGGTCTGGGTTTCGTTTTTCTTTTAACGAGTAATATTTTATGTTAAAACGTAATAAAAAAATATCTCATTGAGGAAATACCGCAAATAAAACAAAATGTTTTTTTTTTCTTTAATTTGGTTTTGGGATCAAAGATAGCGATTTGATGACGGAAAAAAGCCAGATAATAAACATAAATTATGTCAGTGTTGTCGTGTGTATTTTTTTTATTATAGAAGAAAGCATTTTGTTTTACTTCTCTTTCCGGTTATTTTTTTTAAAAAAATCTTTAAATTTTCGATACGCTCGCGCCCCCCAGGGGGGCGCGCCCCACACTTTGAGAAACATTGGCGTAAAGGCTCCTTAAGCTGAATTTCTAAGTAATTTCAGACATGATAGGAGGGCTAAGATCCGGAGTAGTTACAGTTACAGGTTTTGTGGGATATGGAACAGCAAAGGCTATTATCCCGAGCCGGAATATGACGAGCAGCTCGCGAGTTTAAAGCTTCGCTATTTTTGTCCACGTGATTAGCTGTTGACGTATGACATATTCAAAGTGCTAATGAAGCGAAGATATCCCTCGTCAATTAACCAAGCTATTTTGTCTTACAACAAATTGCCAATTGATGGTGGAGTGGTAATAAATTTTTCGACTAGTCTTTTTACTTTTGTTTTAATAAACTTTTTTGAATGCTGAGAGTCAACGCCAAAGTAGAATGCTGAAAATAGCTAGGAGTAGTAAAATCAATTCTAGAAAGTATTTGAGTGTCCATTATTCTTTTTCCCAAAAATCGGTTTAATAGGCTGTTTCGAGGAGGGACGTCAGACTTCACTACGCTACAAAATGCTTTTATAATGGGAGTTTTTGTAAAGTAGCAGAAAGGGTGGCTTAAGAAAATAAAATATTTTTATAAAAAAAGTGTTTATTCTCGTGATTTCCATGTAAAGTAAAAGTACAGCTAATTAATAAGTACTACCAGAAAAATTATTATAATTTTAAAAAGTTCACAACCTCATAATATACACAAAATTTCATTCATAAAAAGATTGTTATCTTGCAAAGTGAATAGTCTCTACATGCTGATGTAGCAACTTGTACATGTCCTGTTAATGTGGACTGCATTTGAAAAAAAATATTTGAATAAAAATATTTATTCTACATTTTCTAAGATGCATGGTTTTAATAATTTGTCATTGTGATTAAGCTGATTCCTTTGAGTTCTTAAAAATAAATATAAGTTGAGAAGGTCTAGATAACTGGACTTGCAGGAAACGGACACTTAAATTAACAGAAAACTTAAAACAGAGCAAAGAATTTTTAAAAAAATAGAGCTCAGTCGAAGACGCAAAACCCTGAACATTGACAAACCGAAATACTTGTTTACAGATAATATCTCAATTACCTCAGGCACTTTACACACATCAATTAAACTTCTATTAAAGTATTTTTAGTCATATTTTTAATATTCTTAAAAGTAACATCAGAATCACATTAGTTTCATAAATATATTTCATAAAATCATATAATGTTGCATTCATATTTTGCAAGGACCACATATAAGCGCATGTGTTTGAAAAATTATGTGAATATGTATTTGTTAATTCAGTGCTTTTCAAACTGTGGGGTGCACCCCTAGGGGGCGTGATAACCCTACAAGGGGGTCGCGAGCTTATCGAAAATAAAAGGTTTAAAAAATTAATTTACTGAAACGAAGTAAACAAAATACTTTCTGACGTATAAAACAATACGCATTTACACTGATATAATTTACATACATCAGCTGGTGATATTACTTCATCAAAAATAAAAGTTACCACTTTCATACGTTCCTTCACTATCTGATCCTGTAACTAAAAAAGCGTTTTGCTTGATTTACTGTAATGGCACGATGAGAGATTTATTTCATTACGTTTTCTTTTTAAACCTAAAATATTACTCTTTCAGAAAAAAAATAACTTTGATCCAGAGAAAAATTCTAGGAAGATAAAGAATTCATCACTGTTATTATTATTGAAATGCTGCACATTAGCTGTAGAAAGAAAAGGAAGACTTATTCACTTTTCACCCAGGAAGCAGATTTGCGTCAGTCATCATCGTTTTCATCGTTTGACTTTAGAATTTATTGGTATCATTAGTTCTATCCTTGAAGGATTATTTGGCTAAGATTTATTTTTATGGGTATTCTGAAACATGTAAAGCCCGATGAAATATGCATTTTTTACACAATTTGTTTTTAGAACTAACATCCATATTTTTATATTGAATACACTTTTAATACGGGAGCGGTTGCGCGGGGCTCAGCGTCAAAGGACAGCTAAACTACAAAAATTTGAACAAAATATGACGGTTTTTCTTGCAAATATCATTCCTGTAATGTTAGCGAAAAGTGTCTGTGATTTGTGTCCATTATTAAGGTTACGTACCTTTGAAACATTTTAGTTCAATTTTTTTAATGGATTTCTTTCTGAAATTATCAAAGAATAAATGAAAAGTCCTTGAAAGTAGGTAAGTATATTTTCTCTTAGTTAAATTATTCACTGGAATTGTGATTTTTATCGAGTACAATAAAAATAATTGTAAAAAAAACCAAAAAAAACATTGGAGTGACTCAGTCACCTCTCGCGACGATTAACGTTAGTATCGAATGCGCGCCTGCTCTTCTGGGTTAAAACATTTTAAAGTCTTCTCGCTTTAAATGTTAATGCCAAATGTGATGGATATCATAGACAGCAACATAGACTAGAACCTTTTTCTAATGACATTTATACTTTTAGAAATGGATGATGGAGGAAATAAATTTTTAATTAAATATCATTTTGCAATATGTTCCAATTTAAAAATTAGAGAAAAGAAAAATTACAATAATTATCCTATTACTTAAAAGTAATTTGCTTAAAATAAATATTACTTATAAAAGTAACAAATATATACAAAATGTAATACTTATCTTGTTAATTTGTACAGTTTATAATTAAGATCGTATTGTAGTTTTAGCGCCCCAAAGCGCATTATTATTGTATAAGAGGAGGGGCGCGATATATATACATATATAAAAATTATGATTGAAAATTGGGTCACCAATAGTGAAAGTTTGAGAAGCACTGTGTTAATTTAATAATTACATTAAAAATTTTTGGTACATCCAAAAGTATAATCTAACTGTAATCTTAATTGTTAATTAAACTTTTTCTTATGCATACACGCCAAAATCATTCAACTGTGTACCAAGAAAGGTAGGTATATTACCAGAAAGAAAAACCTATATACTATAGTACTGTAATATTTTAGGCGGAAATTAAAAATGTGCTTTTTTTAAAAAAAGTGAAGTACGCCATGTTTTTATTTAGAGAATATTTCTTTCTTCGATACATAAGGTTTTCTTAATTTAATATTAATATTCACTTCAGTATTCTCAAGTAAATTTAACACTCGTTGGATAGCAAAATGAGAAAAATCTTTGTAAATAACAACTGATGACTTGATTTCGAATATTTATCAGTCGTTCATTATACTGTAGATGTAAGTGTATTGACGTATGTAAAGGAGGAGACTTGTCGTATAATTGTAATCCTTTTCATTTACATGTAGACAGATAGGATTAAAAAACGACACACACAAACACATAAAGCAAGACAACGCTTCGCGTAGCGCCATTAAGATTACAAGCAGCGGTGATTAATTTTCGATGAAACGGAGGTTTATATACGAAACGCCTACCGGATGTTCTCAAACTCACATGACTTCCGTTGAAAGCTCCTCAGATTAGTAGACAAATATCGTATGAGATGAGCTACATAACGACTAGTTGAAAAAACGAAAACAACATAATTTTGACGTGTTAAGTTACGATTAAATCCCGCAAGCTAACAATTAATTATTTTACACTATGTGCTGAAGGGTTCAGGACCTTTACCAGTTAAAAAACCCTTAAGGGTAAATTAACGTGAATTATATATACAATGCATATAGAGAAAGAAAGATATATATAAAAATATATATCATTTAATTTTCCAAAAGTCTGCTTCCTTTTTGTTTCTTGTTTCTCTTGTGTCTGACAAACAAAGCATTCCGATTCCTTATTCTGAAAAAGTTTCATTGAAGGATAAACTATTTCTTGTCTGTGAACTCCCCGTAAAAAAATTACCTTTTTACTTCACTGGTATTTGAATTTTATAAATGCAATTTCACATATCTCATTCCATTTCATATTATTCTAACTCGACTTGAGAGGGTTCACCGTTACGTCATTTACCAGGTGAATTGGAAATAGTTTCTTCCATACTTTTGCAATACTCAACCGTTCTCCAAAATTGTTCTTGTAGGAAAGTCTGCTGAGAGAATACTTTTCATATTAAGAGATTACTTTTACTTTCCTCTGATCGAATCGTGTTCCATGCAACTAGATCTATTTTCGTTCAAAGAAACTGATATGTTTCGTTCTAAAGTAGCTCTTATCTTGTCTTTGAAAGCCTACGCAAAATATGTCTCATAACTCACTTGTAGATTCCGCGCATTTTTATAAAATCCAATAAAGTTTGTCAACCTTTTTATCAAAAGAAATGCGTGGGTGTTATGCTCGAATAAAATGCCATTAAAGTGATAGTGTTTACAGCGTACATCCCAAGTATGACCTACGATTTTCAATCAATCTGTAGAAAGTAGTCCTTAAAAATATATAACAGCACTTGTTCAAAAACGAATATACAAATCAATGAAAAATACTTTCCAAATTTATAAAAATAAACGAGTCATTTTTAGTTAAATTCTCTTTTTAGATTTACATTCATTAAATTAAATTCGATAAAAGACTCTTCGATTTTATTTATAACAAATTTAATCTAAATATACCACGCGTGGGTGTGCTTTTCTCAAAACTCAATTGCTATGCATTTCAAAGTGTTACTAGTCTTTAGATTTCACTTATAAGTCAGTATAATTTTATCATATGTTTCGCAAATAAAGTTTTAAACCGTTTGATTCTTTGTATTAATTTTCAATTGATTGATGATTGATTCTATCAACTGTTGTTTGCTTGAATGTATTAACGTGATTCTTTAGATATCAAAAAATAAATAAACAACATTTAATTTCTGCTTACATAAACATTGCTGTTGTTCCACCAAGGATCTTATTTTTACTTTATCGAGTGACTAGTCAGAAATGTGCAGATTATCTATGTAGTTCTCATATTACCTAGACAATTTGAAAAATGAAACAATATTCCACAATTTGATGGAACACCCTAGTTAATATGCAGATTACCTAGCTAATCTATAATTTAACTGATTTCTGCACTTAAGCGGTAACAATGATACAAATGAACTAGAAAAGTGTTATTTATTATTAGTAAATGCATGATTTCTTGACAATTAATTTATTAAAAGATTAAATACGTATCACTTCAATATTTTGTTAATTCATATTTAAAGCCGTTATATATCATATTTACCTCTCCCTAAATATTTTAACTTTCAAAATTATTTCCTTAGAAATCCCTAATTTTCCTACAATTTTGAATTCTGTGCACAATTAGTTTTCAGAAAGCCATTATTTTGAGACAATTGGAATTTTTCGTGGTTATTTAATCCTACCGAGAAATTGAAAAGCTCAAGTAATGATAGTTATCTTAACAAAGAGATGTTTATCATCAACCCACCAAACTCTACGTCTTTGAAAGATTGCCATTGTTTCAAAATATTCAAACACGAGAAATACCAAAGTTAATTTTAGACTTCTCTCAAATATATTCCATTCAGAAAATCACAAGTTAACTTCCTCATTAATCTTAGAGCTTTCAAAGTTTCTGCACTGCTGACAGGATGTCGAAAAATGTTTATATAGATATTGTTTATTTTTAGTTTGTTTTTGTTTCATCAACGGACCAGCCACGCTTATTTCTTTTTTTACTTCTTTATTCAACAACACAACATATATATGCTATTTACAAGCACAGCAAATTTTAATTATTTTTTTATTGTGAGCTTCGAGTATCAGAGTCCTATATCAATGCTCACGTCTGAGTATTAAAGAGAAATTTTCTCGTCTATCTTGTTCCACAGAAAGTTCTCATCTTGCGGCACAGCGCAGCAAGGATGCATATTTGCATTTGTGCGCATCACGTTGGCGCGCATGCGCCAACAGATATAAGGAACAAAATTTAGTCCAAAAATTAGACTAATAAGATTGTAGTGAAACAGCATTCAATTACTTTTGTTCATTAAAATATTCTCATAATACAAAAATAAAATATGACATTTTAACGGAGTTTTAATTCTTAAAAATGCTAAATACCCAGAGAATACTAATATTTTACAGCACAAAATATTTATTTTTGAAAATGATAAAATTTTAAAAATGTATTTATTTTTTTTACACATAAAAGAAGGTTTTTCACATAAACTTAATTTAGTGATATTAAAAGAAACAGTTTTGCTTTTCATCAATACACACAATTTCATTACACGTTGTTCATTTTGAGTGAGGTTTTGATTGAATGTTTTTTAAAGCAACTGCATCCTGGGGTAGGAAATATTGCATTTTCTGAGCAAGAACTACTACACTTTGAGTCTTGATAAGTTTCTTGATTGTCTTCTTAAGAATCTAACGAAAATTGCTTCAAATTATTTACTGGGACTTCTACATCTGAAAAATCATGTGCTAATGCATCATTGCTTTCAAATGGTAGGTTTTGTAATAAATCCAAAGCCTCTCAAAAGACTCTAAGCTTCTTTTTTTCCCCAGACATTCTATGAAAAGGAGGGGGAATAATAGCACCTCGAAAACCTAATGTTATTTTTAAGTCTCAGTTACACATAAAGAAATTAAAATGTTGTCAATGTTTGAATAAAGAATAGATATTTCATTTAACTGTGGTAAAAAGAAAAAGTTCAGACTCAAAGTTCAAAATTTTTGAAAATGTTAAAATAAAACAATAAAAAAAATTAAAAAGTTAAACTAAAAAGTAATGCCAAAAAAAGCATGTCTATTATACTACAGTAATGATGCTATATCACAATGAAAAACAATAATAAGCTACATGGGCGGAAAAAAATGAAGTTTTTGCTCTAACATCCAGTGACTGTCTGTACTTATAAGTACCACAAAATTATTCAAATGTAAAATTAATTATGTAAATTGTTTACTTAAAATAAATTGTCAAATCGTTTTCTAAGGTCTCAACCAACATAAAAAAATAAGACACTTTCCTTTTGGCACTGTGGGCAATGGGTAGCCTAGTGGTTAGAGCAACGGACTCCAGACCGGAAAGCCTGGGTTCCCCCAAATACCCTCCGAGTATACACGGAGTACGTCCTCATTAAATCAGTGGTTCTGAAAGTCTTGTGGGCTGAATCACGAATGCAGGGGTCTCCCTTCAGTTCCATGCCTAAATTCTGGAGCTGGAGATAGGTGGTGTCGCCATCTATCGTCCTTTCGGGGAATTTCGCCGATCTAATTCGTACTGTCACCTGCGTGGTGCACAAGGCCTATGACAGGCACACTTCTAGCCCTCTACCACGATGAATTTCGTGGGCCTCGATCTGACTATGTCAGACAGGTGGCATTAGAAACAACAACCTTTTAGCATTAACTACTTTTTCGGAACAAAAATGACAATCTTCGCAAGGTAACCTAAATGTCAGATGAAAAAACGCAACTTCTGTTTTAAAACTATTAGCCTTCCCTGCTAAAATACTCATCATAGAACCCATGCTTCCATATACCTTTGAAGAGCGGAATTATAAAAGAATATTCCTGCTAAGTATCGTCATCGTATTCTTAAAAATTGTTATTCTATGGAATTTTAAAGTGGATGGTACTTATAAGTACCGTGTTAGTAGATAAAGGGTTAGAAAAAATAGCAATCCTTGTATTACTTTCTCCCCCTTTCTGTTCTAATTTTTTTTATTCAAGTACGCGATAATTTGATATATATCTATATATGAAAAAAAGTTTTTGCTGATGCTGCAATAAACTTATTACCTATTATCGAAACAATGTCAATGTTCAAGATAACTCCCCAAGTTGGCTACCCCAATTTCATATGTATCATAGGCGCTGAATTGGCAACCATGTGCTTCGTTTCATACAATGTTGCCAATTTAACTAAAATGGAGCACCATGAACGAATTTTGTGAAACAAAAAACATATAGAACAACATAATGCGTGTAAATTATAGTTTTAAAATTTCAGCATTGAGTATGAGCAGTTGTATAATTTATACAATGAAGGTTGGTCTGTCGTTAGGTGGACAGGAGGTACCTCCTCCTCCCAAGTTTTTGTTATAATTTGGAATCAACTGAATGTTAATTCATAACTTCTGTGCACTGAAAAGTATGCTACAAGAAGTGAACATTTTCCTATTTTTATGAGGTTAGTATTTATTTTGATTTTGTAATGGTTGTCATTCTTTCAAGAGATTAAGGGGACATGGTACAATTTACGCAAACAATTTTAATTTAAGGATTTTCAAAATATTTTTGTTTGCCTCCTATGTGTGTATACTATATAAAACAGATTTTGTGTGCTCAAAATTTCATAAAAAACTAGCCATTGAATTTTTAAAGGAAAAAACTTAAAATTTGTGAAGTGATTTTAAAATGCTACTCCTCCCCCTACAAATATTTACGTACACACATGAAATTTAATTTACAAGTACGTCACACCATGTGCAAAAAAAGTTGGTATGGATTTTGCGATTGTGCAGGATTGGTATTCATACAATACTTCTTTTTGTGAATAGTTACTGAAAATTCCTTAAAAATGTATAAAAATTCTGAGTTAAAAATACTTATTTTTTGCAAAATACTTTATACAAAATACTTATACACGAAGCAATGCTTATTTTTTAAAAAATAAGTATTGCTTTTTTATTCAAAAAATGCATACCAACTTTTGTTGCATGTACTATTAGCAATAGGTAAAAAGAATTCAAAGCATTAGACACAATAGACAAAATGCCTTAGCATTTTAAATGAAGACTAGCTAGTTATTTTATCTTTCTGAGACAAGTCTGTTTAAAGTTTTGATTTGCCAAAGAAATGTGAATAAAAATTAACGTAAAAGCCATCATAATTCTGCGTTTTTTAAGTTTAGAGCTTTCAAATTTTGTGAGGTTATAGAAAAGTACATAAAGAATAACTTAGGCTAAAAAAATTTGATTTGATTTTTTATCGATTTTTGTCAATTGAATTGTACCGTGTCCTCTTAATCCAAGGCAATGGTAGTTGACTTTTCTTTCGTATGGGTCTTACAAATATATATGCAACGTATATATAGATGTACGAGTTTTTCTTCTATTTCTTAACGTAGACTCTCATTTGTTACTGGAATTACATTGTTGTTTCTTCCCTTTCATTACAACTGTCAAATATAAAAGTATACTTTTATTTTATTTGATCTCTTTCTTTAAATACATTAATTAATATTTCTTCGATGAAACTAAATTGGTTCTTTCATAAACATTGTAGAGGAAAATTATACTAAATATTGATTTTTAGGAAACTTTATTGATGGAGATAGTTAAATTAATGAGAGGTTGAATGCGTGCTGGGATGAGTTACAATGATAAGTTCAATTATGTACCAATAAATACATTTGTTTCAGATAGATGCAGAAAACAGTATTGAGTGAGAAATTCCAATAAAAAGCTTATGTTTTTAATGCAAACGCACGTTTAAGGAACATTCCTTAAACCCATATAATAAGCTAGCCAAGCATGCAAAAGCCTTATTTTTATACAAGACATGAAGGATAATGCTCAACAAGAGAAAGAATAGGGTGTAGCGTGTTCTCACTTGTATTTCTTGGACTACTTTCTAACATTATCTGATATGGGAACATTGTCTTGCGATGGAACCCTTATGTATGTAAACAAGCGTTGTTATATAATCAGAATTATAATGAATAAATAAAAGAAAAAAGACAGTTGATTGGAGAAAGCCACAAAGTGTCAGTAGATGTTAACAAAGCGATTAGTGACAATTCTAAATTTATTAAGAGTCTAAAAACGAGATTGGCTCAGTAAAAGGTGTCAAGTAAACTAACTTGTTCGCTCGGTGGCTAAGAGATAGCATACCCACCTCTTATACATAAAGTTGTGGTTTTGGTCTTGTCGGGAGTCTATACAATTTCTGGATGTGAAAATCGTAGGTACGCGTTTCTTATGATTATGTGGCATTTAAAAGATCCATTGAGTTTCAATTTGGCTCAGGTATTATTGTCCAAATTAAATCATGGAAATATCAAGCATCCCACGAGATCTTAAATTCACTAAATTCAACTATCAAAAATTTAGTAGCGCAAGCCACCAATGAAATGACTCTCACTAGTTGATTGAATATTAACGTATAGCACTGTTCAGCTACACGAGGGCTTTTTGGCGACGGATCACGTAATTTTGAACCATGGTCAAGTGACGTGGACGACACCTGAGCTGGAACCCCCTCTCCTAACTACTACACCACACCACACCAACGGAAGGACGTTTCAGATCTCGACAGATTTAACGTGCATCGCTGCCCTACACGGCGGGTCTTTAGTGGTACTGGGCTCGAACTCGTGTCATGGCAAACCACGATCCGATACCTATCCCACTCGGCTACCGCGGCCACGAAATGACTCTCACACTTGGGCACTTTCAGTGTCTACAAAGGGTAAAATGCAAAAATGCAGCCCGTTAGATAAAAAAAAGTAAACAAACGCGAAGAAATTAGTGCGTTATTCAAGTCTGACTCAAGAGAAGTTTTATTTAAAGATAAGCAATTATATTATAATATATATACATATTGCCAACAAGATTTGATTAGAAAAAACGTTCCACGAGTATGGTTATTGTTTATCCCTTTATCTACCAACGGTACTTAATAAGTATTACTCACTTTAAAATTACATAGAATAACTATTTTTACGAATACTCTGACGATATTTAGCAGGAATATTCTTTTAAATCCACTCTTCCAAGATATAGAGCAGCACGGGTTCTATGATGGGTATTTCAGCGGGAAAGGCGAATAGTTTTATAGCAGAAATTGCACTTTCAGCGGATTGCGAAGATTGTCATTTTTGTTCCGAAAAAGTAGTTAGTGTCAAAAGGTAAGCGTCTTATTTTCTGTATGTTAATGAAGACCTTAGAAAACGATTTGACTATTAACTTTAAGTGAACAGTGTACATAATATATTTTACAGTTGAATGTCTTTAATTAATCAATTAGCTCGAATGGATTAAATTTCCCGAAGTTGAGTATTTTGTTTATGTATATCCCTTAATTTTCAATGTAATGATTAAAAAAAATATTGCATGAAAAAAAACTGCAGTAAAAATCATAATGCGGTAGATAAAGGGTCATACTTCATTCAAGCTGAATAATATTTACATTGAAAAGACTATATATTTGTGGTTTATTTTGATTTTACAACGATTCTGAGTTCTCATTGGCCCTTAAAATTCCCTGTAATTTCTGGTACATTTTTTTTTGCATAATTTACTGTATTTTCTAGACTACTCCAAAGTTTGTGTAAAATTTTAAATGATATAATTTTATTAAAAGGAGTCTAAGAGAATTATATACAATATTTAATCAAAAATACTTTCAAAACCTCAATGATACTGTCTGTAAACAATGCATATTAATTCATTTTTACATTTTATACATGTTTATATGTTTTGCGTAACACGCATTTTCTATAACAAGGGAAAAATCTTTCCCAAGTTCAAATTATCATCAAATGACGTTCTCTGTATCTGAACTTGGCAGCCTTAAATGTTTAAGTAATAATTCCATGCATGTATACATCTTCTTTATGATACAGTATGTAACAGAAAATCAGATATTTGCAAAAATTCGAATTGCAATTTCTATTTCCACTTCAACTTTATATACTTCTCTAAGCAATTGCCTCAAGATATTCAATCAGTTCAGCTCTTTCTTATTTTTCCTTTATCAGGACTTGAGATTTGCTCTAATTCTTCATTCCAATCTCCCATTCCAGTCATTTTTCAGCTGTTGATACAGCCATCGAGGCATTCTTCGTTATGATTCGCGTGATGTTTATTTTTGATACTCTGTCAGGATTTCATCTCCCAAACAATTTAAGCAATTGTGCTAAATTATTAAATAGTTTCATTCAGAGTCTTGTTTTCTAAATAATTGGGCTATTGATATACTATTTACTGTGCTTCATGTTTTGTTACAGAACTCTTTTACTTAGAAGCTGCTCCCAATATTCTAAAAGATAATTGAAAAAAAATATACTATGCAAAAAATATTTGAAAAAATTCAGTGATTCTCTTCTCTGCATGGAAATTTGTAATGTATTAGGGTGTGAATAATTAATTTATCGTAGCAATAACGTAACTACCCTTATATCGAAATATTTTACTTCCAAGAGGAAAAATAAACAAACTTGACACAATTTTGTTTTATGATTAGAATATGTTTAAAGAAGATGAAGATACTGAAGGTTTTTAAGCACTGAAACATCTACACATTAATTTATTACTGCGAGAAATTGACATGGTATAGATTAGCATTTAGGTTATATGGTCTTTAGCTGGAAAGCATTTAAGTTTTTACCTTATTTTACCTTAGTTTTATGAGTAAACATTTTTGAAGTGCATCAGCCACCATTTTTATTATGTTCTTTTTTTCCATTCGAACAGTAACGTGTCAGGAGGTCATGACCTCCTCATTTCTGAGCCCATCTTGCTGAGAATGTATGAATGGAGGATGTAGTGTAAAACATAATGGTGTGTGTATAGTTGGAACAAAAAGGAGAAAACAATTATGAGGGTAATCTGCGGAAGAAACCTTTGAGTAAACCATATGAAACGAGGAAGAGCAGTGACAAAATTCTTTTGATACAAACTTAAAAAGATTGCTTAGAAATTTTTTAAAACATCATAATTTGTTTAGTTTACATATATATATACACACACATATATATATATACATATATATATATATATATATATATATATATATATATATATATATATATATATATTTATAAATGATAGAAAACTGTGAATAAAAATAGGAAGTCATGTAAATGACTTTAATTTTAACAAATTATTTTTAACAAACTTTCTAAGAGTCAGAAAAAAAGTATTTTTTCAAATTTTTAAAGAAATGTAATTAGATCAAAATGAATGAAGCAACTAATAAATACATTTTTAAAAGTTTTATTCACACTCAACAAAAATCGTGTTTAAAATTTAACAAAAAACAGGACGAATTATTAACAAAAAAATTTCAGATGTATATTGGGGCCTTGTTTTTAAGTATGCATTAAAATTTTTCCTTATACGTCTATGTACACATGAATGAAACATGAAATCAAATTTTGCAAAAAATGCACTTTTAACCGAATAGCATATTACTTTCTATACAACATAATATACATGCGCTGTTTAAAATCGCCCAAAATCTTATAACTGAGATAATTCTAAAATAACTCCCTATTGTAGTTCTTCATATCATGATTTTTATATTGACAAGTTCCATATTAATTCAACAAAAAACTTCCAGCTAAAACATAAAACTCTGCAACTTAGATAAAAACAAATTTAGAAATTAATTTTAGTACTACAGACACTTATTTTAAAATTATTCAAGCTTGTTATTTGTTATTGTTTTTTGTCTGAATAATAAAGCTATGAATCTTAGATATTCTTCAGAATTTAAGGCTCTTTTTTATTCGAAAATTAAAAGAAAAAAAACATAAATTTCGGTAAATATTTTGCATTTTCTAAGAAAGTTGTTTTTTATTAAAATAAATTGTATGTAAAATAAAATCGCATATTTATGGTTTTCACATGTTTTTAATAACATAGAGAAATGTGTTTTCTTCAGAATTTCCATTTCTGCTTATTTTAATGACTGCAGTACTTGCATTTTGAGAACAATTGAGCTTCGTGTATTATTTTCTTAATTTAAATAATTATTTTGCTTTAAAAAGCCAGCACTTTTACCGCGTTTTTGAAAAAAAATACATTTAGCTTTTGTAAATCGTATAATATATATATTTCTCGCTCTCTCTTCTATAATAATGAATTTTAAAAAACTTTTCTACACATTAATCAAATGTTTAATTTCAGAGCTACACGTGTGTTTTTTAAATAAAGAATTATTTTTGAATAACTCATGAACTATTAAATTTGTGCATATATACGGTTCAATTTTAAAATGTATGCCGATAAATTGATTGGTCTACGTATAAATGTTTTTGTTCTGGATTTCTTTTTTCAATCCCTACTATTAGTTCATATACATTTATATATATATATATATATATATATATATATATATATATATATATATATATATATATATATATATATATATATATATATATCTTGTTCAAATTTTAAATAGCGCACACGTTAATAAAATAGTTTTTATTCATTTACTCCAGTCCAAATACATTTTTTTAAACTTATAGAGGATGGCACTTGATATTAATGCAGGTTTTTCAAATATTAATTAATTGATTAAACTTAAAGAATAAAAAGAAACAAAAATAATAGTCCAACACCATATATAAAAAGTAAAATCGTTCGCTGTGTCCCTACAGCGCAATGGATAGCGCGTTAGTCTTCTAATCAAAAGGGCGTGGTTTCAAATCCCACCTGGGATGACCTAACTGCTGAGAACGTGATTTCTTATGATTATAATATTTTATTGGAATAATTCAATTTAATTAATGAATAAATAGTAACAAACAAAAACTAATAGTTCAGCACCATATAAAGAGTGTTTCTTTTCCAGGTATAGAAGTTCAAGTTGGCATTACTTTCCAAGATGGTGACCGATTTAAAAGCTGTCAAGTGATTTATTCTCAGTTTGGTTTGGCAATTCATCAAAACGATCACCAAGCAAGGCGTAGATTCAACGAATGGGCGCAAAACGAGATTACCGTTGTTCCCGATTTTCATAAGCGAATTTAGTTTTGCGATGAAGCGCACTTCTGGTTGAATGTCTACGTCAACAAACAAAACTGCCGCAATCGGAGTGAAGCTAATCCACAAGTGTATGTCGAAACACCGTTACATCCAGAAAAACTGACTGTCCGGTGCGCTTTATGGGCTAGTGGAATCATTGGTCCGTACTTCTTCAAAACCGATGAAGGCCACAACGTTACAGTCAATGGTGATCAGTATAGAGCCATGATTACTAACTTTTTCATTCCTGAATTGAACAACCATGATGTCCAGGAGCTGTTGTTCCAACAAGATGGCGCAACATATCACACAGCTCGTGCCACAATCGATTTATTGAAAGACACGCTTAGTGACCGCCTAATTTCACGTTTTGGACCTGTGAATTGTTCTCCAAGATCTTGTGATTTAACACCGCTAGACTATTTTCTGTGGGGCTATGTAAAGTCATTAGTCTATGCGGATACGCCACAAACGCTTGACCATTTGGAAGACAACATTCGCCGTGTTATTGCCGATATACGGCCACAAATGTTGGAAAAAGTCATCGAAAATTGGACGTCCAGATTGGACTACATCCGAGCCAGCCGTGGCAGTCATATGCTAGAAATCATATTTAAAATGTAATGCCACAAGATTATCTTTCGAATAAAAAAAAATTCATGTCAATCGAACAATACATCGTTGTTTTATTGCAATTTAAAGTTCTATACCTCTAAAAAAACACCCTTTATATTGCAAGGAAAACCCTTTTCTATTTTGCCACTCATATTGTGATTCTGTCGTATGAATATACATATTTATATTGATTGTAATTATTTAATAAAAAGTAACTAAAATTAAGTTTTTCTTTGTTGTCCTGACTTAAAAAAATGTTTTGCAATCAATAGAGGGGAGGAGGGTTCTTAGCCAGTGGTCTAGAAATTCTAGACTTGTTTTGAAATTAAGCAGCCGTATAGAATAATGCCAATTTAATTCATGTTAAATTCAAATGCATTTTTAAGCCTTCACTTGATGGAGAAATAAGAAATGTCGTGCAACGGCAATAGAATAGCCAAAGTAGCCAATTGGTCATGGATGCGATTTCGTAATTGGGGTTGTCAAGTCAATGAAGACCCACCGAATAGAAGGTCTAATGATGTCAAATCTGTTGAGGATTAAACTCCTTCGGTTGATATGGTGTGGAAATTAGGAGAGGGTGTACCAGCTCTGTTGGCATTCTCGTTTCTTGGTCATTTTTCCGTCACCAATAGACCTCGTGTTGTTTCATAGTATGATGTACATTAAAAATTAAATCAACTCAAACAAGTGCTCCAGTGTCATAACTTGACAGAAACCATGAACTCTATCACCAATGCATCTTATGTCCAGAAAGCTTCGTTAATTAGAGAAAAAATAATTTTCCTTGCAGTGATACCTCGTTCAAGCGATGTTCGAATATCTTACAGTGAGAGAGAATTTGCAAAGCACTCAGCTCAAAACGATTTTCTTTTTCAGTATATCTATTCCTCAACTTGAATCTCTCATTTATATTATCAAGACCAAGAAATTGCAATGCATCATTGTTTGAAGTACCCTAAAATACGGCGCGTAACACGCATTTTTAACACAAAAAATAAGATCGAAATTTAAGGTTGCGCGTACTATGCCGGGTATAAAAATGATAGCTTTAAAAATTAAAAAAGAGGTGATAAAAAAAATTGTGGATTTCTATATCACTCTATAAGCAAAAACGAAGCACCAAGAATGAAATTTAGTATGTAACGACAGTTCAACCGTACATGCAAATAATTAAAATTTTGTGTCTAATGAATGAGTAGCGGGAGCTACAGCGCTTCGGAACTGAGCACTCAGCAGGTGTCTATAAGAAGTGATTCTCAGTCTGCTGGTGAACATTTCTGTTGCATTGCGATTTAGGATACCTGTGAACAACTGAAAAAATGCCTCGCCGCAAGATTAGAGCCCATTACGAGCATCTGCAAGAGTTTGAAAGAGGTGGTATCAATGACTTGAATAAGAGAAGCTGGGCAAATCGGAGAATCGCTCGTCATATGGGTCAAAGCAATGCTGCCATTAGAAGATGCTGACAAGAATAGGTAGACAGTGGCAGATTTTAGCGTCATGATTGTAGCGGTCAACATAGGGCCACAGCAGATCGGGAGGACAGATTGATTGTTAGATCAACTGCCACAGTGCCTGATTCATCATTATCAACCATCAGACGTGCGACCCACACGTGAGTGTCCATCATGACCATTCACAGACGACTGATAGAGCTAAAATTACTCTCGTACCGACAACTACGCCATCTGTCATTCACGCCTGCACACAGTAGAGCCAGATTACAGTGGTTTTTAATTTGATCAGGTTAGAAGCATGCTGACTGGAGACGTATCGTGTTCAGCGACGAGTCCCGCTTCCAAATGTGTCCTGACCATCATCGAAGACGTGTCTGGAGACGCCCAAACCTGCTTTCTCTATTGCACGCCTCACAGATCTTCAACAAGGAGTTATGGCCTGGGATGCCATTTCTTTTGAAGCCGGACCCTTTTGGTCGTCCTTAGAGGCACACTTACAGCACATTGGTACGTCGACGACATTCTGAGAACCGTTTATCTACCGTTCCTTTTGCAGTACCCTAGTCTTTTTTTCAGCAAGATAATGCCAAAACACATACCACACGGGTTGCTATGAACTATCTTATAGCTTATCAAATACTTTTTTGGCCAGCCAGATTGCCAGATCCCTCTCCAATCGAGCATCTTTGGTATATGAATGGAAGGCGACTGCATCTACAGGGAATGTTGATGACCTGCCCCTACAACTGGAGCAAATTTGGCAAGAAATACTGCAGGAGACCATCAGTGGGCTTTATCACTCTATGTCACATCGTGTGGTAGCTTGCATCCAGGTAAGAGGTGGGCAACTCCTTACTGAGCTCGTTACTTTGAAACTATGCAACTCTGAGAAAAATCATTCAATTTTTCTGAAATTGTAATCATTTTTTTTTCCGTACATAATTTTTCTACCCACCAATTTTTGTCTCTATCGGCCAACTCGTTCTTCGTGCATCATTTTTTGTGTGTGTTATAAAAAGTATTTCAAAATACTGTTTGTTTAAAAATAATGACATACCTTATGAATTGAAAGCGTTTATATGCTCTAGAAGTATACTATTTTTTCAGAAGCCTAGGATAATACCTCGAACAAATTACTTCAAATCATAGGAGCATTGTATACGCACATTTCAGGTTTCTTCGTAAAAAAAGGAGCGCATTCTACTGCTAATATATCTAAAAATACTAAAAAAGTCTTAAAAGTATTGGTCTATGCTATACACTTGTGTGCGCCACACGCAGGATTTTACGGTAGATTACATCCAAAATATTTTGCATTTGTTAAAGTAAGGAAAAGTAAAAATCTATTAATAAAATTCAAGAATAGAGTGAAATGAAACTTTATTTTTCTCGTTTTAAATATAATAATTCAAAATATGTATCACAGAAGTGTGGGTGGTTAGGTGCAAAGAGAAAACAAGTTAGAAAGCTAGTGAATAGTAAATTTCCGGAATCAAATATGCTTCTAATATTGGTAAATAGCACAAATTAAAGCGATTTGTGATCAGTGATCACATAATAATGACAAACATAAATATAATGTAAAAGTAAAATAATATATTTATAATAATATTACAAATTTATTCAGTTCTAAATAATATGGAAGGTTATTGACTATATCAGTAAATTGAAACTGATTTTTTTCTTGTCTTCAGAGTAGTATCAAGTATCTCAAATTTGTGTGTGTATTTCCAATAATTATTTTTGCTGGATCAGAAATGTTTGATATTAAAAAATCGTAGAAAGTTTAAGTTTGTATATATATTTCATCAAATATTAACAATATATATATTCTTAAGCATTAAATAAAAATGTTAGATCTATATGAAACTTCTACTTGTCTTAGCTGTCTCAATTTACCTTATTTGAACCAGATTTGTTATTTTTTAGAAGAAAAATAAGTTTTTTTTAAAGCAAACTTCTTTTTTATATCCAATAGAATCCTTACAAAAGTTCAAAATGATTTTTTAAAACACTGAAAAAAATTCGTATTTCTATAAAAATTGGGTAACAAATAATATTCAACAACTTTTTGTTTTATTTTAGCAATGAATCAAAACTGAAATTTAAAAATTATTTGGAAAGTAAGAGTTCGATATTAGATTTGAATCTGAACTGATATTATGTGTTTAAAACATATTCCTTTTGCTTCCAATTTGAAATCACTTCATAATAACCCTCTTTAGTGTTTTACTAAGTTTAATGCGCTGATAAACTTGTATTTCTATGAAAACTAGGGCAAAGAACATCAGCAAGTTTTTGTTTTATTTTAGCAATGAATTAAATCCAAAATTTAAAAATTATTTGGAAAGCAAGTGTTCTCGATATTAGATTTGAAACTGATTTGAAGTTATGTATTTAAAACAGACTCTTTTTGTTTGCAATGTGAATTCCTCACACACATTTCATGCTAACTATTTAAGGTTTTACTATGATTAATTGCATCCCTGTGTTTGCATTCGTGTATGCTTTCGTTCTTTCTCGTTAGGAAATCAAAACAGTTTGGGGTCATTGGGAAGAGCTCAGTTATTTTTGAGGACCCCTAAATGTTACCCAAAAATATCTATTTATTGTTTAAATGTAAAAATGTGTTAATATAAGTTCAGGGTAATATTCAGATATTTACTCTTGAGCATTTTAAACCACTAATTAGTCCCAAGGCAATATGTGAGGAATAAATTATTTAAACCTTAAGTTATACAGCAGAAAATTTATGAATCTTCTGCCCTCAATTCTGGGAATTTAATATCGTGGGATCATAAAACCTTTTCGTGAGAATCAAACCGTTTATTTTTCTAGAACAACATTAGAACAGACAAACAGATATCGCAATTAGAGCACAGTAGAATGTCAGCTGGTATAAGTTAGTTGTATTCTACTGGGATACTTGATACATCATTAAAAGAGGAAAATGTATTCTTTTGAAAATTAACTGCAACGGTTACAACATCATTTCTTCAATTACGAAACAGTTTTCGTTCAAATAATGAATCAGGGCTCTAGTGAAATAGAACGCAGTTGGAATCATTAAGCGAATTTTCCGCTGGAAAGAAGAATGTTTGCTTATTAAAGCGTGGAAGAAGTTTATCAAAAATAAATAGGATTAATCTTGATAGAGTAGCAAAGTCATAGCTGTCTGATTAAATGTGATGAAGAAATGTGCTGCAAAATCAGATCTGGCAGAGAATATAAAAATAAGAATTGATTTTTTAAATCCAATTTTGGAAAATTTTAGGTAATTATTTATACGTAAAAATCCTGTGAAAAAATGAAGTACTTGTCAATTTTTTTCTTTTTATTATTAACGTATTTCACCAAATTTTAATGCCATATTTTCAAACGAAAAATTTAAAGAAAACGTTAAACTTTTCGTTTCAGGACATATGATTCCAAAGAAATTATCTAAAATTCCAGAAGAAAGTATTTTAAGAGTCACGTCTCCTGGTTTTGTCACAGAAAACGTAACACGAAATATAGGAAGTTAATACCCTTGAAAATGGTAGGGAACCTCCAAATATTTACGGACCCAGCGTGGAAGTTACTAAAGGAAAGTATTTAAGAGACCTCATCAATTGTCCGTGCTTCAAATGTACAAAGTATATCGCCAATAACTCTCGTGTAGCCACATATGCTATGTTAATTGAAACCAAACTAAAACAAAAAAATTTCTATGATTGCTGAAAGATATCAAAGTTAATAACTTATTTAAACATGAAATTAGTTTTGCAATACACACACTATACACTCAGACCATCCAAATGGCAAGGCCACAAAAGAACCATCTAATAGGTGTGAAATTTGCCTTCTGTGTTGGCCTTGAATAGATATGCAAATAATTAACATCGCAATACACCTGCAAATCATTTAAATACCGACTGTTCTTAAGCATTGCGCACTTTCTGAGTTAAGCATTGAAATAATTAAAGCTTATAAAGATTGTTGGTTTTCTTTCCGAGTATTTGCTCGAAATGTACGAAATCAAGCCACAATGTTGCAGATAAAGAATCGATTACTTGTAAGAAGTAAGAATTGACTGACAAAGAATTGTATCAGCCACGAGAACAGTCAAGTAGTGCGCATGGTAATGATGAATCGCCCTGAACATAAAGTTCCCAAATGTAAGAATTAGGGTCTATTGCTCCAAAATTTGTGTCAGCTGGTATCATTCGCGATCACGTCTTCAGAAGAGAGGTATCCCACTAAGGAGTTCATTACTGTGACTTTCTTCGAATGAACACCAAAGACGCATGCAGCGGAAGTTGTGATTTGTACCCCGGACATGAAAAAAAAAATGACATGGCATTGCCTTTTTAGACGAATTGCGATTCTGCGTACATCATGATGATCGTATCCAAGAATAGCTGCATCGCAGGGAGAAATTACAAAACTATTACATTATATATCACCATACCCATATTTCACCTGGTGTTAGGACGTGGTCATTCACAGTTTTACTCCCGTACGTACCTAATACAGACTTAAAATCAACTCACTAGCCCCTACTACGTCTCTCATGTTTCTGTACCTATTGCCGTCCCAATTCTTCAATGCTTGTCTGCAACCAAGATTCAACAAGAAAATCCTGAAGCCACTCATGATGAGTAAATTTCAATAATTCATCAATTCTCATTTAATTGCGCAGTTATCTAGGCCCACCAGTTCCCCCACTCTGTCATCCATCAAGCGCATGTGGACGATGATTGGCAAAATATTGGTATAGAAACACCATTCGTTGATATGTTAGACGAACTTTGTCAATGTGTGGAAGCTGACTGGACGGATGTATCCAAAGAGCCTCTTTCTTCCTAAATCGTAAAGGTTATTGCCAGCTGTGACTGCTTCACAAAACATTGTTTTTCTCTTTTTCCCAAGTTCTGCCCCCCCTGTCACTTATTTCAAAAACTTCGCACTCGTATTTTTTTCATCTGTCCACTAAATTTATCTTTGATGCCTCTCGTTCTTTATGACATTGCATTTCTGATGGTCAGTAGAGAACATTGTGGAGATATTTATATTGTATTTCTTCCATTTTATGTAAATTCAGTTGATTTATTATTATTTTTCTATAAAAATATCTTGCGATTATTTATTTTTCCTCTTTACAGTAAAAACAAACCAAGAATCAGTTTGTTTCAGCTATGAACTTCAAAAAATTGTAAAATGACTTTAATAAATCAATAAATGGTAAATAGTTCACAAGTGATTGTTAGCTATTCATTGTCTCCTGTGAATGAAGATGCTTATACTTATTAACTCCAAACTTACAGTTGTAAAAACAATTACAAAAATAAACTAAAAGCTATCTTACAGGTTTTTCATTTTCAGATTAGCATTTTTTTTCCTTAACATTTCTATTTCAATAGTATTTCCTTACCTTTCTAAGCAACTAAACACTATCTCTTAAAAAAATATATATCATTTTAATATTTTTTTAATTTAGATCTTAACTATAATGTTAAAGTGGACTCGGAAACGGTTTTATTCACGAAAACAAATTTCGATTTAAAAAAATACTAGTAAGTATACCAATTATTTATCATTATTAACAAAAGCCATACAAATAAGACTTTTTTTTGTGACCATGCACCTTTTTTTCTGTTAAAGTACTTCATTTTATTGAATGACTCTTCATTTTGATTGCATTTATTTGGTACAAAATAATCCTTGAATTCATACTGATTGTTGCAATTCAGAATTTATTTCAAAGACACAGTATTTTGAAATTTTGCTTTTCGTCGTAAAATGAAAATAATCACTCATGAGATTTTGAGTGTTAATTAATATTTTTGATAAATCTTTTGAAAATTTCTAAGCCAAAAAGTATTTAGTGTGTTTTTTTCAAAAAAGAAAAATTGCTCCTCTATTTTTTTTTCTTTTTGAGAGAATCTCCCTCTCTTTCTCTTTTAATCAATGACGTAATTCATACACATCCATGAATAAAATATTTACTTTTATTCTTAAGTGTGAGTAGAAAATACATAAAAGAAATTATTTTAAAACGCAAAGAGCAACTTTAAAGTGTACATGGAAAATGGTAATAAATTTTAATAACTCAAAAAGTTACGAATGCTTTTAAAAATATTATTGTATAATAGAAGCACATATATGGTCCTTACGTCAACCGATATTTATTCCAGGTCTAAAGAATTAATTTGTAAAACCTGGATTGCCCCTCCTGTTGTACACCCATGGTACTTTCAAAAACACCCTGGATCCGCCATATCATTCAAAAGTTCAAGATCTTATCAGACGGCATTTTCCTGATTTTCGACTGGTCACCTGAAGTGCATGAATTTTGAAGGTGGCAAAAGAAGCTTCCCAATTTGCACCAAATGTGACATTAGTCCTTTTTCTCCTCGGCACGTTCTGCAATGTTTAGGGTTTTCTTGTGAAGAGGTAGTTGCTTCTTTCCTGCTGTTCTTAGACTATGTGCAGATTTATGGGCTCATGGATCTGGTCTAGTTTCACTAGATCAGATGGGGATTAGTCCCATCACCACTACCACCAGAAGCATATATCAAAAATAATTTTTCGGCAATTTATGTTTAAATTTATGTTTTAAGAGTCTAAAACACACACAATGATATTTATTTCCGCTATACAATGGTGGCCATGGTAGCCTAGTGGTCAAGGTTACGGACTCGTGACTTGTTTGTCATGAATTTAAGCCTCACCATATATGAAGAAAGGCTCTATACACGTTGAATCTACCGATGCTCCCTTTGGTGTGGTGTGGAAGTTAGGAAAGAGGTACCACCTCAGTTGTCGTTATCGTCACTTGACCATGGTTCACCACCAATAGGAATCGTGTCGCTGTACAGTGCTACATTAATTTAACACTCACTTCCACTGTATTATGTTTTAGTTTTATCTTGTTTTTTTTTTTCTTTTTATGCACTTTTTTAACTAATTAAGTGAGAACCAGATTTCAATTCCTACAATTACTTCACTCTCTCCCTATATATATATATATATATATATATATCTTGTTCAAATTTTCAATCTTTAATAAAATACTTTTTTTCATCCAATCAAGTTCAAAAAGTAGTGGATGACACTCGATGTTAATACAGTTTTTTTCAAATATTAATTCATTAATAAGTTTAATTAATTAATTTTAGTTTTAAATGGGTGAAAAAAAATTCAATTTGTTCCTAATGAAGGCAATAGATGGCGACAGTATACATTGATTATTGCAAGCAAATTCACTTTCTATTTTGACACTTAATATTGTGATTCTGTCATACGTATATACACATTTATATTAATTGTAATTATTTAATAAAAAGTAACTAAAATAAAAAATTTCTTTGTTGACCTAAATAGGAACTGACTTTAAAAAAAAAATTTCTATTACTTGTTTTGTATTATTTCTAATTTCTAAGATTGTAGTGGATTAAGTGTTTAGTTGTGACTAATAGTTTTTTTTCTTGCAGATTCATTACCAAAGGTCTGTGAATGTAAATAAAAAAAACTACGACCTGATTATATCCGTATTCGCGACAACTAACTAAATTATACATTTGAATTTTTTATAAATCTCTTTCCATTAATAATAAAAGCATTTGTCGCATCTGTTTTGAAAAACACATCATGCTGTAGTGTCGTGCTCTCAATCAAGACAAGCAATGATCATCACACGAACCTACCTTTGAGAAACAAAATTTTACTTTTATTAACAAGAAATATTTCAAGTCAAATAAAAAGCACAAAAAGTGAAAAAAAATCTTCGAGTAGTTATTAAAATTATGTTGCAACTTCGAAAGAAAATGAACGTTAAAGAGTTACCTTTTTCATTTAGGAAACCATAACGCTTTCCTACATGTATTGAAAAATTTGTGAATAATCCTTTAGTAAATAGTTAACCTATACCAGGGATGGCGAACCAGTGGATGGCACGCGACACAATATTTTGTGCACACCAGTGATCAAAATGTTTTACATTTTATTTAAAAATGACATTCACTATGAAGTATTATGAACAAACGCGAGTGATAGTGAGCCCCTTCTTTTGTTATTGTCTTGCCTTAGTTACGTCGTGGATTACAGTTGCTTACGATGCAAAATTTGTCTACGCATAGCATAGTCAATTTCGTTGATACAACTATATTTTAAAGTTTATTTGTGTTACATTTACGATTTTTAACTTATTTAATATGGCTAATTCAGCAAAATAACAAAAATTGCAAGATAGTAAATGTAACAGAGAATTTCAAACTTGATGAATCTAGAAATACGGCATTATTCGTAAAGGCGACAAATCAGTGTGTGTTTTATGTTATACATGACATCGTCTGTAAAACGGCATTCTGAAACAAATCGCAAATCCTGTTGCAAAAAAGTGAACCGCAGCAAAAATAATTAATTGCTTGTAAATCATTTGGCAGATGACTCCAATGCAACATGCATATTACTAAAAGTGACATCTTACAATCCTCAAATAAGTTATTTGTCATCCACACAATCTGCAACAACAGAAGTCTCATTAGTGTTACTTTGATTTGAACTACACGTACAACTGAAACATTTACAACTGTACAGTACAAAAAGTATTTGCTTCGAAGTAAATAAAGAGTTTTGAATTGTTAGTATTTAGTTTTATAATTTTTCCAATAATTACAAGTCAAAATTATTTGACGGCAAGTCTATACATCAGTATATATTTCTTTAGAAAAAGTGGCACGTTCTTCCATAAAGGTTTGCCACCCCCTGACCTATACATATACAAAAATGCTGAAGGAACCCTAAAAAAATTCGTTGGATTGGTTGGGAGACAGCATCATATAAAATTGTCCCAGAATAAGCACTGTTTCATTTTTTTATGTGTGCGTTGATTAATTTTTATACATAAATGCGCTATTTATTTTATGTATACGTAAGTATAATATTCACACATTTTTAAGTACGTGATCGCGAACTCGTGGTCGGCGTTATCGAGTCGTGTGGATTCGAATTCTAGTGCCACTGAAGATCCACGGTGTAGAGAGGCTGATGCATGTTAAATCTATCGAGGCTCTAAGTCCTCCCATGGGCGTGGCGGAGAAGTTTGAAGAGGGGATGACGGTTCAGGTGCCGTCTTTGTCACTTGAACATGTTTAAAATTGTGAGGATCGTTGCTAAAAGCCCCCGTTTTGTTTCAGAGGGTGACATAAAATCAAAAAGGCTTTTTTCTCTATAGTTCCCACTCTCCCTATATATATTTATATACATCTTGTTCAAATTTTCAATTGTTAATAAAGTACTTTCTATTCATCCACTGAAGCTCAAATAGTGGATGACACTTGATGTGTGTTTTAATACATTTTTTTCAAATATTAATACATTATTTCAATTTAATTAATTAATAAATAGTAAGAGACAAAAATAATAATCCAACATCATACATAAAAAGTAAAATAGCTCGTTATTCTCCTGTAGTGCAATGGATTGCGCGTTGAACTTCTAATCCAACAGTCGTAGGTTCGAATTCTACCTGGGATGGCCTAATTTCTGAAAATGTGAGTTATGAATGAATAAATAGTAACAAACAAAAATATAAGTAGTCCATCACCATGTAATGAAAGAAGAATCACTTTCTATTTCGCCACTTAATATTGTGATTCTGTCATATGTATATACATATTTAGACTAATTGTTATTATTTAATAAAAAGTAACTAAAATAAATTTTTTCTTTCTTGACCTAAGTAGGTATTGAGACTTTAAAAAAATGTTTTTATATTACTTGTTAAGTAAGTACTTTAAATATGTATGATCACTGTTAATATTCAGAATAACTATTATTAATGTATATATTATCACATTAAATGGACTAAGAAAGCTGCACGTGTATAGCTTTGCCGTTAAATCAACTACATTGTGTAGTTATGTATGTATATATACATATATGCTATAGATTAAAATAAGGAAAGGTATTCATCATTGACGTTCTACATCAACTAAACCTTGTTAAGTCTCCAAAAATCTTTTTAACGTTGAACGTAAAAAAGAATTTCGGAACAAAATTACAATGAAATACACTACTCTCAAATTCAAAAAAAAAAAAATCTCCCTGGATCCTTATCTACTGAAAGCCCCAATATAATCGGAGGTTTTTCCCTCAAATAAAATAGACAGAAGCCCGCGGGAATACGTCGAAGTTCGATGTGCTTTGAATTCCACTATTCAGCTTCAACGATTTCCATTGAAATTGCTACGCGATGGAAGATAAATATTTCTTTACTAAGTTCTCTAAAAATAGAATGGCTCACGTGCTTTTTACGATCGTCACGAAATCTTTATGCTACATTTTGACGTCGGATCACGCACAATGCCACTGCACGTTTGCTCATTGAAAAACATGTGACTAGTTGCCTTGACATCAAATAACAAGGGGAGTAAATTTAAAAAATATATGTATCGTGACACTATAGTAATACGTGGGTGTAGAGCGTTTAATTATTTCGCTTTCGTGAAAATAAATCATCCAGAATGAAAACATGATTTATGAAAACATTTCTGTCCCTAATGACTAATTCAGATTATGGTAAACAACAACTGTATTATGTTAGAGAAAGGTACAAAACATTCTCCCGATTAAATTGCTTAAATAATATCATTAAGTATATTTTTACAGCAAACGCTCGTTTTATGCATCATGGGTTCTTGTAAACAGCTCCTATTCGTTGAGCCAAATTAGCAAATAAAATTTTAATCATCATATATACCGCTCCTTTTATGAGTAATCACGCGCAAAGACAGGATAGTTGCTGCACGTGATTTCTAAAATTTCACGACTTTAAGTAGCTGGGTCCGCCTATCTGACTTAACTCCTCCTACATCAACTTACTACAAATTACGTCAATCGTCAAATGCTCGTATCATAAAATGGACATTTGTTTCTAACTTCAATAATTAATTTCTTGTTCAGTTCCCTCACCTTTAACTTTTTCTACGGGTGATTATTAAATGTTTTGATCGAACAATAATGCGCGTGTAATGTGTTTACTTTTGTTTTTTCTAAGTTTCAGATGTATTCAGTTATTTGTTCTAATTTTCTGAGCTTGATAAACACATGCTTTTAATCAGAACGGAAAATACATTAATATTTGCTCTTATTTTTAGATTATGAATGATTTCTTGTTTATTTAAAATCGGAGTTTTCTCTCTCTCGTTAAATCTAGTTTTTTTTTTCGTTTCTTAAACTTTGATAATAATTTTCATAAATAGCCTGTCATTTAAATTTGATAACAATTATTATACTTAAGTTGTTAAACAGCTATAACCCTTGCAAATTATTTCTTAAAACGACCGTCATCGTTAAAGAAATGTCGTAAGATTGTCGTAAAAAATGTAAGATTGTAGAAAGATCGTAAAAGACGTAAGAAATGTATGCTGAAAAATAAAAATAAAATTCCCTTTTTTACCTTCAAATTTATTTGTTTTGTTTTCTTACATTTAAGTGGAATATAATGGAGAAAAATTTAACTATAATAATAATTGTAATTGTAATAACTATTATTTATAAAAAGCATTGTGTAATGAGAAATTTTTAAACGAGCTTATAAAATCAAGTATTTCAGTTTTAATTAATGGTTGAATTGTATACCTAGAATATGCATCTTTCCATGCCTATATATACTAAAATATTGTTTAAATAATACCTTTTTGTTCTTTGTATACACATAACATATTTTTAAGTTTTCTGTTACGTTAATTTTTCAAAATGAGTCTATGCAAAAATGTGCTTTGGCGGCAAACACATCTACTTTAATGATTACTTTTAAAAAACGTTTTAAAAAATATAACTTAAACTTTACAGCAAAACATTTATTTACTTAAATTTAAGTTTATATATGCATCAATGTCTAGCATACATTTATGACTTAATTAAAAACGGATTAAAAATCCATTCCCTTTATTTTGGGAAAGAAAAACAAATGTTGTTTTTAGCAACAAAAACAATTTTTTTTTACAGCTGAAGAGTTCTAAAAAGGAAAAATAGTGACGTTTAAATTAAAATGAGAACTGAATTAATTTGACCGAAATTAAAATGGGAACCTTAAGACTGTTTTATACCTTTTAAGAATTGATAATAATGAACCCAGCATGCATAGAAGTTTATTCAAGCTGAAAATTTGTTCGTAATTATACATACGTATTTGAATTGTTTCAAATGTAGCTTTAACGTATATGATTAAAGTACTTTGTCAAAGCACAATCAGTTGAGAGGATCAGAATATTATCGTAATGGATGTGAAAAAGTATCCGAAGGTTTCTTGTAATTTCTCCATACTCACTCCTCGTTGGCAAATGAAGCATATCTCGTTCGCCCTTCTTCTTTCGACGACGGCTCCTTCATATCGAAATCTCGTCCTTTCAAATTGATAGCCTAAAATGTGACAAAGTGAAAAAAATTACAACATCATTTTTATATCATTTCCCTTGGCATACAGGGGATCCCAAAAATAGCACCCAAACTCTAAATAGCCAAATTTCAACATTGGGAGCACATAAAAATGCCTTAAAAATTGTGCCTGTACGATCCATAGTTTACGAGAAAAATACGGTAAATGCCTTCGGTGCTATTACTGGGCATACGGGTCGCTTGCAGCACTCCATTCCATATATGGTAGTGCATGTGAGATTGGCAGTGGACTTTTTCATGCTGGTAGATGGAGGCTCCTGATTGGCTGAACCAACCGTTCGAAAAAGTTCATCTCGGTGAAGTGATTTTGTGTGCCTGAGAGAGAGTTGAGTGGTCGCTATCTGATTGGTTCTTGGAACGTGAGAAAATTGACTCTCATTGGCTACTCATGTCTAGGAAAGTAGTATTTGACAGAATGAGCGGGGCTTATTTCCAGTAGTGAGAGATACACATACAAAAATAGAAATTAAAAATTTAGCAAATTAAATGTGCAATAAATAAAAATTACTCTATCAAATTAAAAATTAAGGTTGATTACATGAATCGAGAAATATTCTTCTTGGTCTTTTAGCATTAGAACTAGGATTGTTATCATGAAGATTTAACACATTAACATATATTATTGGTATGAGGTAGAGAATCAAAGAAGTTCTTAGATTGTTTTTTGAATGTCAGATATAAAACTATTAATTTTAATGGCTTTCCGAATATCATAATTTCTCATATAACGAGTGACTTTGACCATAATCCGGATAGTAGAATTTCGTAAAGTATCTAAAATATTAATGTCAGTTTTAGCGGCGTATCCCCTAACCGGACAAGCATGCATATAACAACTGTACAGATATGATGATGCATGATGATGATTCCTGATTGGGCCCGGTTGGATAGGACTTAGGGTCCAGTTCTATAGCAGCCACTATCACCAGTTCTTGCACCTATAGATTTTTTTCCTATAGGACAATCTCAAGGGACTGGTGTATTGAGACGTAGTGACTACGCAAATAAACTTACTGTATTTACTTGAATCTAAGCCGCACCATTTTTCCAGTGTTCATACTACTGAAAATCGGGTGTGGCTTATAATTTGGCAAAATATTTGTTGGATGGGGGAAATTGAGTTTCAACCCCTTTCAAAAAGTCCTTCCTTTGTGACCACTTGCATTGATGACTTATTCCATTCCGCTGTTTATCTCCAGTAATCTTGAACAACCCTCCCTGCTCGTATTTTTGAAATTTTTTTGTATACGCTTTCTCTTAATCACCTAAACATCAAAGATATCGGTAACAACATCAAAGCGAGTTCACAAAAACTCAAGTATGAAAAAGGAGGTAAATTTAAATGCAGAAATAAACAGAAACAGAACAGCAGCCACTAAAAATTTGACACGAATGAAACAAACATGCGTCGATGGAGTAAGCAAAATGGTATAATTTTTGCTTTTAAATGTTCAACAGTCTTTAAGAATTCTTGTACATTCTTTTATAACACATTCTTTCAAACAAATGTTGCATAACAAATGCATTGGATCGCATAGAAGACGACATCATGAGGGAAAATGGTGACGCTGGCACCGATTCCTAATCAGCTGTGAAAATGGGAGTGACAAAACATTTTTGGAGCATGATACTGGCTGTAAGGGTAATTATAGAATCATGTATGTATTTGAAAGTTATAAATACTCGTTAAAATTAAATTAAGAGGAGTTGGAAACCTATCTCTCTATATATACTAACAATGTTAAATTGGCTGTTTTCGATGTACCTTTTCTCAAAATCTGTTATATGTATATGCTTGAAACTTTTCATACAATTAAAGTACACCTTTCTCAATATACTGAGATGAGCTTTTAGCTCATTTTGAATTTTTTTAATAATTTATGAAATATTTTATCAAACATTCTGAAGTTTGACCCATTTTCCACATAAAAAATTTGTAAAAAATGAATTTTTGAGTTTTTTACAAAAAGCTCCTTTAAGTATGTATTAGCCATCATTATAAATATATCATAAAAATTTTACATACCTATGAACAATAGTTTCTCAGAAAAGGTACATCGAACATCAAAATTTATGTTCTGAGATAAATTTATTTTAATGTATACAGTGAGACTTCTAATCGTCTAGTAAATAAAAAAATAAAAAGCTCAATTTACAATAAAAGGTACATATTTTGGGTTATATCAGACGTTCAAGTTTGAAGTAAAAACGAAGTACTTTGCTTACATTTTTCACCATTCAAATGGGTGTGGCCTAATTTCAACAATTATTTAAAAATAGATTTTAAGGGCTTCTAATTACCCTAGAGATTAAAGTAAGATATTTTTATAAAGGTTAAAATATATACAATTTGAAAATGTAAAAACCTCAAATTGTCAAAAAAGAAAGATTTTAAGAGAGCTTTCCAACTGCCCGTAATTTTTAACTTATTATTTCTCATGAAAACTTTTTTAAATTTCTTAAGTATCGGATATTTCTCGGTGAACCTTTTGCACAATTTTTTATATTTTTTCTCAAAAACTTGTGGTTGATTGATTGATTGAATATTAACGTCGCACTGTTCAGCTACACGAGGGCTTTTGGCGACGGACCACGTAATTTTGAACCATGGTCAAGTGACGTGGACGACACCTGAGCTGGCACCCCCCTCTCCTAACTACCACACCAACGGGAGGACGTTTCAGCTCTCGACAGATTTAACGTGCATCGCTGCCCTACACGGCGGGTCTTTAGTGGTACTGGGATCGAACTCGTGACCAGGCAAGCCACGATCCGATACCTATACCACTCGGCTACCGCGGCCACCACAAACTTGTGGAGAATTGGAGGTGCAACTTAGAATCGATGGCGGCTTAGATTGGAGTAAATACGGTAGATGCTCACTGTATGATGCTTGTACTTCAGTGAACACCAAGCTGCTGCGATGTGTGCACTCGTCAATTCTACGGTGCGCTCAAGCTTGCCTCGATATGCACGGTGGACACTTTGAACATCTGCCTTTTTAAATATTCGCAGTTGGTGTGTTCAGCACAGTGTTTTCGTACACCCCTTTTTTCTAGGTCATCAATTCATCTAAGATTTAGCCTACCCTTTCTTCGTGAGCCAATTGGTTGGGCATTGAAGATTTTTTAGTGGTGCGGTCTAAAAAAGTCTTCAATTCCCAACCTATTTGCATTCGAAGAAAGAGCAGGCTAAATCTTAGATGGATTGATGGCCTAAAAAAATATTACCTAGTATTGAGAACTAAGAATTGAAGACTTTTTTAGTGAGGTGATCTAAAAAAGTCATCAATGCCCAACCAAGTGGCACACGAAGAAAGGGCAGGTCAAATCTTAGATGGATTGATGGTCTAGAAAAAGATTTCTTAGTTTAGAAAAAGATTTCTTAGTTTTGAGAACTAAGAATTGAATAACACTAGCAGGAAAAAAAGTTAGCTTGGAAAAGGCTTCTTGTGAATGTCAGGGCCCACCCTGGACTGCCAAGCTACTGAGAAAGGAAAAAAAGATGGATTGTACAGGTACACTTCTTAGGGTATTTTTTATTTACTCTTAACAAGGAATCTAACTGTGTAGAGTTTGAGTGCTGTTTTTGGAACACTTTGTATATCAAGAAACGAAAATAAAATACTTTTAAAAATTATTTTGCTTCCTTTCAGTGGTGAACACTGAAAGAAAAATTAAAAGTTGTTTCTTTCAGTGGGGTTTGAAGACTCAAACACTTTCCATGAATTAAGATATTTTTAATTTTTAGCACAAAGATTACTCCTCGGCGATTACAAACACACGTCTACTTGTTTTTTTTTTAATATAAACCCTTCCAATAAAAGTAGCTGTAAACGCATAACTCATTTATTTTAAATTAAATGTATTTTTAATTATACATTCTACAATGATGTACATATAAAATAAGATGAGAATAGATTTTTGTTTAATAAATAGAAATGAACTTTTATGATTTTTAATAATTTTATAATTTACTAGTTATATAATTATTTTTTAATAATTTTATAATTATTTTTCAATAATTTTATAATTTAATAATTATAAAATTATTTTTAATACTTATATAATCATTTTTATATTTTTTATAATTTTTAACTTTTATAATTTATACTTACTATACTCTACTTGTAAATAAATAATTTCAATTTTTCTATTATGCTTATAATTGGTGTGATGTGGAAGTTATGAAAATAGGATATCAGCTCAGGTATCATCCTCATTACCAGATCACGATTCAAAATTAGAAAGTCCCTCGCCAGAGCATTTTGTATTGCTTTGAATTGCTTCGTTATTAAATAATTAATTATTAATGAAAAATAGGTCATGCCTCTCGATTTTCAATTTTCTAAAGTAAACTCCAACAACATTTAAAAGAAATTAACCATGCATAACTTCTGAAATTACTCTTACATGATCAAACTTTAAAAGATAAATTGATCATTCCCGTGACCATATATATTTATAATCACAAACTTCTAAGGCAATACTATTTTGTATATGGGTGTATCTACATATTAATTACAGCGTCTTATTCATTGCTTCATTCTCGCTGACGCAGATAAAAGTTAAAAATTAAACACATGCACAATTTCAAAACTTAATGCATATTCTTTCACTTAAGGGCAAATTTATGGATTCAAATTCTGAAACCGCTAAAGATAATCGTAGGTTTAATGGAGGCTGATGATCGCTACTTGAAATTTGGAATCTATGTTCTGTCAAAGTGTAGTGCGGTAGTTTGATGAATAAAGTATTATCTCAAGTGTAATCTTTCTTGTTTCCCCAGCCAGCCAATAGTCAGCAGTGCTGTTCTAATGTAACATTAAATCAATGCATGGACCTCTTTGGGTAAACTTAAGACTAATTAATATACTTATCATAATGTAAACATCCACTAATCAGTGCTTGAAATTCTCTTTAATAGCCCGTTTCATTCTAGATTTATATACGTCAACTTTTTCCCACTTAAAAACTGAGAGTCAACCAACAGAAATAACATAAAAATAACATTTTCAATTTATAATTTTGGATTCCTATTTATAATTTGGGTAAAATATTTAAATTAATAATATATAAAAAGACATATATTATTTTTAATATATTAATTATAAAATAATTAAATTAATACTATATAAGAAACATATTATTTTTATTATATTAATTATAAAATAATTAAATTAATAATATATAAAAAGACATATATTATTTTAATATGTTAATTATAAAATAATTAAATTAATAATATATAAAAAAACATATTATTTTCATCATATTAATTATAAAATAATTAAATTAACTTTTTTAAAAAAGACATATTATTTTTAATATATTAATTATAAAATAATTAAATTAATAATAAATAAAAAGACGTATATTATTTTTATTATATTAATTATAAAATAATTAATTTAATAATACATAATAGTAATATATTTTATGAATTATTTTATATTATATGTAATATTTTAGTTATAGTATATTGTATTTCACATTATAAAACCATTTGTAACTATTTTTTGTATAAAAATATCATTTAATATTTATTACATATTTTATTATTAATATTATTTATTAATATAAAAATATATTTATAAAATATAATATAAATACTAATATAATTACAGTAATTTTTTTACTCTGTAAAATACAAAATAATTACATAAAATGTTTAATATATAATAAACCTTTCATAAATAAATTTATTTAATGGCATAATAAGAATAATAAAGTAACATATGTTTTATTAATATAATAAAAATAACATGTTTTCTTATATATTATTAATTTAATTATTTTATAATTACATAAAACATTTAATAAGTTTTTTTAAATATTTTTTTTAATTTTTAAAAAAAAATTAAATGAATTGAAAAGAAGTTGATTGCGTGATTCAAACCGGCTATCCGTGATTTCTATCCGGCGGCATAGAAAGCATGCGTTCTACCAACCACGCTGCTGATTCTTTGAAGGTAATTAAAACTTAATTTTATAAAAGCTAAGCATAACTTTCGAAGGCTATTTTCTTTGAAATGACTGGCCATTTGGGGGAATTACATTGAGGGTTGAACACCCTAAAGACCAAGTATTATTACACCAAGTATCATCCCAAAACGAAACGCCTTAGTCATGCCCTCTTCTTTTAAGTGTGAAGAACTCCAATACAATAGCATATATTTTCAGTAAAATCCATTTTTGTGCGGTAGATAAGGATAGTAATAGGGACCGCATAAAAAGAAACGGCACAAAATAATAATCGAAAATTTCATAAATACTTACATATAACCAACAACATTATCAACATACTACAGAGAATTTCTTTTACGCGGCGAAGAGGGACCGCATAAAAAAAGTCCCACTTATAAAATATGTCAATTATTTACGAAATGTATGAGACAGTACTTCCAAACAAATAATTAAAATCCACATCGAAACGTTTTTAAAAATTTAATTTTTCATTGTATACATGGAGAAATTTCCAAAATGCTATCCATAATTCATTGCTATTCATTGTAATCCAAAGCGCGCATTTTCCTGTGATGAATAAGTTCAAAATCGCTTTCACCACTTTTAAAAATATAATTTCAATTGATTTATTTTCTGTCACTATAAAGTAAATATTATGTTTTGTTTCGACGGTAGGTTAGTCAGTTGCATGTGAGCGTCATAATAACCAGATATGCATGATTGAAGCTCTTTTTGGATTTTCAAACTCCTTTCGGAATTGGTATCTACTTTAAAAGTACGCTTTTTCATTTCGTTAGGAAGCTGTATTTTTACATGTATTTTATATCCACTCTCAAAGAATCTGGTTCTTGCTGTTCGTCTTTGTAATCTATCAAATTATTGATAATGTCACTGCTATTGAAAGTTTCGTCTTCAGTCACGTGCAAAAAGAAAGTCACATGAAAAAGGACCGCACAAAAACAGCTTCTACTGTATGTATAATACTCAAATATTTATATATGAGCTTGAGTTAAAATATATATAATCACGGATATTAAACATTTACCATATTCTCATCCTCCAAACTGGGAATGTCCTTCAGAAAATAGCAGAGAGGGCAATACAGAAGATTTAAAATTCCAATGCTTCTCATAACCCATGTGAATCCCATCACCTTGACCAAGTATCCACCTAAAAGAGGACCTATTCCAAAAATACCATGAAAAAGAACTTAGTTACATCATAGAACACAGTTTTAATTTATCGAAAAAAAATATTTTTATGAATTGAAATTTTCACTACAAATGTAGTATATTTTAAATATAATTTTTCGAGCATAAATCCTGTTAAAATAAAAAAAATTCATTCAAAATTCTGAATTTCATTAATCATAACGGAGTTAAAAAATTTGTTAGATATTGGAACAAATATTTAGTTGATAATCTTGTTCATTGAAGCTAACAGCAATAACAATAAAAACTGCTATACTAAAAGTTCTATTTTCATTATGTGTATATTTTTTTTATTGAATGGATAGATTAAAATTAAGGAAAAATGTCCTTATATATAATCATAGGTAAACTGTGAATTTTTATATAAATATATTTTTAAGAACGAAACATAATGTCGTAAACTATTATAAAAAACTTTACTTTAAAAATGCTGTTTTTATGCATATAAAAAAATGAAAATTTATATATTATATTTCAATGTTGCAATGTTACATTATGCTTCTGGAATTTTGTAAAACATTTTGTAAAAGATTCTTCAGTTACATTGCAAGTTAATATTTAGAGACAGAGAAAGAAGTATTTGCTTTAAAATAAATAACTTTCGAAAACAGGCAATTTTTCTGTTGTGTTTGAAACCTGAGTTAATGCTTGATTATGAATCTCCAAGTGTTGATAAGCATATTTCTCCACATCCAAGGAATAAACAATCGAAAAGAATAATAATAATTTCTTGTTCAACTGTTCCATCAAACCATCATTAACAACCGAAAATCACCCACTTCGTGCTCCGTCATGAATATCATTTCGTTTCTCGTTTTTAATTGTTGAATCCCCTTTCTCCCCATTTACTCATTACATTTCACCATGAGCTGTACAAGTTGACGTTGAATTTCAACCGGCTTAACATTTCTTGCGTTCAAAAAACGGATTACAAACCGCACTTCACAGTAGGCGGAATCGGCAATTGCCTTGAACTCTCACTAACATGTGTAAATCTACACAATCCAGATGTAATAGCATCACTGGATTGACAATCAGTCAGAGACACGTGAGCAAAGATGTTGAACTGCCAAACTATCACTACGGTTATGGTAGAACAAAACGGTACTTAGCTTTCGGACACGCCTCGTATAATTTATCTTTCCATGTCAATTGACTTTAAAAATATTTTTTTTTTATTTTTATTTTTAGCAATAGCCCTTGACATGGCATAAAATGCCAGGACATTAAAAATATGCTACGCAAAAAATTGGCCCTGCTCAATGATTACGATAGATTATACAATTTCACTTTCAAAGCCTTTTACTAAATTATATATATATAATTCTTCTACGTCTTTTACTACAAACTTCTAAATATTAGGAAGATAAAAATATGTATAATCACCAATAGAGTATGCCAAGCAAACAGCAATCTCAGCAATAGCATAAACACTTCCATATATTGCGACATATCTTATATCCACAACATTTGCTAGTAAAGGCATGAGAGAGGCATCAATAACACCTAAAAAAATTTTTTTTAACTTGAACATTAAACAGCAACAAAATAAGGTATTGATCGATATTAAAATGATTTTCTAAACGAAATGTAAAAAATGTATCCTTATTATTTGATACACCTTAGTAGGGTGGCATAAATTATTTAATTTCTGAAAACGAATTCATGAGAAAAAGAGAAAACATCTCATTTACAAAAAAATGTTCAAAAGAAATACTTCATTCAAATTCATCAGCAAATATATGTAAATAAAATAAAATAATTGTACATAAAATAAATTAACAATTTGTTTTATTATATAAAATTACTGAGCACCAAATTTGTTTTCATAATATTTATGTGAAATATTTCTGTATGTATACAAGTATACTTCATAATTCTACTTATTTATTTAATTTGGATTTGTATACCTGCATTGCCAAAATTCTTAAATGTGTTAAAACATTATTAAATCTTCTTTTATTTACAAAACTGCTGTCATTTTTTTAAAAAAAACGAACTTTAATAAAAATGAGTACTATATTAAATAATTTTTAATACAGCTAACGAAATTTTAAGAAGCAATTTTAGTACTTTCAAAGAATCTATCATTTTAAACAAAACTCAATAGGCACAGTTTATTACGTACTTTAATAATTTTCTACAATATCTTTTCCTAGAACTTTAACAACAATTAAATAATAAAAAATTTAAATATTATTTTTAATGTATTTTTTTATGAAACATTAAAACACCTTTTATAAATAACAAGCAATAATGGACATTAACTATACAACACTTCTTTTTTACATTTTAATGAATATTTCTATAGTAAAATGCCAGTTTTCAACCCCATGATGATTTTATCATAAAAAGTAATTTTTAATTCCTGCACAGATGAACTTTTTTTGATTTATTTAAACTTATATTAATCATGAATGGGAAAACTTTATTTCAGAACAAGTAATTATACCTAATCAAAAGATTGCGATAATTTGTATTAAATATACAGTCGAACCTGTTTTTGTGCGGTCTTTTTTTTTTTATGCGATTTCCTTTTTTGTGCGATATTGTTTTTATGTGGTGTAGGAATTTCAATCGCGCGCGCTTTGGCGCCACTGTAATGTTTTCTGTTTATTTACTAGTGGCGTAACGGAGAATGTCAAGAGCCCTTCCCCCCTGAAAATCAGGTTTCGCCTTTAATATTTTATAAATTGGGTAAATACGTATTTAGTGTTAGTCAAGCCTTGGGCTCCTAGAGTTCTTATCCCTCCCCGTGTCAGGACTCAATGGCTTCGGCTCCACTGTAACGTTTTCTATCTATTTACCAGTGGTGTAACGGAGAATGTTAGGAGATCCCCCCCCTGAAAATCAGGTTTTGCCTTTAATATTTCATAAATTGGGTAAATACGTATTTAGCATATGTCAAGCCTTAGTATCCTAGAGTCCTGCCCCCTCCACCGTGATGTGGGGGTGTATGTTACGCCACTGAAATGTAGACATTTCAAGACGCTCTGTTCATTTGTTATAAATAGTTTCCCGACAATACGCAGTCAGTTGCTTTTTCTTAATGCCCCAGCAGCCCGCGCATGGTTGAAGACGACTTTATCTATAATTTGATAAACTATAAAGACGAACAAGAAACCAGATTCTTTGAGAACGTATAAAAATATGCAGGGATCCAGCTTTCCAACAAATTGGAAAAGCTTTTTCTTAAAATAGATTCCAGTTAAGAAAGGAGTATAAAATTCCAAAAGGGGCTTCAATCAGGTATAGCTGGTTATCGTGACATTTATAAGGAACTGACCTCCTGTAATTCGTCACATAAATTTATCTCTTACTGTATGTTGATAAAAAATAAATCAATTGAAATTTCAGCTTTAAAAAAAAAAAGTGACGAAAGTGATTTTGAGCTTACTCATAACAGGACTTCGGATTACGATGAGTAGCAATGAATTATGCACGTGCATTTTAAAGATTTATCCGTATATACAATGAGAAACTATATGTTTTTAAAATGTTTCCATGTGTATTATTTAATTATTTATTTTGTTGTGGAAGTACTCTTACATAAATTTCGTAAATAAGTGCATGTTTTATAAATGCGATTTTTTATGCGGTCCCTACCCACCGCATAAAAAAAGTTTCTTGTAGTATTTCCACGAATTAGTTTGTTATATGTAAGAATTTATGAAATTTTTGAATATTTTTTGTGCGATTTTTTATGCAGTCCCTATATACCGCACAAAAACAGGTTCAACCGTACTAGATAGTTTTGAATTATTTATAATTTTTAATTATCTAGCAGTTTGTTTCATTTTTCATTAGTTATACGTTAATTTATATATAGAAACAAAATTTATTTCAAAAAAAAAAATATTCACGTCATAATTTTTAGCAAGTATTTCAAGTGTATAATACATCTCTCTCTTTTGAAATATGTGCAGATATAAGTAAATAAGCTACTTATACTTATAAATGGTTAACTGAAGAAAAAAATTTGTTTTCTTTATTTGTCTTTTTTTTATTTTACTTTTTAACTATTTTTTTTAAATATCGAATAAATTTTAATATTGAAAATACATAAAACATTTTAAATTTCCTTAGAAATGAATTCGTTTATTTGTAGCATTTCAATGCTAAACGAACAATTTTATTTATTTTCAAAGAACACTTTTTAAATTACTTGATGAATTATAACTCATTTAAAATAGAAATTTTCATAACAAATAATGACAGAATTAAAAATATATAATGATTGTGAATGATACGTAAGCATGAACTATTTTTCTGGCTTTTTCGTAAAGCTTCCTTAATCACGCTTTTGATGTTAGAATCAGATTTGTACAAAAAAAGTACTACATATGTTCTAAGAAACTAATTCGTGGAGGAAAAATCTAAACAATAAATTACATTCAAACATGCATTTTTGCACTTCCAGTTAATATTAATTTTAAACATTTTAATACAGTGTATACGTATATAAAATTCGTTTTAAAAGTATCTATTGGGTAAATAGAACACAGAGACAACAGTTAAGGATAAATTATTTTCCTCTTATATCAAACAACATGTACTCTGAATGTTAAATGAAATAATGTAGTATAAATAAATTCACAATATATAAAGAGTGTTTTTTTTCCCAGGTATAGAAGTTTAAGTTGACATTACTTTCCAAGATGGCGACCGATTTAACAGCTGTCAAGTGATTTATTCTCAGTTTGGTTTGGCAATTCATCAAAACGATCATCAAGCAAGGCGTAGATTCAACGAATGGGCCCAAAACGAGATTGCCGTTGTTCCCGATTTTCATAAGCGAATTTTGTTTAGCGATGAAGCGCACTTCTGGTTGAATGGCTACGGCAACAAACAAAAAAGCCGCATTTGGAGTGAAGCTAATCCACAAGTGTATGTCGAAACACCGTTACATCCAGAAAAACTGACTGTTTGGTGTGCTTTATGGGCTGGTGGAATCCTACTTCAAAAACGATGAAGGCCACAACGTTACAGTCAATGGTGATCGGTATAGAGCAATGATTACTAACTTTTTCATTCCTGAATTGAACAATCATGATGTCCAGGAGCTGTGGTTCCAACAAGACGGCGCAACATGTCACACAGCTCGTACCACAATCGATTTATTGAAAAACACGTTTGGTGACCGCCTAATTTCACGTTTTGGACCTGTGAATTGTCCTCCAAGATCTTGTGATTTAACACCGCTAGACTATTTTCTGTGGGGCTATGTAAAGTCATTGGTCTATGCGGATAAGCCACAAACGCTTGACCATTTGGAAGACAACATTCGCCGTGTTATTGCCGATATACGGCCACAAATGTTGGAAAAAGTCATCAAAAATTGAACGTCCAGATTGGACTACATCCGAGCCAGCCGTGGTAGTCCTATGCCAGAAATCATATTTAAAATGTAATGCCACAAGATTATCTTTCGAATATAAAAAATTCATGTCAATCGAATAATACATCGTTGTTTTATTGCAATATAAAGTTCTATACCTCTAAATAAAAACCCTTTAGCATAATAGTAACTGTTAAGGGTCACACAGGTCGAAAAAAATACGAAAATTCTAGAAATATAATAAAAATATAATTTCAATCAGCAGAACAGAAATAATTAACATGTAGTTTTCTTTAAATTATTATATAATTGCTCATGGGACTAAATCATTACAAAATAATGCTAAAAATAATTAAAGGTGCCTTCTTATTTTTCAATTCCTATTATTAGTTCACACCTCCCAATATATATATATATATATATATATATATATATATATATATATATATATATATATATATATGTCTTCTTCAAATTTTCAATCGTTAATAAAATACTTTTTTTTAGTCATCCACTCAAGTTCAAATACATTTCTTTGAACTTGTAGTGGATGACACTTGATGTTAATATAGTTTTTTTCAAGTATTAATTCATTAATTATATTTAATTAATGAATAAATAGTACAAACAAAAATAATAGTCCAACACCATATATAAAGAGGAAAACCGCTCGTTGTGTCCCTGTGTTGCGTTGGACTTCTAATCCTACCTGTGATGGTCTTAATTTCTGAGAATGTGATTTCTTTTTGCTGTACTATTTTATTGCAAGAATTAAATTTAATTAATAGATAAATAGTAACAAACGAAAATAATAGTCCAACACCATATATAGAAAGGAGAATGGAAAATTTCAAGGAAAAAATCGTTTTCTCTTTTTCCACTTAATATTTTGATGCTGTCATATGTACATACATATTTATACTAATTGTAATTATTCAATAAAAAGTAACTAAAACAAATTTTTCTGTATTGACCTAAGTACAAATTAAATTTTGTTTTTTTGGGTTTTTTTTATTTAAACTCCTCCCTTTTCAACAAATTGTGGAAATTTAAACTAATATGTAATGTTGGGGGAGGTAATGTGTAGGGTGGAGAAGTTTTATTGCGATAATGTTTTCGGTAAAAAGTGGACATAGCAAAATAATTGACCTTTCAATCTTACATCAATGAATGAAAAAAGCCTTCTGTCTTGAACTTGATAAATTTATTTGACAATTAAGGAAATTGATCGCTTTCTCATCAATAATCCTGTTATACAAAATGTGTAAAATTTTTCACTATTATTATCATTTATTACCATCCATTTCCCATAAAGCATTTCAAAGTTGGATAAGTGTTTGTTTATTTTGGAAAAACAGTTCATTTGAGTGACCTACATTTGTTGAAGCTAGGGTCATCAACATTTCTATCACCAACATCAACATTCTATAATAGTGCTCTCTTGAATAAAATAAAAAAATCAACCACATTCTTCAAAAAGTGACCTTCACAGAATTTCATTTGCCACTGGACCTCATTCATAAAAGCGGCAGGACTTAATGCCTCCTGCTGATGACGCTAAAGGACTTTCAACAAAGTTAAAAATAAATGTCCCCCGTGTCATTCAGTAATTGAAAATTGATTGCTGTCGTCTAGCCTTCAGGGAACGTGGATAGAATGGGAGAGGGTTGGATGAATTTCTCCACTAAATGCACTTTTTTTTCTCTCAAGAAATAAATTTGATTTACCATAAAGGCATATGAATTTAATAAAGTCGCTACTAAGCAGACCCTTGTCCGAATGGGAGCTGTTCTTAATGTGCAACCATAAATTGTAATTGAATCTTAGAAGTAATGGCGCAATGCCTGCTTGCTAAGCATGCCCAAATATAGTAGACATAAATGATTTATATAAATGAATGCACCAAAAAATTTACCCTTTTAAATGTTTATCGAAAATGAATTTAAATTTTAAATCTGTAGAAAAATAGTACTGAAAAATTGCATATAAATTATATATTTAAAAAGAATAGTAGCGCATTCATAATTATTTAAGCATTTTTGTTAAATAATTCCGTACGTCATAAAAAATTATTCTTCGACCATCTAATAAATTTGTCACCTGACTTCAGAAAACAATACCATTAAAAGTAAGGACTTTATTCCATAACAGACTGTTAAATGGAGTAAGAAAATCAGTGGAAGTTAAATCTAAATAAACCTCAAAATTTCTTCTAATTGTAGAGGGGGAGTAGGGAAAGTAATAGTAAACTCTCATTTATCTTTTATTTGTTTATTGACTCGAAAGAACTTGAGGACTTAGAGCCACTAACCAGTTCTCTGAGATAGTTCGGAAACTACAAATGTCAATACACAAACAAGAAAAAAACTGCAAAACTGTAAATGTGGAAACAAAATTATATCTCAGGGTTAGAATTAAGAAATATTAAAATAAAAAACTAACTTCTTGTGAATAAAAAATTAGTTTGAAAAATATAGAATGTAACCAGAAGAGAGCTACTTCCTGGGTAGGTCTTACAAGATAGAATTTGGTAATATGAAGATAATGAAAAGTGATCAGCGTCCTCGGGAGAACCACATAAGCAATTCAGAGTGGAAAGCAACTTGAACCAAAAAATGAAGATAAACAGTAAACGGGCCATAATTGGTAAGAAAAAAATAAGTTTCCTAGAAAGGGGGAGGCTAATATTGGTGTTTCTAATACACATATTGAACTTTTGCCCGTTTGACAATAATTCCTGCAGGACATCTGAGAGTCGTGGATACGGAAAAGAACAAGAAGCTAGGAAAGACCTCACACTCAAGAACAGCTTATTTTGCACAAAAGTCAGAAAATTTATTAAGAGGTTTCAGGGGTGTTAAATTTCTCTAAAGGTCGGAAAATATAAACGATTTTCAAACGGGTATAATTCTTTTAAATTTAAATTAAATGATTCGAATCTTTTACACATTATTTATAATAGAATGGGGCTTCAGAAAAGTATAAAATGTTTAAAATATAATCATAATTTTAAAAATTATAAGCATATGAAAATAAGAAACTTTTCTATAAGAAATATTTATTAAGTTTTACGTCGCGCATGTTATTTTCTAAAAGAATAGGTTTAATTATTAGCTATAAGTTTATTTATAAAGAAAAATGTATTCTTATTACTTTGTAGCTACTTTTATATAAATAGAATAACTTACATATTTTAATAAATAAAAAAAATATATTTTAAAAAATATTTAAAAAATTGCAATATTTTACAAATATTTTGAAATACAAAAGATATACAATACTAAAATTAGGTAGGGTTTAAAGAGTATGATGCATTGTATAATTCTATAAAGTTTTATACATCAGAGGCTAATATTTCAGAAAACAGCGTGCGCAAAGCAAAAAATACTTAATATTTATTAAAGAAATTTTATATCCTTATGACTTTTAAAACTATTATTATATTCCAGAAATTTTATACTTTTCTGAATCCCCATTCTATTATAAATAACGTGTAAAAGATTCGAATCATTTAATTTAAATTTAAAAGAATTATACCCGTTTGAAAGTCGGTTATATTTTCAGACCTCTAGAAAAATTTAACATACCTGAGACCCCAGAAATTATAATTGTAAACTTTATAAATCAGTATAATCCATATTAAGGTAGCTTGAGATAAATGGAGTTAAAATATCTAGATTTGTTAATGAGGGTACTCAATAGTAAGATAGATGAAAGGTTGTCAGTTCAAATGTAAATTTTGAAATTATGAAGAACTGTCGAACACAGAGAAACTGAGAGCAGAAACCAGCATGATAAAGAGTATTATAGTTGGTAATCTTGAAAAAGTAGTATTTAAAGAGATGAAAAATATACATTGGGGTAAACCAGACGCGAAACCGATTTTTGGTATCAGTCTAAATTTTTCACTCCGACGAGTCTTCGAGAGAAAGACTTCAGTTCTGGGAGAGAGTATGAAAAAGAATGATGGAGTTTTATTTAGAGATGGGAATTAAGTTTGAGAAAACATCTTGCTGCTGTTGCGAATCGGGAGCTTAAACCAGATGGTAGAAATAGGGATACGGATAGTAGGAATCCCGGAAAGGATATTAAATACATATATACATCAATGTGGAAGGTTTTGCAACCCTTAGTGATTTTTAAAATGTACATTCCCTAGAAGGATTTTAAGTTTTTGAACTGGAGAGGGGAGATCAGAAACTTGCCTCCTACCCTTGCTTCGTAAGTGAGAATTGTTTCGACAACAGACTCGTGTGAAAGCTTCTTTAGGGAAAAAAAGGCTGTCAGTTAAAAATTTTTGTTACACCATTGAGCGAGGAGGAAATACGAAGAATTTTTTTTTTAGTATAATTAATGTGAGGAGTTCCAGCTAAAGATTTTCTTTGATCGTGAACTAAAACTGCAAAACCCTTTAGGTATATTTTGTATTAAAGCACAAATTTTACTAAGGCAAATCAAAGTCAATGATATTGTTATTAATAAAAAACTCGTATTTAGTGCCAAAGGATATGTTCTAATATTTTGAATTATAAATTTTTTTTATGTCATTAAGTACAGAATTGTTAATTAACGTTTTATTTTTCATTGATCTTAGAAATACTCCATAATAAGTTTCTTAAAATTTTGTATTTTATTTAAATCTCTACATTTAATTTTAAACTTTTAACAAATATCAGTGAGCTTAAGAAAGATATAAAAAAAAAAGCATCACTAAATTTACATATATATCATATATATCATATATATATATATATATATATATATATATATATATATATATATATGAACATTTTCAGCAAAATACGCAACTCTACCAATTTCATATACATGTTGAAATGAAAGTATTCAAACTAAATTTTATAAAATGTAATAAGCTAACATTAATGAATAAAATTAATTAAAACATTTGATTATTATAATCATTTGACTGAAAATTAAGTCACATATGATAATAAAAACTCAACTTATTAATTATAAAGAAATCGGCAGTCATATTTTACTTTCGAGATCCGAATAAAATGGAGTAGTATCTTAATAGTACTTAAGATATAAAATTTTTCCCTCAAGCTATCTGTACAGTTAAATATATATAAGAATTTACTAAAACAGCGTTAACTGTATCTTGAAAATACCGCTAAACAATTATTGTATTTATTCAAAGGACACTGTTGCTGAATAGTTAATGGCCTTGGTCTTCATTTAATGACGTACAAGTCGATTTGTCGATTCAAGACCTGTCCGCTATACTCTCATGTGTAATAAGTTAGATGCTGCATTTTAAACTTAAATAGAAAAGGGAATACGAATTGCTAAGATATATAATTATTACTTGAAATTAAGTACAAATATGTATACAAATTTGTTTGCATCAAATATATGTATAAACATTAACAGCTATTTCAGTTTTTTAATACTTTTATCATATTTACATGTATTTATAAATTATTTCTTGTTATTAAACTTTAAGTTTAAAAATTTTAATATTCCCATTCATATATTTAATTTTTCTTTATAATAAAAAAGAATTGGACGCATGGCATTGTGAATAGAGAGAAAAATTATAATACACAGATTTTTTCTTGTAACAATGCGCAAAATTATTTTGAGTAAATGAATTTTTTAAATAAATTAAATCAAAAGAGAGAGAGAATCTTAGTTTCCTCCAAGTATCCTTCTTTGTTCATTCTAAATTGAAAATTTTATTTTAAAGTAGTCAAGCTTTTAAACAAAGTTTAAGTTTTAAGGAGAATTTTGAATACAGAAAAATTCATTTTGAAAAAAATGAAAGCAATCACAAAACGAAATGTCATCACAAAAGCCTTTAGTCGCTTGACACACATAAAAGAAACTTGACGATTGAGAGATTGTCCACAAAACTTGAATAATTTTGGCTGGTAATGATGAATAGCGCTTATTTTTTCCAATATTTTATTTTGCAAATTGTATATTATTTATTATTGTGCTTTATATCTTCTAAATTTTTACTTGAAATTCCAAAGAATTGAAAATAGAATACTTGTTGACACTAACTTTACGTTCTTGTGTATACAAATTAAACTAGAATGAAGGATTATACTATAACGACACACTTTAAAACAACACGAGAGTTATTGGCGAGGAACATCGCAATTTTGAGCCACTAAAAAATGATGATCATGACACCTGATACAGCACCCAGCTCTCCAAAATTCCACACCACAAATGTGGGAGGGTTTTGAGCCTCAAAAAATTAGACCAGATGAAAAAGATTGAGAGAAAAAGATCAGATCATTGGTCAGGCAGATCAGTCGAACAAATGAAACGGCTTCCCTCTTTGTCGGAACAATATAGTAGCTGCTTAATAATGAATCAGGGAAGAAACAGTTAACCATCGCTTAATCTCAGGACGCCCCGAGAACAAAAATGAGCGCAAAGGCCCCGCCATCAAAAGAATAGCCGATTCCGTGCAAACAACGTCGTTAAAATTGATTAGGCGCAATTTGCCATCCTCCAAGTATTCTGTGAAATAAAAGAAAATTATTCCGAGACTATATACTGACCGATGCTGCCCTTGGGAAGTGACATCTGTTAAGATGCCATCCATTGATCCTACAACCTAAAGAGTGTCGATTGGATTTTTGTCCATCTTGGACAAGCTAGAATATGATCCACAGAAAGAGTAAAACTGTCAACGTTAAGTCTCAGTCGTCTCAGTGCCGATAACCAATATATAAGAGTGGGAAATGAGTCCAGGAGTCCGAACCGATATTTTTTATCGAGTAGCATATGATCCTTACACAATTAATGAAAATAGGGGGATATTTTGGTTAGGACACAGGATCATCTATAATAGTCCTTCAAACTACTTTGGCAGTTCACAATTACGTCAACCACATTTTATCGTTGGTTGTACTCTGTATGCTATCAAGTCACCCAGATGTCATTTATCAACAAGACAACCCTCGACCAAAAACTATGCTACATTCCCAACAATGTATTTAAGGTTATCACGATGCATGGCCTGGCCGGTCAACTTATCTCTCAAGATTATAAGATCCCATCTGTGGTGTGCTTGGAAAGAAATTGCAGCTTTCCAAAATGCCACTCAATTAAATAATATGATGCAAAGTTTATATGATAGAATCTATCTCAGAAGATTATATAACCTAATTTATTCGATGCTAGGTCGTATTACGGCATGTTTAGCTTCCAGACGTAATTTTGCTAATTAGTGATGCAAGACCTTTATCATGCTATGAATTTTTAATATGCTGGCCTTTTGTTCTTTTAAGGTATCCGACTACGTTCGGAACCGTGATTTTAAAATAGCTCATAAATGGATAATTTTCATGATATTTAGTGTCACTTAGACTAGAATACATGTATAAAATTGTTTTAAGGACATTTTGACAAAAAATTTTTATTTAAATACAATATTTTGCCAAAAAATTAACTTAGAATAACCTTTTTTTCAAAATGTTCTCCTTTTATAAAAAATGCATCTAAAATAATAATACAAAAATATTTTGCATCTATAAAGTAAAAACTTCTCCACAGAGTCTGAACTATTTTTTTTTTTTTTTTGAAAAATTCACGTTATTTTCAGTTACAACCAATTGAAATAATATTATCGGCGTTTTTTCTTAAAATTTCTCCCCTCTATTGTCGTAAAACAAGGATAAACCCATTTCTAAGTTATGTATTTTAAAAATTCTAGTTTAGCATCTGTACAGAGGTCTGAGTTATATACAGGCAAAATATTATTATAATAGAAGCATTTCCCACAAAAGAAGAATATTTTGAAAATGTGTCATTCTATGTTCATTTTTTGTCAAAATATTGTACTAAAATAGTTTTTTATTGTAATACTATTCTTAAAACAATTTTATAAACATTTTCTAATCTAAGTGGCACTAAATATCATAAACATTATCAATTTATACGCTTTTGCAAAATCACGGTTCCAAACGTAGACGGATACCTTAAACTTGTAAACATTTCTTTGCTTCCTCATACACTTCGGGTTTTGAGATTATACCTCTATTTCTTCGGGATGAGGTAATTTCTGACGACAGAGTGTATAAATAAAACCAGGCACCTGGCCAGGAAAATACTGACTTTGATTGGAATTAACCCTTTCTCTATCGGATTTTGTTACGAATTTCTGACCCAAAAAATGATTTTTTTACAAAATTAATATATATTCTGTTCTAAAGTGAGAAATTCAAATTATTTTGATCAGTAAGCAGTTAATTGATTTATAGTTGAAAAAATATGTGATATTCTGTTCACGGATCTCTAGTTTTCCTTGCAATGCACCTTAGTTTTAAATTTTAAAAAGTACACAGTGATAACATATTTATTAATTCTACTGCTTTAAGATGTTCAAGGTACAAAAATATAACTTAAGTATTTGATCTACAAAAAAATAACTAAAGTATTTGTTTAAAAGTATTTGGAATAATTTATTTTAAAAAATATTTTGGCAAATAGTGCCTACCGTTAAAACAATATTACAATCTTCCTTGGATACCAAGGCGTAAAAATCACATTAATCGCAAAACCTAAATCATGTATTACATATTATTTTTTGCTTACTTTATCAAGCAAAATTTTGATTATAAATCTCAAAAATATCTTTAATGGTTTTTTATTTGAAATTTTAACACGTATCACGAGATTCATTGGATGTTATTAGTGTTAGATTCCAGGCGGGAAATCTCACTGTGATAATTGTGAGGAAAAGAATACTAGTTGTACCATCTCGTAAATATATTTAAAAATACAAAAGGGTCACGGAAATTAAAAATACGTGTAAGTAGAAATGAATTTAGTTTCAAGTATAAAATTTTTCTTTGAGTAGCATGCCATGCGACGCCGACAAAACGGGTACAAAAACGCCGAACGTATGACATGCTGAGCCAACAGATAATGGGTTAACAAAACAATTGCAGAGATTACTGTATTAATTGGAAGTTTAAAAGAAACATATGAAAACGTCTCGAGATAAATATACATGAGCCCTAATGTGATTTTTATAAGCTATTATAAATATCACTCGTCCATAAATCCTCCATTAGAACTCATCAAAAGGTTTTACATTGCTTAAATAAGTGTTATTGTTTTACATTATAAATGAAAAAATTTGTCACATATACGAAAAATCAATATTTTTATTTTTTTTTTTGCTGCGAGTGGTGTTTTTTTTTAATATAAATTTATTCTCTGTAGTAAGACATATTTCCGATTGTTTTAAATCAATTTTAATTGTAACCTTAACTAATTTATTTATGATCTAACTACTTGTACATAGGCTAGTAAAACAATCAAATGGGATATTTAAGCCCTAAAATGTCGTGTCGGAAAATTCATAATTAAAATAATTAACTATTTATTATTGGAGAGAGAGAGATGTCAATATATAATTTTATATAAAATTTAACTCTTTACTTTTATGTAAATTATACGAACATAAATGGTAAAATATCACTGTAGCTATCTTATTTTCGAATAAGCAAAAATTAGTTATTCTAAATTTGTATTGTTTTAATACCAAACTTAATAAATTAAGATAAAATGTGTACATGATTAAATATTAGTGTTTTATAATGCTTATAAAAAATATCTAGAAAATATATTAAATCATGATAATTAAACAATTCAGCAGATTTATTCAAAAAGATACTTTTCTTACGATCTTTGTATGAAACAATATTGAACAATTTTCCCACCCTCATTCGCATTTTTTTTAGAAAGTGGTCTTTAAAAGATATTTTTTTATATTTTGGAATAAAATTAGAGCACAATATATTTTAGTTCGCGAAATTAATATTTACTACCTTATAATATAATACTGTCGGACTTCGTATTAAAAATTCGTTGGAACCTAACATTTTATTCGTTAATTCGGGGTTATTCGTAGTATCGGGGTCCAAAAATAAATACAAATTTTTTGCAATTTAATTTCGAAAGTTTTAAAAGCTACGACACAAAAACCACTCACAGCTACAAACTACGCATTTTATTCAGCAGCTAAAAGTACTATTAGAGAATTATTACGCACCAGTTAATGAGAAATTTTAAAATACTAATAGATGTTTGACAATCTTTTTGATTCCTGACGTGTGTGTGTGTGTGTGTGTGTGTGTGTGTGTGTGTGTGTGTGTGTGTGTGTGTGTGTGTGTGTGTGTGTGTGTGTGTGTGTGTGTGTGTGTGTGTGTGTGTGTGTGTGTGTGTGTGTGTGTGTGTGTGTGTGTGTGTGTGTGTGTGTGTGTGTGTGTGTGTGTGTGTGTGTGTGTGTGTGAAAGAGTTCTTTTTCGACTTCTTGCAGAGAACAAAATACAGTGGAAATTACATTCAGCTGCATGAGGTATGTTTTCACAATTTCCAAACACTTCATATTTCTGCATCAGAATAGCTATTCAATGGCTCCGACAAATCAACAATTTCCTTATAACTTCACAAATTTTCAAAACAAAATTTTCTTCAAACCCACGTGTATAATGAACCTCACATCGCAAGAAAGCGAGCAAATGGTAAAAACTCTTAGAACAACCCATGCGATGTGGAAGGGGATGGAATAAGCAAATAATTTTTTTCCTCTCCTAATCAAACCCCTCGTGATATGTTATACTCATGGCTCATTTGCACCTGTAAAGTCTATTAGAGGATTGCACCTTTCCCGTCAAAATCTACTGCTTACAAAAAATAAAGAAAGATTTTCTGTTCTGGACTAAAAGAATAAGTCAATTGAAAATATAATCAATCTTTTTACAATCCAAACTAATAAAAAAAACATTTTTGGGCTGTTGAAAAAGTTCGTTAATTCATGGTTTATCATTCGTTAAATAGGGGTAATTTACATTCAAGAAAAATTCGTTAAACCACCAGTTAGATTTAGAGTTGCATTTACGTTGAACTATAAAGCTGCACGAGGGGTATTGGAGACGGACCTCGTAATTTTTAACCATAGTCAAGTGACAAGGACGACACCAGAGCTGGCACCCCCTCTCCTAACTTTCACACCACACCAACGGGAGGACGTTTGAGCCTCGACATATTAACGTGCATCGGCCGCTTCTGCACAGTGGATATTCAATTGTACTAGGCTCTAACTCAGCAATACTCAACCTACGGCCCACCGGGCCTTTTAAGTGGCCTGACCATGGTCCATTGCTCTGAGAAATTCATTTATTTGTAAAAATTTGTTGGGAAATTCTTTGTTAAAAATCAAATATATCAATTTTGCTGTCAATGTCGTATGGGTGCGCATTTATATATATATATATATATATATATATATATATATATATATATATATATATATATATATATATATATATATATATATATATATATATATATATACATACATATATATATATATATATATATATATATACACATATATATATATACATATATATATATATATATATATATATATATATATATATATATATATATATATATGATAATAGACAACAGTGGAATAGCGACCTTTTTATGAATCAAACTAATTTTGAAATATCTTTCATATCTTGCTAGGAAAAAAATATTCGAAGAAAATAGATTGTTTGAAGACGATTGTGAATTCAACTATTATGTAGTGAAAAACAAGCATGGATCAGTAATTGATTTGTCACGAAAAAAATACCAATAAACAGGAATCATTCAATGACCATTTTCCTCGATCTCTATCGAAAGGTGTTAAATAGGCTTTCTTGAATAATCTTTACAACAAAACAAAAAAGTGTTTTGTCATTGGTAATGTCACAGCGGTAGCAAAGACACCATGTGTAATTTGTTATTCTATAGTGATTATTGTAGTGTTATTTATAGTGATGCTGAAATGTTTCCAATTTAGAAAAACTTAGTGACAAAAATAAAAAATTTAAAAAATAATAATTAAAAAAGCAAAATAGAAGTTTCAATATTTTGATCAATTTCCACATTTTAAACTTTATATGTTATCTTGGTCGTGAAGCATTTCTCCATCCCCTCTCCCTCCATTAATTCTCATGTTGTGTTCCGTTTGAAATATCTAATATATGTATGCTGCCCGGCAGAAAAAAAGATTGAGTACCCCTGCTCTAACTCATAACATGCCTGTCACGAGTCCATGATCTTGACCACTAGGCTACTGCGGTCACCGTTAAATCGCGAAATGCGACAATTAGGGGTTCGGCAAACAGGGACTTGTATGTGTATATATTAAATCTTTACTTTAAAAAAAATAATTCTGACTTGAATTAAAAGAATCCTTCCTTAAATCCTTCTTGTTTAAACAGATCTTATTTTTTTTTAAATTTTATACAATATTTTTATTAAAATATATCTTATTTCTGTCTAAATATATAAACACATTTTTTTATATCTCTCTAATTTTAAGAAAGTATAATTTTATAATTTAAAACAACTGCAGAGAAAAAAGATGTTTAAGAAAGATGCAGATGCTTTTCTCAAAGAGGGCCTTATTGCTTCACTATTCACACTTCTATAGATTTCTTCACTTTATTCATTCATATACTGAGAAATTCCGAAGCTGTGGAATGAAGTGATTAATTATTCCATTCCGGAGTCCCTATGGTATTCAGCTGAGGAAATATGCGACGTAATTTCTGGAGGACCTACCTTCAGTTCGTAGCAAACCTTTCATTAATTCCATTTTCGTTATGAGTTGAAAGACATAATCACCCAATGAGATTGTCGAATTGATTCTTATTTTTTGCTATTCTGTACTTTTGTGATTACTTGAAGCTTACACATCTATCTTTAATCTACTACTAGTCGAGAAGTTTAAGTATTTCCTCAACATTAGAAGCAAAGCCTCAAAAGCAATTAAGAGTTGGAACAAGATTCTTTTTTTCCAGAAAAGAATACTCGCAGAGCCAGATCATTGAAGTTTCATTGAATACTTTTTTCAAAAAAATAATAATATGTTTACTTTTATATATATCTATATATATATATACGTGCCTTCCGTGTTTCAACAGAACATTAATCAATGAAATCGCTGCGTGATTTTTTTTTTTTTCCAGAGATGTCTTTTTTAAATTTATCTTTTGAAGGGCTCAGTAAAAGAGGATTTTAAACCAAGAGAACTAAATAGTTTTTACGCTGAAGCACGCAATAATGAAAGGTTAATTTGCACGAAGTTCTTAACCCCTTGCCTGTGGAAAATATTTAAGAAAAACGTGCCAAAAATGGGAAAAAAATTTCTTTTTGATTTTGTTTGCTATCATCGTCAAAAATTTTTAAATCAGTTTTTTTACAAAAAAAAAAAAAAAAAAAAAAAAAAAATTAAGCAAAATTATTTTAATATTCAATATTTTCGCATCTACTGGAAATGTTAAAGAATTAGAATAATTTTTGGTCAAATTATAGCAAAATAAATCGAATGACATAATTTCGAAGGTAAATATAATACACAGCGATATTATTATTTATAGCAACTTTCATGAGTTCCATGTCACTCAAAATCCTTTGAATTTCACAAATCTCTTACAGTGTGATACATATAAATTGCAACCTTACAAAAATAGGACAAACGCGGCTATAAACGACAAAACTTTTCATGGGGACGTATCGCATGTATTGGAAAAATGGTAAATTACATATTATGTGTTACTCGAACTGAGTTCGGGTTTCATGGGATTGCATTTCATGGCATTTGCGTTGCCCGAACTGAGTTTGGGTGTCATAGGCAAGGGGGGTTAAATCAGTGTTTCTCAAACTGTGGGGCACCCCCTAGGGGGCGTTCCAACCCTAAGAGGGGGGCGCGAGCCACTTGAAAAGTCGAAAAAAATTATTTTAAAAATTATCAACTTACTGAATGTAAACAAACAAATACATTCTGACATAATCAAAATAAAATACTCATTTACAATACAATACACTTACGAAAATTAGATGAGGCGGGTGCCAGCGAAATAAATCGCTTATACCCAAAATCGCGGAGAAAAGGATGAAAGAAGACCAGTATCTGAAATCACTCCCCCGCAGAGGGAGGTTGGAGGAAGAAAACGGCCGAACGAGGACGAAACTAGAGTACGTCACGAGGGCGAGAATGGAAGAGCGCAGGAAGGGGGAGGGCTTAACAGCCCCATACAATACACTTATAAATGTGTAGTACACAATCTATTTCATAATTAACTTAACAATACTAAGTTAAGAACAAGTTTAATAATTACCAGTGACCCTATGGATTTGTCATATATAAAATTATATACCAACATTAACACTTATCTTGATAATTTGTGTGTACGGTTTATAATTACTCTCTCAAATGCCGATTAAAAGTTGTGCGATTCACTGTCCAATACCCCCGTTTAGCACGTAGGTAAGCGTATGTGGTGTATCAAGGGGGGGGGGGGTAGAAAAGGAATAAATAATCAAATCCTCTGAATAAGTGAATCCTTCGCAAACACTGTCTAGGTCATTTTGTTGCTTTCTAAAGCCTTCCGAATAATTTTATGGATAACAGTTCACAGAAGAGATATAATTTTGTAAAGACGTATATATACGTCTTTTGGGCACTAAACACAGTGGCTGAGTGAGACGTTTATATACGTTGGGGGCTTAAGAGTTTTAAGTCGTATTGTATGTTTAACGTCATAGTATTATGGAATTTAATACATCACTATTGTATGGAGGGGGGCGATGCAAATTATGATTGAATATTCGGTCGCAAACATTGAAAGTTTGAGAAGCACTGGGTTAAATATTTCTTTAAAGCTTTCAATCAATAAATCTCCTGGCATTTTATCAACATCTTATATATATGAGTGTATCTTCTTTATAATGATGGATAAACAATGATAAAGCCTATGATTGAAACCATCAAACTGGAGTTTGTTACTGCATGTGGTGTTTGTTTGAAATTTGAGAAAACACTTAACCTACGAGTTATCAGATGTAAAATCACAAGGGGATGTAAGTAAAAAATTTAATTTTTCAGATATATTAATGCATACAGGGCTATTTTATTGGGGTTTGCTTTTAATGGCTTTGCTACTTCATCTAATATTTCTCAGAATTAGTAAGGAATATAATTCTTAGTTATTGAAAAATCATAGGATTTGAAATATTTTTGCAGTTTCCCTTTTTTATGAACTGAATTGAACTCAGCGGCGCAAAAGCCCAAGGGGACAAGGCCTACTGTGCCTATCTCAGTTTTCGTGACCTTAGGTGATGAGCAGATGTTTCTGTCAAGTGGTCAGTCTGACTCTAAACCACCAGTGTTCAGTTCGAAAGCAAGTTTGGTACTCATTTATCGACCCCCTGAAGGGTGAAAGGCTGAGTGAACCTTGCCCAGCCCGGGACTTGAACCCCGGATATGTGGCGTGGAAGCGTGATAGACTACCACTTAGCCACAGGGCTTCATATATATATATATATATATATATATATATATATATATATATATATATATATATATATTATATATATACATATATATGTATATATATATATATCCCATTTTTATGAGGCAATAAAAATGATTTCTTCTTATATACTTCAGTGATTATCCTACGGTATCTCTCAGGAGCTTACCTCCTTCTTGTATTTATCCTCCCTAGTTACTCGAGGCTTTGTTCCTCCCTCCCCCACCCTATTTCTCTCTTATTGGATTTACGTCCTTGGTTGATATGGGTGACGCATCATCCAGATGCTCTAGTGATTTTTATCGCTCCTTCACTTGTCAACAACAACTTACATTTTTCTTTCTTTTGGATCACAAATGAGTTTGTAACATCTGTTTACATGATTTACTTGTTTATTAGGGAATTAGCTAATGTTTCACACAGGCCAATTTTAGCCTAAATATTTAAAATACCCCATATTTCCATCGCCAATAATGATTTATTTTAGATAATTTTTAATTTAATCACATTTTTTTAATTAAAATAAACACCTTTACTGGATCTTTTAATCAAAATGTTTGTCATATATATATATATATATATATGAAGCATTCTTCTCTCTCTGTCTTATTTTATCTTGAGAAAAATTTTCATTTTGATTATAAAATTATATACACAATGCATTATATATAACATAACCTAAACTTTATAGTGGTTTGTTTAATTTAATTTAAATGTGATAAAATTTCATACAATTTTAATTCCAATTGTATTGAAATTAAATACTTTTTCCCCGTGCTAGACAATTTTGAATTATTTCTGTTACAGAATCCCACTATTAAAATAAGTCAACTCAATACTCACTACTCAGTTATATCCCCACTTCTGATTATTTATATTGTAAGGAAATGATTACTTTGAGTCTAAAATCGTCTAACCAAAATTAAGTCAATCCCTTTGTGTGGAAATACTAAATTTTAAAGTTAATTCTTCTCAACTATTTTCTCCTAATCTCCATACCATAGAACATCTTTTACGCATAGGTAGGTTCGATTGATAATAATTTTTTTCTTTATATAACCATGATCCACTCTATTGTACGTATATGTAATGACTGCTTCATAAATACAGACTTAAAATCCTGTCATATTTAGAAAAAAGTCGAATTTTAAAATTATAAAATTTAATGAGAGGGATTAAGTCCCTTATTTTGCTTATTTCTGCAGGGGGGTATATCTACCCCTTACCATTCTGAACACTGGAAAAGAAATGCCCTTGAATTCAATGCGGTCTTCTAATATTTGTGCAAGGAAGTGATAAAACTTGTTTTTAGTGAGATAAGATGTCAAATGTCGTCATCTTAGTTCTAAAGTAGCTCAATTTACAAGTTATAATTCTGCATATAAAATTTTCAGACCTTTAGTATAACATTAATATCTCAACATTTTACTAAAGCTAATGATCTTTAAATATAGAGCAGAAAACTTTTAGTGTTCTTTTTACGGAATATCCCCAAAAAGATTAAATGATCATAGGACGGATTGTATCAAGTAAATACATATTGCAAAAAATCATACTGTGGTAAAATAAAACTGAAAGAAAGAAGACAAAATATTTTAAGCCCAAACTATGATTAACTTTTAGAATAACAGGAATATATAACATTGATTAAAAAGTAAACAAGAATATTATATGTAAATAATTGTTTCGGATATGCATATCAAAAACTAGATATAAAGTGCTACTGATTTATTTTCTATTAACAACACACTTTGAGAAAAATCAAGAATTATTGGCAAGAAACTTAGGTCAAGTGACGAGGACAACATATGGGTTGGAAACACCATATACACAAGATGAAAGTAGGAAGAATGAATGAGAATAAACGGGAGTTACATTTACGTTGCACTATAAAGAAACATGAGGGCTATTGGCGACAGATATTGCAATTTTGAACCTCGGTCAAGTTGTAACGTCCTGGTAGATGCTGGGGGGGCTAGAGTAATAATCAACCATTGTAGTTTTAACAAACTTTTATTTAATATATTAATTAATAACACTAGATAACATAAGAGGAGAATGCAATTAGAACACTGAACCCTAGGAGTATAATCCCCCGTTTATATATATAATTAATTTAAATATCTCAGAAATGAGCTCACTTATCTTAATACTAGAGCTCACTTGATTCTCCTACTTGGATTATCTTTGTATGTCTTCCAACCTCCGGTCGTTATCTTATTCATGCTTCTATATCTACTTTCAACCAATCACCCTCCTACTTTACTACAAACACTTAAATAGATGTTCTAATTTGCATGAACATCGTCTTCTTCATAGAGAGCGTTTTTCAACTAAAATCACAGTTAAAAAGATTATTTTACCCAAGAGGATTAGTGGAATTGGGGATATAGACCCGCTTCAAAGTGATGAAAATAATACCTGAGCGGGCACCGCCCTCTCCCAACTACCACACCACACCAACTGGAGGACATGAGCCTCGACAATTTTAAAGTGTATCAGCCCCCTTCTACACGGCGAGTCATCAATGGCGTCAGAAAGTAGGAATAAAGATAAAGTTAAGCATCCGCTCATAAAAAAGGAGGGCTAAAACCCGTATATGATTGGTTGGGCATGCTGGGGGAAGGGAAGGCATCAGCCATGTTAATAAAATACATTAAATCCTACAGCATAGAGAAATATATCACTCCGAACCTTGGGATTGTAAAACAATACACATAGAAGCATTTGAATATAATGATGTAAAAGATAAAAAACTATAAGCTTATAAGTAGCAATTTTCCTCATTGAATGTAATAACCTAATACGTTATTTTTATAATACTATATTTTTAATTTATTGATATTAAAAGTAAATAAAATTAGATTTTCAACTCCTTACCTATTCCAAGACCCAAACCAAAATGTGGAATCACGAGCTGTAGAACGTGTTTGGAGAGAGGAATCTATGGAAAGAAATAATGCGTTTTTAAAAAATTTAAATTATAAAGCTAAATATCTGCAATGCAATTACAGATTTCAGTCATTTTTTTCTGAAAAAAAATTTGGAATTCATATCCATATCTTGTTTTTGTTATGCTCGCATGCTTCAATAAGTTACACAATCTTATTCATTTATAAAACGTTTTTATTTAAAAGCTAATTTATTTAAAACATATAATATGAAAACACTAAGGAAATATGTATGATTTTCAAATAAATATCTTTTAACTCTTACAGACACAAACCTACACGAATTTCCATTTTTAATAACTAAAATAGGTAAAAAAGAAGCAAATTGTATTAGACTAGTCCCTATAAAAATTCATGCTTAGTCCCATGAATAGAATTTTTTAAAATATTCACATTTCCTGCTTTTTAAATTAAATCCTGAAAGCTAACAAACAAAAAAGAAAACAAGATCAAAGGGGAATGAATATGGATACACCAGCTCTAAACTTTAAATTAATATAATAAATTAAAAAGATGCTTCTTAATATACTGAAACATCATTAAAATCAAATATAATGATTTATAAATCATTAATATTACTTTTCTTTATACATATTACTTCCCTTTTTTTCAACTACTCGAATATTCTAAACGACATTCCTAATTGCTTAGATACTGCATCTCAACTTCCAACTCTTCAAAATGAAGTCGACGTTATATACATATATATATATCCAACCTTCCTTTCTACGTTCATAAAAATCATCACAAGAGCAAAATTACTTTACGAAGGAAACACAGATTCTTTATCCTTTAATTAAATTAACAAGATAACTATTTTGTTTTGTTTCCGAAAGGGATTCCCTTTCAAAAGGAAGTGTTGAGGAGTTAAAAATTAAATTAAGAGAGTTTCACAAAAGTAGAAAACTTCTACTATTTGATTTCCAGCGGGAATTTTTTAGAAGGTATTTTCATTAGAACTTTTCTCTCTTGAAAGTGATGAGCTAATGAGTTTTAAGTTTCTTTTTTTTATTTTATTTATGAGTATATGAAACTTCATGAATAAAGTCTTTCTGCGTGGCCAAGTTGTTTCAATTTATTCCTAGCTTTCCTTTGAACAATTTAACTCTGATTTATTCGCGGATGAAAATATCACATTAAACCGCTGTTTACTAATTATTCATATGCCCTCTTCTTTTTAAACTATCATTTTTCTCAACTTTATAATTAAAATTACTTGAAAATTAAAGGAAATGATTTCTAAAGTTGTTTTAAACAGTAAAACATATTCACACATACACAACTTATTAGATATTAATACACTCTGTCGCAAAAAAATATATGCACCCAGAAGAAATTGAGCTACATTCACGAAATTTGGTATGCATGTAGTGTATATGAAAATAAACAAATGATTAAAAATTCAGAACAAAATATCATTTTATTAAGCGGTTACAGCTTGCAAAAGGTTAAAAATCAGTAAGTAGTAAAGCCACCTCTGGCAGCTATACAAGCCGAAATTCGGCGTGGCATCGATTCAATTAGATCATTTATGACCCCCTGTGGAAGATCCTGCCATAGTCTTTGCATCTGCGCAGTTAATTCTCCTGTATCTCGGGACGGCTGCAGTTGCCTTCCCAGCGCGTTCCAGACATGCTCTATTGGCGAAAGATCTGGTGACCTGGCAGGCCATGGTAGGACGTCAGATCCTTGAAGACATTGTTGGGAGAGTCGCGCAGTATGTGGACGAGCATTATCCTGTTGATAAATGGCACCTGGGCGACTTGATAGCATGGGTAGCACAATCGGCGTTAAAATATCGTCCACGTATCTGCGAGCTGTCAAAGTGCCTTGAAGGACCACTAAAGATGATCGTGTGTCCCAAGAAATTGCTCCCCACACTGTCACACCTTGTGAAATTGCTGTATGCCGCTCGACAATAAATGCCGGATCGGACCGCTGGCCGGTGCGCCTCCAGACACGTGTGCGGTGGTCATCATCACTGAGACTGAATCGGGATTCATCACTGAAGATGACGCGTCTCCAGTCTGTCACACTCCAAGTTGCCCGAGGTCGGCAAAAATCCAGTCGACACTGCCTATGATGTGGGGTCAGTGGTAAGCGTCTTAGCGGACGTCGGCTCCTCAAGCCAACTTCGGTCAGTCGTCTCCTTATGGTTTCTCTTGATGGCACTGGATGTCTGGAAGGAGGTAAGTGGCGTTGAATCGATGCTAGCGACGTTGTTGGTGCCGAAGTGGCCACTCGTCTGATTGCACGATCCTCGCAATCATTTGTGTTCCTGGGACGTCCTGACCCTCCGCGACGGTACACTCTACCTTCTGTGATCCACTGTTGCCAACACCGAGCAACTACCATATAGCTCCGACCGAGGTGGCGGCCGATACGTCTATTCGACCAACCTGCTTCTTTGAGGCCTATTATACGGCTCCTATCAAAGTCCGTCAGCTGCTCGTACTGCCGCCGGTTACGTCTTAGAGGCATCCTAAGTCTCAATATCGTCTATCAAAGTCATCAGATTCGTTTGGATAGCCGTACGGCGCTCGTACTCATGCTTTTAAACTCTCCCAGTTGCGCAACTAATATGCGCATAGCACACTTAGCCTTGTCTCATTGGCTTCGAAATTTTAATCATTTGCATATCTCTTACCAGACTACATTCTTGCCGAGTTTCGTGATTGTAGCTTGGTTTCTTCTGGGTGCATATATTTTTTTGCGACAGAGTGTATATAGTTTTATACACAAAAACCAAACTTACAACAAATCATTCAAATTCAAAATTATTTATTTTATGTTATTAAAATTATTTAATTTTGTTATTGTTATGCAATAGATATAAGGCTTGAATAAAGTACAATAATTTATTAAAATTTGTATTTGAATGACTGAATGTGCAGAGAATATGCTAGGCTTAATACAATGATTTATATACATTAATCGAAGCTTAATTTAATTCCGTATGAACTTTAACTGATATTAAGGTATCCAAATACCCTAAAATCATGATTTTTTAAAAAAATTGACAATTTTCTTATGATTTTATTTTATAGGTCATCTTAGATTTATAAAAATACCAAATTTTTTTATTTTCCATTTTCTAGAGCAAAAACAGCAAGTGTTTTCGTAAAAGCAGATGCCATAACTTTTCATAAGATGTCAAACTTTTAAATGCGTTTTACTCGAAATGTCTTGTTTTTTTTTTCGAAAAGCTAAAACGGGGACAGCAATTGCTCGAAAAATTCTTTAAAATAATTTGTTGAAATTTTGTGTGTATGTTCTTTATAAAGTCGAAGTGTTTTAACCTTCAAATTTATCAATCACTGTTTTATTACAAAATTTGCAGTCCCTTATGTGAACATAATCACTGTTTTTTTAAACAATTTTATATAATAGCTAAAATAAAGTGCTATACTTTTAGTAAAAATTAAAATATTTCTTAACTTGATGGTCATTTCAAAAAGGAATATCAAAGTAATACATTAAAATTGAAAAATTGAGAATTTGTTCATTTACTATTTGTACAGATTGGGCCCCGTTTATGTAATTTTTTGTCAATTTTTACCCGTTTCAGTAGTAATAATGTACTTTTCTCTTCTTAAATATTAGCCTTTTTTTCTTAAAATGTGCTAAAAAAATAAAATTAAAAACTACAAAAAATCTCCATATCTCCATTTTTTAAAAAAAAACGTCGGATACCTTAAGAAATTAGAATGTAAATAAGAAGGCGTGTGCGTGCGCGTGTGTGTGTGTAATATCGATAAAAAACGGAATTTTGAATGATGTTTGTAAGCTAAATTGAGAAGCATTATATTCCAATGGTTTTCACATAAAATTACATATTGTTAATGTTAAAATTAATGTAAAAATTTTATGAATTTTTTTCTTCTAAAAACCTACTACACCTTTAAAAATGAAGGGGAAAATATGTTATCTCAGGAATTATATAATTTATTTTTTAGTAAAAAATTGTTGCTAAAAGTTTTGATTCATCGAAAAAATTAGTTGTGTGTGTTATATTTAAAATGATGGATCATTTTCAGCCTAAACTAAAAATCAAATTGGATCATTTTTAGTCCTTTCTAGTCCTAAATTTTCTGTGACTCGGATAAACCAAAAACGTAAGCTAAATTCATACATTTTTACCTTCTACTTCTTCTAATCAAAACTGGAGTTTGGTTGTTCTATTGTGATTCAAGGCAAAAGAAAAAAAAATTTAATTTAGTTTTAGCTGATCTTGAGATTTGCTACTTTAAAAAAGTAGGAGCCAATTTCATAGAGCAATTTAAACAAAAATTCCCATTAAAACTATTAAGATGTTAAAAAATAATTATCTAACATTTGTTTGTCATAAAAAAACAATATATATGCTTTATTCCAATCCATGTAAATGTTCCCTTCAATTCTCACAAAAACTGGGTAAGATATTGAATAAGTAAAATTTTAAGCAAAAGAAATAAAAAAAAATATTTATTAAAAAAACATATTAAACATATTATAAAAATAAAACCATAATAAAACATATTTTACAACTAAACACGTATTAAACATTTTTTTTTAATAAAACTGTATTAAAACATATTTTAGTATTATAAGAAACTCAAAAATAAATTTAATTCATTAATCTCTAACTTTACTGGGATTTTCAGCTTAACTAATAAAAACAATTAATAAACAATTTAGGTTTTTACTTTCAAATCTCTATTTTAGAGGGTACGACTAAGGCTAAGAGATGAAACAGGGAAATGATTTCATCTGAGAACAAGTTTTGATTTTTTTTTTCGGATGAATGCCGACATTTCTAAGTTTACGAAGAAAATATAATTAGTTACATACAAGTATTATATATATATATATATATATATATATATATATATATATATATATATATATATATGTGTGTGTGTGTGATGAAAATAATTTTAAAAATACACTCTATAACAAAAAAAAACGATGCACCAAGAACGAGTTGTCCGATACAGACAAAAATTCGTGGGTAGAAAGATTATGTACAAAATAGAAAATGATTAAAATTTCAGAAAAATTGAATGATTTATTTCAGAGTTACATAGTTACAAATTAACGAGTTAAATAAGGTGTTAACCCACCTCTAGCCTGGATGAAAGCTGCCACACGACTTGGCATAGAGTGATAAAGCACAATAAAAGTCTCCAGCGGTATTTCTTACCAAATTTGCTTCAACTGTCGGGCCAGGTTATCAACATTCCCTGGTAGATGCAGTCGTCTTCCCGCCATACCGCAGACATGCTCAATTGAGAGAGATCTGGCTGGATAAGGAAGTGTTTGACAATCTTTAAGATAGTTCATAGCAACACGTGTCATATATGGTCTGGCCTTATATTGCTGAAAAATAAGGCGAAAAAAAAGGTAGCAAAACAGCTCTCAGAATATCGTCGACGTACCGCCGTGCTGTATTGTGCCTCTATTGGCGACCAAAGGGGCCCGACTTTCAAAAAAACGGCACCCAATACCATAACTCCTAGTTGAAGACCTACGTGGCATGCAATAGTGAAAGCAGGATTCGCACACTGCCCTTAGCGTCTCTCCAGCCACGTTTTCGATAATCGTCAGGACGCAGTTGGAAGCTGAATTCGTCGCTAAACACTATACATCACCAGTGAGAATAATTTCAACTTGGTCGAGTCAAGCACCACTGTAATCTGGCTCGACAGTGTGCAGGCGTAAGTGGTATGTGGCGTAGTGGTTGGTACGAAGGTAAATTCTGCTCTATCAGCCGTCTGTGAATGGTCATGGTGGACACTCGTGTGCGGGTCACACGTCTGGTGGCTGATAACGATGAATCAGGCACTGTGACAGCTAATTTGCCAATTAATATGTCCGCCCAATCTGCTGTGACCCTAGGTCAACTGCTACCATCATGACGCTAAAATCTGCCACTGTCCTCCCTTTCTTATCAGCTTCTTCTAATGGCCACATCGCTTCGATCCATATGACGAGCAATTCTCCGATCTGCCCAACCTGCCTCTTTCAAGCCATTGATACGACCTCTTTCAAACTCTGACAGTTGCTCGTAATGAGCTCGAATCCTGCGGCGAGGCATTTTTTCAGTCGTTGAAAGGTATCCTAAATCGCAATACAACAGAACTTTTGACCATAAGATTGAGAATCGCTTCTTATAGACCTGCTGAGTGCGCAGTTCCAATGCGCTGTAGCTCCCGATATTCATTCATTGGACACCAAATTTTAATCATTTGCATGTTCGGTACAAATGTTTTTGCATACGGAATTTCATTACAATCGGGCAACTCCTTCTTGGTGCGTCGGGTTTTTTTTTTGTTATAGAGTGTAGGTTTATTGAAGGTGTTGACTTAATGAAGAAACACAAAAAGTGACTAATTGACAAATAAAAATTCTAATTATGCTAAACTAAGAATATATCTATACCTAATTTTCGTGTGTGGGTTACAAATACATTTTTCTACTAATTTAATCTGAAAATAAGATATCTGTTTGTTTTTTTAACACATTTCACTTTGCTTTAAATATCAATCTCTCCACATCACACGTGTGTGACATTGAATCAGTATAATGTATTCTATTCTATGTATGATAACTCCTAATATTAAATTAAACACTCTTGAATTTTTTAATTATTACTATTAAGATTCAACTCGAGCTATTTCATAAAAAAAGCAAAATCCATTGAAGTGAATAGATATCCGTTGAAGTGAATTTATATAGGTCATGGCACATATATATATAAAGTTATGATTAATGGAATTGTCAAATATTTAACTAATGCCCTTAAAATATTCCATTCGTGTTTCCTGGGATTAAAAAACAAAGTTTAAAAAAACAGACGATGATTTTTTTTTATGTTACCCTAAAAATACTTCCCCTAATTTCGCCAAAAATAGCAACAGACCTCAATATTCCAGGAAAGAAGACGAGAAAATATTGTCTATAATTGGTCGTAAATTCCATTCCGATGATTGGTCATCGTAATGGTCCATGTAGAGATGATAAAAACGGAATATACGCGCGCAGGAAAAGTAGCGTTAAAATTACTATTCCCTGAAAAATATAACATCGGCGCATGTCACGTTAATAGCTCATTAAGATTAATAGCTTTCGTGAAACGATTCGAAGTCATGAAACGCTGTTTATGATAAGAGAATTGATCATACAGATGATAAAATCAAATCAAATTGTACTCATCTGGTTCTGTTTGCAATCATATCCACCAAGTATTTTCAAACGTAAATAAATATATACATAAATGATGAAAAATTCAACCATTTTTCTCAATAACACAATTTCCTCTAATGGCTGTATAATTTTTTTTTCTCAAACTGTTGTCTGAACAATGCTTACAAAAATCCATTAAAAAAATCTAATTAAGAGCAGTGAGTATCAGAGTATTGCAGTATAACTTTACTTTATCCTCTCTCTTTTCTATAGATGATCCTACTAAAATGAACTAAATAACGTGTAGCATTCATTTCTAAAAAAGAAATCATGACAGAGTAATAATGTTTATAAATTAAAGTAACTAATTATTCAAAATATACGCAAAGGACCAGGATTGAGCTCAATCGTAGAATTTTTCTTTTCTTCTTTGTTACTCTAAATATTAACATGAAGATTAAAGATTATTTTACTGTAGATTGGTATTATCAAAAAGAATTTTAGGTACAATTGTTAGCTATAAGTAATTAACGCATAAAATTTGAAAAATATGGTAATCACAGAACAAAAATATGGGATTGTGCTCGTTTTTTTCATCCATACACTATATTAAATCTTACATAAATCTCTTAAACCTAATTTTAAACCACAATTCATTCTTTAGAAAGTTTTAAAAATATTTTTTCCGACTTTTAGTTATAAATTTACACATTTTATATAAAAGGCAAATTTTAAGAACACGTCTTTTTGTTGTTGTAGTTGTCGTACCTGAAGGTGATATAGGTACTGAAGATGATATGCACTATAGAATGATTTATGATTTAAATCTTGTTTCTAAAATAAAATAGGATATTTTTTTACAATGAAATTTAAAAGAAATTGCGTACATTATTCTATTTCTAAAATCTGAATTATTTGTAAAAAATAAAATTTGGGCTACATCATGTACTTCTGTACCTCATGTATTTTTCATTATGTGGAAAAACCTGAAAGCTTAATGAAATGAGTTATTTCCTTCAAACATTTAGTAATGGTATTAAATTTTAAGAGTCAGTAAAATTCTCGATAATTTATTTTTATTTATAAAATATTTAAAATAACCTCCATTATAAAGTTTGAGCAGCAATTAATTTATTTTGTGAGTAAGTTTTCTTGTGAGAATCTCTGATAATAGTTAATGCATTACTAAATATGTTTTCAAAAAAAAGAATGTTTTAATTACAAGAGCTTAAAAAACTGATTCCGATAAAACCCATAAATCTTTTAAATTATAAACACACTAACGCCACAAGTTGTACATGGTTTTTGAGAAACTTTTAAAATAAGAGCTTTTTTTAAGAAATTATTTATATAGATAATATAAATAGGTATAAATGTATGTATATATAGTAAAAATATACAATATTTATGGTTGAAAATGTATTAGAAAACATGTGAACTTCTAGAAGAAAAATGAACAAATATATTTTGTGAAAAAAAAATTCTTAAACAAAAAATTTTAAAGACTCTTTGTTAATCTTTAAACTTTCAAATTTTTATGTGTTCATAGATATTATAGATTCATTTGTATCTACTCCAAAAACGAATTTTTCAATGAAATGGAAAATAGTAATTATTGTTTAATATTTATTTTTAGATATTTCTCATATTTTTTTTATCAAAACAATTCCTACACAAACATGCTAAAACTTTCGGATTATAAGCAAAGTATGTCAATCTATTTTAAAGATTCATCGATATATTTAAAAGATAATTATTAAAGATTTATCGAAGTAATTAAAAACAAATTTTCATGTGTAGCAATTTATTTTTAAATTGAGGAAAGAATACGGTCATATATATTATTGGTTATTTTATGCAAGTTAAATGTGTTTATAAAGGTGAATACATGCGTCTTCAATATTTCTAAACTAAATGAAAAACGAATTTTACCTTATTTTCTCCCAAAAATAACCGATAATTCTTTAGATAATTGATATTGGATAACTAATAATTGATATTAATTTACGGAATTTGATCCTCATTCCTACTTCAAATAACATACCCAGAACTTATTTTTAATTTAGACAACGTGTTTGCTCACGAACGTATTTAATAATCGGTTTGCAATATGCTAAAAACGTATATGGGTTTAAACATAAAAGACAAATTCATATTTATTGCCTTTTCAGAAAATTATTTATGACATTCAAACCTCGTAAAACATTTTAACGTGAGTCGTATTTTTTTATCATTCATTTACCAAAAATAGTTTTGAGTTTTTATTTATTTATTTATTTATTGTTTCCTTTTGTTAATCGATTTTATTTACAAAAAAATAATTTTACATTCATTTTATACCCATATACCATTTATAACTTATGAAAAGTACAAATTCTTTCTTTTTGTTATCCGTTATTAAAATAATGGGTTCACAAATCCTCAAGTAGAGTTTAATCGGAAAGTAAGTTATAAAGAAGATGTTTTTTGTTTCTTTTTGTATAAGTATTCGTTCTCCCCTTGGAAGCATAAGCATTTCTATCGAATTATCTTGCTCATCTAGAAACTTCTGATATTTTACTGCGGCGCCATCTATTGGCGTTTTCTATTACTGCATTTGTCTTAAGATCATTTTTTTAGTTGTCTCTAATACTAATTAATGCGTTTTAATACCTTAAAACTCAAATTAACAATAATGAATGATATGACGGGATGCTTCATCACTTAATCTACAAATATTTTTATATTTCTTTGTGATCTTTAATATAATTTTACCATCATTTTTTAAAGCAGAGCAAAACTGTACTTTTTTCAAATAATTCGTTACATTCATCTATAAAAAAAAATAGTAAAATTATGTAACAATATTTCCACTGGTTTTTCTAAAAGTTTTATCTGTCAGAAAAAAATTGTAACTTTGAATAAATACCATCCACCCTGAAAGCAGCGGTAATAATAGCATCAAATCTCAAAACATTAATTACTTACATTTTTTTTCTGAAAGCAAACAATTTTTAAATAATTTATCAAAGATTATATAATAGTAATTCCCAGTAAATTCAAGAAATTTGGAAAAGAAAATTCAAATAAAGGTTGCATTTGTGTGGTCTGAGCTATTAAAGTAAGACTCATCTACCACAAATTGATTAACTCAAAAATATATCGAAGTCCGTGAGTAAAATTTTATCTACCATTTTGAAACATTTTTTACGATTAAAAATGCTGTTTCAATATGTTCCACTTTTCTTCTAGAACGAGAATTCTAAAACCTCGTAAGTAATTAAATGGTGAATATTCAACTCGCTTTTAAGAAATAATTATAGAAGTTATGACCTGAAATTATTTCATATCAAAATTATGTATACTGTTAATCAATGTCTTCTGTTGAAATTTGTAAGGTAAAACTATCTCATTATCCTGATTTTGAAAAAAATTGAACTTCTTTTTATCAACAATAAAAAATAATTATTTTTATTTTAAAATTTTCAAAGCGAATATCAGATTCTAACTAAAGAACTTTGAATGTTATTGGAAATTTAAATAACTTGGAATCATATTCTTATCTATTATTAATCGTTATTCGTTTATTTAAAAGTAATATTTTTCAGAATCCATATATAATTTTAATGTAACTGCAAAAAATTAGCTCTTATCTTGTAACTTTAAAATACTTGAAGATAAAAAAAAAAGTTCAGAAATATATATATACTTTAGTTTTACGAAAATAAAAATAGCTCATTACGTAGCACATGATGTCAAATGATTCTATTGAATAATGCTATGAAGTTTCAAAAAAAGACTTATTTCTAAAAAAATATGCGATTTTTCGTTTTTTCATTGAAAAAAAAATGTACCATAGAACTACAAACTTCAAATTAGTGTTCATTACAGCAGATAAAATATTTTACGAAAATTTCAAGTAAGTCTTTAATAGTTGCAGTGGATGTTTATAGGAAATATTTGTTACATGGGATTTTATAGATATAATCACACGCATACACACAATAATAATAATATATACTAAATATCTATAAGCTAAACAAGCAAAGCATAAATAGAAGTACAGCTAAAACTACTGTCAGACAATAGAGAAAGGAAGTAGTACTATGAATATGTCATTATCAGAAAATTAAATTAAATATACTAATGCTTTTATTAAATAAAATTGTAACAATGGAAAAGGAACTAAAACTACTTAATGTAGAAAACTAAAAGTATTAGAGTATAAAGCATGCTATTAAAACAATAAAACACATACTCCTCCACAACATGTCAACATTTAACCTACCCGACGATACTTAACCACCTTAGAGCAGCATCACATAAAAGTGGAAATTAGTATGTATATATCATATTTACTCGAATCTAAGCCGCCATCGATTCTAACCCACACCTCTAATTCCCAAAATATTTTTTTGAAAAATGTTGTCATTGATTCTAAGCCACGCCTCCAATTCTTTACACATTTTAAGAGAAAATAAAAATGTGTAAAAGGCTCAATAATACCCAATACTTAAGAATTTTTTTAAAAAAAAATTAATGAAAATTGAGCTGATTATCAATTAATTTTACTAGCATTAAAACTTTATAATGCCAACATTAAACTATAACTACTCTAACGTCAGTATCATGTTTCGAAAATGATTCCTCGTTCCCATTGTTACAGTTGATTTTGGAAAGGGTGCCGTCGTCACCATTGTCCCACACGGTCATATCATTTTGCTAACACCATAGACGTAAATTTGTTTCATCTGTGTCAAATTTTCAGTGACCACTGCTCTATTTCCATTTCTTTCTGTATGTTAAATTGTGTCCCACTTCGAGCTTGTGTTATAATGAACTCGTCTGGATGCTTCTACCGACATACACTCATGGACAAAAAAATTAGAGCACCAAGAAAGATTCGTCAAAATGAAACGAAATTATACATAAGTAATGACTACTTTAATATAAGTAAATGATTATATATAGAAAATCAAATTAAAGGGATAATTTATTTCAGAGAAAAAGGCAAAAGAACGGAGGATTTAATACCTTGTTGAACCCCCTTTAGCGCGAATGCACGATGCGATACGATCGGGCATTGAGGCATACAAGTTCTGTATGATGTCTTGAGACATTTCGTTCCATATTTGCTGTAACATTGCCTCTAGTTCGTTTAAACTCGTGGGATGCCTAACTCGATGTCTCAGATGATTCCAGATATGCTCGATTGGAGACAAATCTGGGGATCGGGCAGGCCAAGGAAGGGTAGTAACAGTGCGGAGACAGTCTTGTGACACCCTGGACGTGTGTTGTCTTGTTGAAAAATGGCTCCTGAGAGCCGTTGCATGAGTGGCAACACATGTGGTTGCAGGATGTCATGGACATACCGCTGAGCTGGCATGGTGCCACGGATCAATACTAGGGGTGACCGTGTATTGTACGCAATGACACCCCATACCATCACACCAGTTGTGGGAGCGGTGTGTTGCTGTAAAGTAAAGGATGGATTGAGGCGTTCACCACGAGGTCTCCACTCACGACGTGGCCGCGGTAGCCGAGTGGTATAGGTATCAGACCGTGGCTTTCTTTGTCATGGGTTCGAGCCCAGTACCACTAAAGACCCGCCGTGTAGGGCAGCGATGCACGTTAAATCTGTCGAGAGCTGAAACGTCCTCCCGTTGGTGTGGTTTGGTAGTTAGGAGAGGGGGTGCCAGCTCAGGTGTCATCCACGTCACTTGACCATGGTTCAAAATTACGTGGTCCATCGCCAAAAGCCCTCGTATAGCTGAAAAGTGTGACGTTAATATTCAATCAATCTCCACACACGAACACGATTGTCATCACTGCCGAGACTGAATCTGGATTCGTCGCTAAAGACGACCTGGTTCCATTTCGGTGCAGTCCAGTTTCCTCGTGCGTGGCACCACTTCAAACGGAGGCGTCAAGGGCAGCACACTTAATGGGTGCCACGATCCCAAATGTCCTACAGCCAGGCGCCTTCTCAATCTCCACACACGAACACGATTGTCATCACTGCCGAGACTGAATCTGGATTCGTCGCTAAAGACAACCTGGTTCCATTTCGGTGCAGTCCAGTTTCCTCGTGCGTGGCACCACTTCAAACGGAGGCGTCAAGGGCAGCACACTTAATGGGTGCCACGATCCCAAATGTCCTACAGCCAGGCGCCTTCGCATGGTTCGAGAAGACACAGGGCCTCTAATGAAGATGCTACCTGTGCCTGGATGGCGGCAATGAAGCAGTTGGCCATACGCGCGCATTTCCCTACGATGTGGTGGTCTTCTCGACGATTGGTCTGTCGAGGGCGTCCTGAGCCTGGTGTTCGTGTAAATGACATTTCTCGGATCCACTGGTCCCAATACCTCCTCACAACAGAATCAGAGCGGCCTAATTAACGTGCTGTTCACCTAGCTGACCCCACAGCTTTCATCAAGCCGATGATTCTCCTCCTCTCAAACTACAACAGCTGCTCATATTATATTCGAAAACGGCGTAATGGCATGTCTACCGCAGTTCTTACTTTGTAAACGATTCAGCACACTCAAACAAGCTTTGGGTACCTGTTTTATTCTCCATGGAGTACGACGTTAAACGCCCTCTACCAGAATGCGCAATCACGCTGCATTTCTAATCATTTGCGTATCTCCCCGACATCTACCTTCATGCCAAGTTTCGTTATGGTCCTGCAATTATTTCTTGGTACGCTTATTTTTTTGTCCATAAGTGTGTTTGAAGTTTAAGTCAGCGTTTCTCAAACTATGGGGATCACCCCTGGGAGGGGGGAAGTGATAACCCTACACGGGGTGGAGGGAAGCAGTAACTTCTCGAAAATAAAAGATTATTAAAAAAAGTATTCATTTAAAGAAAGCAAAACAAAATATACATTTTGTCATAATAAAAATAAAATACACATGTATTAATATAATAGCTAATATAATATATAACACTAATAAATGTACCACAGTACTGCACGCTGTATTTGATAATTAATTTATGAATACTCTCAATATAATACTTATCCTATTAACTATTATACTAGGATAAAACACTTATCCTATTTCTTGAATGTAACTTTCTTAAAATATTTATTGTTTAAAAGTAAGGTATACAAAATTGAATACTTATCTTGATACTTAGTTCAGTTAATAATTAAGGTCGTATTGTAGCTGTAGCGTTAAAGTACATTATTATTGCATTCAATGCATTATTACTGTAGAGGGACAAGGGTAGGCCCGATGAAAATTAGCATTTAAAATTGGGTGGCAAATATAGAAAGTTTGAGAAAAACTGTTTTGAGTTACTAAAAGAAATAGAATGCAAAAGAATTTCCTAAATATGAGCAAACAACGATGTTTAGGATAAACTGAATACAGGAGATAAATTGCGAATGTGATAAGTCATCGATGCAAGGGATGGAAACTCAATTTCTGTCAACCAACGTTTTCAATTCGATTCTAAGCCGCATCCGATTTTCCGTATCCCTGGAAAAATAGTGCGGTTTAGATTCGAGTAAATATGGTATACACACATACACATATATGTATATATATATATACATGTATGTATTATTTGGTTCTTCCTACAGAGTTGATAAAGGGGAAGGTTGGTGCCTTCAAGCTAGTTTAACCTCACTTATTCGGTAATAAATCCGAAATTGCTTTTTGTCTCACTTGGTTCTTTTTTTTCATTGTTTTTCTTTTATATATATATATATATATATATATATATATACACTGGTGTGCAAAAATTAAGGACGAAGTCGAAAAATTAGCATATCAGCTGAACGAAGAGGCAGAGCAGACAGAAAGACCAATCAGGAGATTAAGTAAGGTGATGTACGGTAGCACATGCGCAGATATGCAGGTAAACGTAATGGGGGAGTGTCTGAGTAGTATAAAGCATGTTGTCGGTGTAAGATCAGTATTTCTGGCAAAGAGATTGCACGCCGTATAGCAGTTAAAATCACACCGAGTTGCTGCCTCAGCGACAAATGGGGAATAATCAATCTGTTAGACGACATCTGGATGCTTTTACCCGAAGTCGAATCATTGGGAAGTTAGAGGAAGGCCGCAGTGTGACAACTGTGACTGCAGAGTTCGGAATTGCTCACAGCATCATTTCACGACTCTGGAGACATTTTCAAACTACAGGGACAGCTATCCGGGGGTTCAGTAGTGGTCGTCCACGAGGAATCACACCCGCAGATGACCGGTACATTGTCTTACAGGCCAAAAGAAACAGGCGGCAGACAGCGGAAGAAATCGCTAGACACACGACACAGGCGACTGGACGACCGATATCGCGTTTTACCGTGGCCAGAAGACTGCACGGTGGTGGTCTGTTTGCACGACGCCCTGTACGGTGTGTACCTTTAACGCCTGCCCATCGGAGAAGGCGTTCTCTGCGGTGCCGGGAACACCAGAATTGGAGAGACAATGAATGGGGACGAGTACTCTTTACAGATGAGAGCAGATTCAGTTTGAGTAGCGATTCTCATCGCATACTCATCTGGAGAGAGCGGGGAAGCCGCAATCATCCCTCGAACATCATTGAAAGGGACATTGTATGGAGGTCGCGGTGTTCTCGTTTGGGGAGGCATCATGCTTGGTAGTCGTACAGACCTTCACATCTTCGACGCAGGTTCAGTCAACGGGACCCGTTATTGTAACGAGATTCTTCTTCCATATGTGCGTCTTTTTAGAGGCGCTATGGGTCTGCAGTTCCGTATGGATTCTGAACGTATGGATTGGCCGGCACGATCTCCGGATCTCAATCCCATCGAGCATGTATGGTATTTTCTAGGCAGACGCTTGGCAGCTCGTACCTTACCACCAGTAACGATTCGGGAGCTTCGATTGGCGCTGCAAGACGAATGGGCAGCAATGCCTCAACAACTCATTGACACCCTCATTCTCAGCATGGGCAGACGCAGTGAAACCTGCCTAGCAGTCAGGGGAGATCATATCCCCTACTAAAGACCGGATGTTTCTTGCTGGACACTCATCACAGGGATGTTTCGGCCTTCAGTCGCATTGCGCTCCATGCTACTTTTTCAATCAAGCTTCTTTTTATCCCTCTGATTTCTCTTTTAGTAAGTGTTGCTTACATTACACATGTCCTTACGTATTGGGGATCTTACCGTATTAAATGTGTTGATTTGGAAAGCTTTTGTACCAAGTTATATTGAAAACACCGTCCCGTCCTTAATTTTTGCACACCAGTGTATATATATATATATATATATATAAAGGGTGTTTTTTTAGAGGTATAGAACTTTAAATTGCAATAAAACAACGATGTATTATTCGATTGACATGAATTTTTTTTATTCGAAAGATAGTCTTGTGGCAATACACTTTAAATATGATTTCTGCCATAGGACTGCCACGGCTGGCTCGGATGTAGTCCAATCTGGACGTCCAATTTTTGATGACTTTTTCCAACATTTGTGGCCGTATATCGGCAATAACACGGCGAATGTTGTCTTCCAAATGGTCAAGCGTTTGTGGCTTATTCGCGTAGACCAATGACTTTACATAGCCCCACATGAAATAGTCTAGCGGTGTTAAATCCCAAGATCTGGGAGGCTAATTCACAGGTCCAAAACGTGAAATTAGGCGGTCACCAAACGTGTCTTTCAATAAATCGATTGTGGCACGAGCTGTGTGACATGTTGCGCCGTCTTGTTGGAACCACAGCTCCTGGACATCATGATTGTTCAATTCAGGAATGAAAAAGTTAGTAATCATGGCTCTATACCGATCACCATTGATTGTAACGTTGTGGGGCCTTCATCGTTATTGAAGAAGTACGGACCAATGATTCCACCAGCCCATAAAGCGCACCAAACAGTCAGTTTTTCTGGATGTAACGGTGTTTCGACATACACTTGTGGATTAGCTTCACTCCAAATGCGGCAGTTTTGTTTGTTGACGTAGCCATTCAACCAGAAGTGCGCTTCATCGCTAAACAAAATTCGCTTATGAAAATCGAGAACAACGGCAATCTCGTTTTGGGCCCATTCGGCGAATCTACGCCTTGCTTTATGATCGTTTTGATGAATTGCCAAACCAAACTGAGAATAAATCCCTTGACAGCTGTTAAATCGGTCGCCATCTTGGAAAGTAATATCAACTTAAACTTCTATACCTGAAAAAAAACACTCTTTATATTGATTCAATTTTCATTCTTTTCTCTTATATTTTTATTACGTTAATTGTTGTTATGTTCATTGTTCTTATTATTTATTTTTTCTTGTTTTTGATGTATATACACTCTCTTGCAAAAAAATCGAAACACCAGGAAGGAATTGTCCAATAGTGATGAAATTACGTAGGCAAAGATATCGTGATCAAACATGCAAATGATCACATTTCCAAGGTCAATGAGCATGAATTGCGGTCGTAGTGCGTATTTCTGATGAGCAACTCGAAGAATATAAAACCGGTAATAGATGCTGAAAATTTATCTTTATTCATTTTTACCGTTGTGATTCCCTGGAGAAAAAACGAATATAACATGCTCTTATAACATTTTTGAGACCTTATAGACAGTAGAATGACTTCGAACGTGGTTGCATTGATGAAATGCGTGAAGCTGGGTTGTCATACTGAGCAATAAATCGTCACCTGCAACGTACAGACACAGCTGTTTAAAGGTGCTGGCAGCAATGGTTGATGCGAGGAACTTATTGACGAAATGAACGCTCTGGAAAGCCAAGATGCTCAAATGCGAGGCAAGATCGGATACTTGTTCAAAAGGTCCGGACTTCTCCTACGGTGTCTATTCAACGTACACGTACTATGGTCTCTTTACTAACCCCCCTCGTGGTACCTACCACCCTTTTACGGTGCTTAGCTAAGTCAGGGTTACGCCCAGAGAGCTCTTTTATGATGCCTGCCTTTGACCCCACAACAACGGCGGAATCGTCTGGAGTGGTGTGGCAGCCAATCATCATGGTTTCAATCGGACTGGCATCGCATAATGTTTAACGATGAATCTCGCTTTAATCTTGAAGCAGATGACCATAGTCTCTGTGTCTGAAGACGCCGGGGCGAACGGTTTCAATCAGCCTTTGTTTTACAAAGTTATACAGCCATAACTCCTGGTGTAGGCTGCTATCTCATTCGACAGCAGGTTATCTCTAATCATCCTCCATACATCTTTAACAGCTCAAAGTTATGTTGATACCATCCTTCGGCCGGTTATATTACCCTTCATCGCACGTCATCTAGGGCCAGTTTCCAACAAGATAATGACAGGCCCCATACCACTTGCATATCTCTGGTGTGCCTTCATGCCGTTAATACTCTTCCTCGCCCAGCAATGTCACTAGACCTTTCCCCAATCAAACATATCTGGGAGATGGAAAGGCACCAGATCCGGACACCCCAAAATATCGCAGATCTGGAGCAACAACTGGTGAATGCCAGGCAGAATGTATCTTAGGATGACATTACAAACATCTTTCACTCTCTACCAAAATGTAAACAAGCAGGTATCGCTAACAGGGTAGTTCCACCAACTACTGATTTGATCATTCAAGTTGTAATCGAGACTTGTGGATGGGCCCTATGGCCTTGATATTTTTATCACCTTATTATATGTGTATGAGCTGTGCATATATTTAATTACATTACAAACAACCATTTCCCTGATGGTGCTTCAATTTTATTGCAAAAGAATGCATTAATCAATACAGTACATATTTCTCATGAAGATGATGTAAATCACTAAAGTAAAAATTGTCTCGTTAATTTTCTTAAGAAAAATTACTTAAAATAAATATTACGGGATAGAAAAGAAAACAGTTATATTTCAAAATAGGTTTAATAAAATATAATTAATATTCCACATATTTAAGGAAACTTTCCCCCTTTTTTTTTAATTCCATTACATAAATAGTATTTTATAGATCATATTATTCCAAAGCATCATTAAATTTAATTATTATAATTAAAATAGTTTGATGAATTATTTTAGCGTCTTAGCGAGGAAAATAAATACACGAGTTACTGTTAAATAACTATTACGAGCATAATTTTAAATTATCACTTCATTATATGAAATAAAAGAGTTTTTGTGAGTATCGATTATTCAAATAAGTATATTTCAATTTAGCTAATAGCGTTTAACGTGAATGTATTGTTTTTGTTTCGAGCAATACGCAATTTCTTTATTTCAAAGTTTTCGGGGAATTAACTATTTTCATCTAAGTATTTTCTTAGAAAAGTTCAGCCATTTCTCAAAGTCTTTAAAATAAAGTTATCCAACTTCTTCCGACAACTTTTTTTTTAAAAATTGGAGATATATGGAGGTTTTTTTTCGTAGTTTTTAGATTTATTTAGAAAATTTAAGAAAAAGGCTAAAATTAAGAAGAGAAAAATAAATTAATACTACTAAAATGGGAAAAAATGGGTAAAAATTGACAAAAATTGCATACATGGGGCCGCTCTGTACAAATAGTAAATGAACAAATTTTTAATTTCTCAATTTTGATCTATTACTTTGCTATTCCTTTTTGAAATGGCCTTCAGGATAAGAAATATATTCATTTTTACAAAAACTATAGCACTTTATCTTAGTTATTATATGAAATTGCTTAAGGTATCCAAACACGTTGAAAATGACCAAATTCGGACAAGACCGATATTTTGTTTTCTATTTTATTTAATACATCTATGTTTTGGCTTTACAAAACATACTTTGTTTTGATTCTATGCTTCTTAGAGGCCAAGTTAGAAAAACCAGAAGTGGGTCTTTGATCTACCAGAAGTGGGCATTTAAATTGTTTGAAATCTATCATGGCGAGTCTGATCACACAAAATATTACAAATGTATTTCTGTAAAACTTTTTACACCTGATATTTATGCTATTTTCTAGAGAATGTACTAAAATATTTCTTATAGTATGAATTTTATTTGAGTTAGGGCATATTATTTAAATAATGGTCTCATAAAGGCGTTATTTTTCTTAAAACGTTAACTCAATCATCTCTAAAAGTTTCAAATTTTAATAAAACATTAAAATTTTAGTTTCTCTAGATAAATGCCTCTAAATTGTTTTGGTAATTATTTTACTAATATAAGTTAATTACTTTTTTCTCTAATTGCTTTGAAGTTTTACAAAAATATTGCTAAAATTTCACATATAATTGTGATTTTTATGAAATTCTGGCAATTTATTTTAAATATTGTTGATTAAATATTAGTATTTATTGGTATCGAATCCTAAAAAAGCCTTTATATGTTTAAATATGTTATTTTGTCAAAAAGTACTCTGAACGTGTTCGGATACCTTAAGAAAACAATGATTATATTCACATAAAGAGCTGTAAATTTTGTGATTGATAAAGCTGAAGGTTAAAACACTTTTACTGTTATACACAAAAAATTTCAGCAAATTATTTTAAAAACTTTTTGAGCAATCGCTGTCCCCGTTTGAGCATTTCGAATAAAACGCGTTTTAAATTTTGACATCTTATGTAAATTTATGGCATCTGCTTTTACTAAAACACTTGTAGTTTTTGTTCTAATGAATGGAAAATAAAAAAATGGTATTTTTATAAATCTAATAAGCTGACCTTTAAAATAAAACCATAAAAAAGTGTCATTTTTCTAAAAAAAACATGATTTTAGGGAAGTCGGATACCTTAAATAAAAAATCGAGAAAAATGCATAAAAGATGCCGATATTTCTTTTGAAGTTACAATTCTTGAATATATTGTTGTGTATCATCTGTTCAAAGAACCCGAATTTCAAATTAAGATTCTCTGAATTATTGTTCAACTTAATTGTGAGTTGAACTAAAAAAATTTTAAAAAACTTTTTTTCTTTCTTTGAAAAACGGTAACATATTTTATTTCATGCAATTCGTTAAAAATATATATGACTTCCTGGAATAATTAATTAAGTGTTATAATTAAGTTAATTAACATATCTTGGTTTCGAGTTTTGAACTATTCCTCTCAAAAGCATAAGTTATCGTTTTGAAACAATCCCATTCATAATTGATTTTCCAAATTAGTTCTTTCCTTTAAATGCGGGTTTCTAAGAAACGATAGATCGATATTTGTGAAGAAAAAAAAATACTTTCAAACCTCTATGATACTTTTCTTGTATTTTATGTGGCTACGCTTTCTCTCTTCGTTGATTTGTTCTGAACGTTGCAATCACTTACATTTTTGTAAGATAAATTCATAAAAGAAAGCATTCTGAAGGAACAAGAAGAAATACTGAAAATATTCGGATATTGTAGCAATTTGTATCTTTCTCTTCATTTTATCAAAGCTTTAGAGACCCAGTTTCAGTTCCTACACTAGTAGTTTAAATCTTTTTTTAAACAAGCATAACCACTAATGAATGTATTCAAGAATAAGAATTCTAGTTTTAAAAAAAACCATATTTTGCTATGCCAATCTATGAATATATTCATTGGTGAAATTTTTATTTAAGAAGAATTTAGCATAATCGTACCCGGAGATGTACATAACAACAACGAAGCAATTTTTTTTTTGAAATAGAAATACAATTAAAAGATAAAGTTATAACTAGATAAAAGAGATGAATTTAAATTCAATTTTATAAAAGTACTTCAATGGAAAGAAATGTACATATTTTAATATTCAGAAATATTAGTATTAATTACATGCAACGTAACAAATTTTTTGTTTCAAAAAATTCAGAAAAAAATAATAAAAATTATAAACTTTTTTATCAAATACTGTTTAATTCAAAAATACCCAATTAATTTTATTAATAGATGTTTGTATAAAGAAATTCTAAATAATAAGGATTAAGTTCTTTAGAAGATAAATAATTTAATTGTATAGGTTTTATCTTTTTTCCTAGTTAGATATACTTATAGTTACCAACATATTCAAATTATAGTTAAATTATTTATCCCTTTAGTTTTATTTTAACCATAGTTATATTTTATAGAAAAATACAAATATATTCCTAGAGTTTCTCAAGTAACTGTAGTATTTATCTTTATACTCTTGTACTACATAACTATTTAAGTACTATTAATTTATACTTTTCGTTAAGTGTTACAATTCAGCCAATAATATGCTTTTAATTTGTATTTGGGTCCATGATCCAGGAATAACTTGTTTATTGCACACAGATTCAACGTGGGCTATACATTTTTGAATACAATTTTAGGTTAGTAAACGTTTCTTATAATAGAATTAGAAATCCTGTCCATTATTTCCAATAGTATTTCGCTCAGTATTATAAACAGAAAGAGGGAAAGTTGGCTAACCAAAAAACTTGTTAAACACCCCTTTTATATAAATTTTTTATATATGACAGCTGTCCTAAGTCAGTAATGTTTATAATACTGAAAAATATTCTTATTTTTTAAATTCTAATAACTGTTTTAAATTCCAGTATTTGTTTTTGTATGTTTTAGTTTCATTTACCTTTAGAGAGAGAGAGTTATAATTATTTATGTCTCTATAGTAGAGAATAATTAACTATATATATGTATGTAGTACTGGCCTCTACTACCAGCCCATACTACATCTGTTCTACTTTGAACGTCTTTTGCACATATTTGTTGGCACTCGCAGTGTTTTGGGAGCTCGCATGCTTTTAGACTTTGGAGGTTAGAGGACGCCATTACTAGAAGAAATACGACGGTCCCTCGTGTGCATTAGAAACTCCAGAGAGATGGATATTAAATGAGACGATCCCCCGTCAGCGAATAAAAATGTGCAAATATATATTGTTTCAGTATTATAATCGTGAATGATTTAACTTAAAAGTTAACTGAAGACGTGTGTGCCTTGCCTTGCTTTGACGGCCAACCTGCATCACGACATGTGTGTGTGTGTGTGTGTGTGCGTGCGTGCGTGCGTGCGTGCGTGTGTGTGTGTGTGTGTGTGTGTGTGTGTGTGTGTGTGTGTGTGTGTGTGTGTGTGTGTGTGTGTGTGTGTGTGTGTGTGTGTGTGTGTGTGTGTGTGTGTGTGTGTGTGTGTGGGTGTGTGTGTGTGTGTGTGTGTGTGTGTGTGTGTGTGTGTGTGTGTGTGTGTGTGTAATAAAAGTTATAGTATTGCATACTATGCCATATTTTGTCGTGGTTGATTTTAATATGGCAAATCAAAGGTAGAGCGTGGGCGGTGGTGTGTGAATGATACTATACTATCGAAGAAGCAGGAATCTCTTGAAAGGATTAACTCCAATTTATTGCACTTCTTGAAACATATAGCATATTACAAATATAAAGATGGGTCTGTACATCACAGACAAGGACAATCACAAAAACACACAAAGCGTGATAGCCGGCTGACTATATGATTGCAGAGAGACGAGAACAGAAGAGAGAGAGCGTGCCTGATTTCCAGATCTCGGTATTTATGGGCAATGGGACGTCACGTGATTTTAGGAGGTGGATGGAGATAGTTTCATAAGCTCCCGGTAGGTGGGTAAACAATTAAAATAATTACATGGTTGTCCTGAAGGACTGGATATTAAATAATGCAAGAGCTGTTACAATTAAATTATTGAAGTTATTACATTTATGTAATAAAATAAAATAATAAGTGAGAGAAAGTTGTAATACCTACAAGACCAAAAAAGACAGAAATTGGATTCCACGGAACATAGAAATTGAAGATACCAAAAGAGTCTTTGGACTAAAATGGAGACCTATTATGATTTCTAAAGCTGTCGATAAATTAGGCTAGCATAATTAGGATTAAGCAATGCTTGATGGTACCACCTTCCCATATAAGGCTAAAGTTTATATATATAAAAATATATAAACATAAACTTGATAAAATATAACTCAATTGAACAATCTTTTTCCATATGGAAACAAAATTAAATACAAGAGCAAAATTAATGAAGTTAAAAGTTTGCTGCACTTAGACTTACAAACGCATCATTTAAACATAATGAAAAAAATTTACCGAGTAACACTGGAGTTTACTAATATTGAGTATGATAGTCACACTATTTGCGTCTATTTTCATAATGATACCCGATTGAAAAAACCCAAGGAGATTAAAGTTTACGAAACTGCCTTCAAACATACATTCGATTCTGCGCAACATATTAATTCTTTTAACCCTTTATCTACCGCATTATGATTTACTGCAGTTTTTTTCATGCAATGTTTTTTTAATCCCTACATTGAAAATTATGGTATATTCATAAAAAAAATACTCAACTTTGGGAAATTTAATCCATTAGAGCTAATTAATTAATTAAAGATATTCAATTGTAAAATTAATTATAGACACTGTTCACTTAAAATAAATAGTCCAATCGTTTCCTAAGGTCTTCATTAACATACAAAAAAAGATAAGACACTTAACTTTTGACATTAACTACTTTTTTGGAACAAAAATGACAATATTTGCAATCCACTGAAAACGCAATTTCTGCTATAAAACTATTCGACTTCTCCACTAAAATACTCATCGCAGAACCCGTGCTTCCATATATCTTGGAAGAGTGGATTTAAAAGAATATTCCTGCTAAATATCGTCAGAGTATTCGTAAAAATGGCTATTCTATGTAATTGTAAAGTTAGTGGGACTTATAAGTACCGTCGGTAGATAAAGAGTTAAAAAACAGAAGAAAGCCCGCATAAAAAACTGGAATAATATTGGTTTGCATGTTTTTTATCAACTCTAACTATTATTATTTATTATCATTACTGATATTTTGTTCAAGAAAAATATAATTACAAATTTTATCAAAATAAAAATTATCTGAAATGGTCTTTATGAATGTTTGAATAAATTGCTACATAAATAATCAACAACGTAAGCAATATTATATAATTTATTATTTATATAATACTTAAAATTTGTAAGTAGATAAACATTATTATATTCCTTTTTAATGACCTTTATTACGATTTTTCCTTAGTTTTAGTCTGATAAATTTCATACTTCAGCTGATGAAAACTCAACGAACTCATTAAATTCAAAATAAAAACAATAATACAACAAATGTTTTTTTTCTTTTATTTAATTAACTAAATGGAGACAAATTTTTACAACTATTTACTCTCTTAAATTACGTATAACTCCCAGAAAAAAATATTCTTTTATTTTCAAAACAAAGCAACGTTCAATATGATAATAAATATTAGGAAGTAAAACTTATGTCATCAAAAGCTTTTTGAGGTAAAGTATTTACCATTTCACTTTACCTCAAAATCTAATCACTTAAACCAGTCTAGCTTTTCAAACAACAACGCTTGAGTGAAACTAAATTACTGAATCAAGTGATAAACTATTTGTTTTCGAAAACTGCAAAAAAAAAATATGGTGTACTGAAACTTAGATCAGTTAATAAAACTCTCTTTTCGCCTGAATCATTTTGAATAAACGTCTATCTTCCTTTAGATTTAATGCATCTTTATGAAAAATATATTTATTCAGTCACTAGAGTTTTATGACATATTCCTAGAAGCACTTTATTGACTTCCAGCCTACAAATTTTTCATGCTTCTTTCTCAGACAAGTAAGTTGAATGGCACTTGTGTTATAAATTTTAAAAATAGTTAAACGATTTCCGACAGCCGTGCTTTTCATTCTTTTTTAAAAATTGATCTCATAAACAAGATAAAAACTTAAGTTCAATGTCTCTAAGTTTAAAACTGAGACAGAGAGTAATACAACTCAAACATCTCTTTAAATTTTTCATGTCAAAAAGTGTCACTTCTTTTTGTTAAAGTTCTTAATCTAATTCTTAACATTTTAGAAGGAACAACTGTCGTGTAGAATGTAATTTACAAGTTTTATCTTTGAATAATGCAAGAAATAATTTTTTCTAAGATAATTTATTTTAAAGTACGTAAAACAATCTAAATATGAGTATTGTAACACGGGTTAACTTATAAGTATATACATACAAGGCTTGACACAAAAAACGAGACTAAGTGCATAGCTTCAAAAAAAGAGTGGAGTTGGCAACAACTGCTTTAGTGAAGTCATCCCACGTACCTCCTCTATCCATGCGGCCAGTTAATTGATCCCTCAGTTGGGAATGTTGCGTCATTCAGTGAACACATGCAACCGAATTTTGCCGTAAAAATGTCGAATCAACATCAAGTTTCTTGTGAAACTTAAGAAATCAGAAACAAAAAAATTTCAAATATCAATCGAGGCTTATGGAGATGAAACTTTGTATCTTGCTCATGGCTTTGAAAGGAATAAGAGGTTTACAGGAGGAAGGGTTAGTGTGGAAGATGATGAACCTGCTGGGCGCTGAAAGGTCAGCAATTACAGACCAAACATAGACAAAATTCATGAGTCAAATGAGTGGGAACCCCTTCATATCATTGGTCAGACTGTTAATCAATATTACTACATTGAAGTACTAAAAAGACTTCATGAGAAAAGTAGGAAAAAAGACGAGAAAGGGGGAGTGATGAAAGGCTATTGTACCAAGACATTGAATGCATCCTCTCACATAGCCCTATCTGTAAAGCAGTTTCTGACCAGCTTAAACATTACAGTGAGGAAGGGTATCCTCCTTTTTCACCTGACTTAGCCCCGTGCAACTTTTTTTTATTTCGTGCCTTACTGAAAGGAAACCCATTTTACCTCAGTTGAAGAGGTTCAGGCAAAAACGAAACATCTCCAAATCACACACACAATAAGTGTTTCTCCTAATACCAAATACTTCGTTCCAGAATTGTTACCAGCAACGGCAGCACCGAATGCAAAAGTGGGTGAATGCTGAAGGGAAATACTTTGAAGGTGATACTGTGACGGAGAACAGATTTTTTAATGATTTATTGGACGTCTCGTTGTGCGTGTGCGTGTGTGTGTCCCACCTCGTACATATATATATTATGCCATCATAGAACTTCTTTGCATTTTATTTATACCCCAGACTCAAAATATTACATTATTTATTTATTTCAATACTAGCATAAAGATGTTAAAGAAACAAAAATAAATGCCTTTTCTTTTAGAATATAGGAGACGATGAGTTAATTTTATGCCATTGTGAAATTTCTATCGAGGAAACTTATCTCAAATAAACTGATTTTATTCGTAAATCTTATCAAAGGAAATTTACTACTTTCTGTTAAACTAAACGAAAATAAAAATAATTTAAATTTTTGTATTTTTATTATAACATTTAGAAGCTAACTTTTATTGTAAATCTGAATTTAAAATACGTTTTAAGTAATAAATTTTGCTTGCATCACATTTTCTGCGATAAAAGCTATATGTTTGAGAAAGCATCATTCAATTTAATTTATGAATTATTTACTGAATTCTTATAATTTCCCTCATATTGTCTTTCAGATTAGGAGAAATTCAAGTCACACGTAATGAAACAATGTATATTGGGGATCATGATACACAAAAGAAGCTCATGCGTTGTATTTTCATGCTAAAAATGAAGCTTATTTTCATTCTTACTGCAGTGTACACCTGCAACTCATAGAATTGCTTCCCATGAAACTACAAATTTATCTCATAAATTTGTTCACATAAAAATTTATTCTTCAGTTTAAGATATGATATATAATTTTAAATGAGATATATTTTATTATATTGTTACGTGTTGATCGGGTTTCGAGGATTTTACACAAATCAGTTGAAAAGAATAAGGCAATTCTTTAAGCAATACTAACTAATCGCTGCTAAAAATAATACTAACTCGTTTCGGCAAGCATCTCTCTATTTATAGGTCCGGCGGATCCTTGAAGAAAAATCCGCTTGCGTCATAGGTCGTGAAATTAGTGTACTTCTCCACAAATTTCCAGAAGAATCCAGAAGTTCCCAAACTCACCTACATGGTTGCCAAGTCACCAAATTGGTCGCCAACTTGGTCGCAAAAATTATGCCAACTTGGCTCTATCGCCAAGATTTCACCATATTCCCATTAAATTGCCATTACAACGTAAGGGACGGCATTGCTTTCGAATATTACAATCTTAACATAAAATAAATAACATAGAGTAGTACAAATGCAATACACATCCAAATACATTTACACTATTTTACAAAAAATTCATAACAATATATATGTTTCAGATAACTTTATAAAACCTTATTTTTATTTCTAATCAGCAAAAATTTTTTAAATATATGAACCCCTTAACAGCGCGATCGAATTAATTAGATCATGTTAAACTCGTAAAACTGTGCACAATCGAGATAATTCGAGCGGTGTCGTATTTTACGATGATGTAATGTTCACATTTGAATGTAAGTGGTCGCGGTTTACACTCGTGGGACTGTCAGCGATCCATCGTTGTTATTTCGTAAACTTAGATAATGTTTATAACAAATTTAGATAAATATTATGAAAGAGTTTTTTTTTCAATTGTTAAACATCAGCATTTGGAACGCATATGATTTGTATAAAAAATTCCTGGTGAAAAAAATTTAGATTTCAGAAATATAAATTAGTATAAAGACGTATGCAAATTTATCATAGCGATACAAATGTAAAAAATTGGGAAGATCAAAATTTTCTGGAATACTACGACTAACAGGACATGATTTTCGTACAGTTTTGTTCCACCTACATCAAAACAAGTAATATAAAAAAAATTAAAATCAATTCCAACTTAGGTCAACAAAGAGAATAACTTTATTTTAGTTACATTTTATTAAATAATTACAATTAATATAAATATGTATATGCACATGATAGAATCACAATATTAAGTAGCAAAATAGAAAGCGATTTCCTATTCTATACACGGGGCTGGACTGTTATACTTTTGTTTGTTACTATTTATTCATTCATAAATCACATTTTTAGAAATTTGGCAACTCCAGGTAGGATTCTATCCCACGACCTTTCGATTAGAAGTCCAACGCGCGATCCATTGTGCTACAGGGACACAACAAGTGATTTTCCTTTTTATGTATGGTGTTGAGCCATAATTTTTATTTGTTACTATTTATTCATAAAATATTTTAACTAATGAATTTATATTTGAAAAAAAATATACTAAGATCAAGTGTCATCCACTACAAGTTTAAAAAAATGAATTTGAACTTGAATGTATGAATAGAAAGTATTTTATTAACGATTGGAAATTTGAACAAAATATATATATATATATATATATATATATATATATATATATATATATATATATATATATATATATATATATATATATATATATATATATATATATATATATAAATAACGTATTGGCCGAGTGGTATAATTTGTCGAGTGTTAGTAGGTTTTCATTAAAACGTCTTTGAAATGGACGTTCATTTTTATTTTCACATGACACATCAAAGGCGTTACGACAGTATAAAACATACGAAAACAACAAGGACAAAGAGAAAAGCAGCAGCGACATGTCCGGGAACAAAACACAAAGACAAACTGCAAACGACGACGATTACATGATGAAGGCAAGCAAACAAAGAGACAAGCAGCGACATGTCCGGGAACAAAACACAAAGACAAAGAGAGCGACCACACAAGATTTTCGGATTTTATACTGGCAGTGGCAAGCGCGTGACTATTATGTAATAGTAGTTCTAATTGAATGAAATGGGTGAGACAGGGATTGCGGAAAATCGTTGATTACGATTACGATTAAAGTATTATTTTTAAACCAAAGAATTAAAGCTTGTGTAAATGTTAGGAAAAAGAGTTAACAAAAGGATGCTAGATGGAATTATTGCATATATATATAGGGAAATTATGAACTAATTGTAGGATTTGAAAAAGAAGTTCCCACAAGATGTGTGTTGTGTTAAAAGGGGATAGAACAAAGGGAAAGGAAAAAGAAAAAGAATCGTTACTTGTGTAATAATACCAATGTTGGGCTATATGCTGCACCTTGCTTCTAAATATATCACACAAAAGAAAATTTCAATTTTTTTTTAAAAATAAATACTGTTATTATTATTATTATTATTATTTCTGCTGAAAAAGTATAAATAAATCTTTTTTGTTGATAAAAATATGGGTTTTTACCGAAACAACTATTTGAAAAGAAAGATAATAAAAGTCGATGTACGTGCAAGATTACAATATTCGTTTCATATTTGCAATGTGGATCAAAATTAAAATTAAAATTCTGATTTTTGATTTATTTTTTTATTTTTGGTCAAGCAAAGTTCTAAAATGTGTTTTCTTGAATAAAAAAAATGGATTTTTTTCGTGTATGTCAAGGGGTTAAATCTTCTTGAATATAATGAATAAGAAAATGAATTATATATATATATATATATATATATATATATATATATATATATATATATATATATATATATATATATATATAAATATATATATATATATGTATATAAAGTGTTTTTTCCAGGCATAGAAGTTTAAGTTGGCATTACTTTCCAAGATGGCGACCGATTTAACAGCTGTCGAGTGATTTATTCTCAGTTTGGTTTGGCAATTCATCAAAACGATCATCAAGCAAGGCGTAGATTCGTCGAATGGGCCCAAAACGAGATTGCCGTTGTTCCCGATTTTCATAAGCGAATTTTGTTTAGCGATGAAGCGCACTTCTGGTTGAATGGCTACGTCAACAAACAAAACTGCCGCATTTGGAGTGAAGCTAATCCACAAGTGTATGTCGAAACACCGTTACATCCAGAAAAACTGACTGTTTGGTGCGCTTTATGGGCTGGTGGAATCCTTCTTCAAAAACGATGAAGGCCACAACGTTACAGTCAATGGTAATCGATATAGAGCCATGATTACTAACTTTTTCATTCCTGAATTGAACAATCATGATGTCCAGGAGCTGTGGTTCCAACAAGACGGCGCAACATGTCCCACAGCTTGTGTCACAATCGATTTATTGAAAGACACGTTTGGTGACCGCCTAATTTCACGTCTTGGACCTGTGAATTGGTCTCCAAGATCTTGTGATTTAACACCACTAGACTTTTTTCTGTGGGGCTATGTAAAGTCATTGGTCTACGCGGATTAGCCACAAACGCTTGACCATTTGGAAGACAACATTCACCGTGTTATTGCCGATATACGGCCATAAAAGTTTAAAAAAGTCTTCGAAAATTGGACGTCCAGATTGGACTACATCCGAGCCAGCCGTGGCAGTCATATGCCAGGAATCATATTTAAAATGTAATGCCACAAGATTATCTTTCGAATAAAAAAAATTCATGTCAATCGAACAATACATCGTTGTTTTATTGCAATTTAAAGTTCTATACCTCTAAAAAAAAACACCCTTTATATTTGCTACGATATAAAAGGAAAAGCTAGACATACTAATTGAAGTAACAAAGAACAAATAATTCCAGGAGAAATGAACTTTTTTTTTTCTCTGTAGCTTCACTTTCTAAGAACCAAGTTGGAGATGGACTCAATTGTGATGAAGGTTTTCAGTATATCAGGAAGTAAAAATTGCCCTAACCTTTCCGCGATGGGAACACAGTATATTGCAGACAAATTCATCACTTAGATCAAAGTTCCACCACCATACAAAGATTTAATCAAAATATATATTCGTTTTTCCCTAGAAACCGTAAATCTAGACTATTAACTATAATTCCTTCACTACCTGTTAATAAACAACTTTCTAGTGAATGATGAAGTTATACTACGGCTTCATTTTGTCCTCTTCCAATATATTGGCAGGACTGTTTTCTTACTTTCCTACTATTGCAAATGGAAATTTATGTCCTTTCTCGGAGAAAATAAAAGTTCTGATATATCTGTGTTAGAGATAAGATACGTTTTACTATATATATACAGCATTCTGACATCATTATAAAGGTTTTTTTTATGATATATATACCCTGTTTGAAATACTATACACAAAACTGGACAAATAACTTTGGTTTAATTGATCAAATTAAGATGTGTGAAAAACACTGCTTCTTGTTTTTGTTTTTTATACATCGATCAATTTTATTTAAAGAGATTCACGCATATTCAGATATAATTCAGGATTATAAATTTATCTCTACTTTTATTTTTTATTCATAACTTTTTTTCACTTTAAAGATTCTTTGTAATGTTTTCTTAAAATAATCTATTTTAATAAAGGGTGTTTTTTTAGAGGTATAGAACTTTAAATTGCAATAAAACAACGATGTATTATTCGATTGCCATGAATTTTTTTTATTCGAAAGATAATCTTGTGGAATTACATTTTAAATATGATTCCTGGCATATGACTGCCACGGCTGGCTCGGATGTAGTCCAATCTGGACGTCCAATTTTCGAAGACTTTTTTAAACTTTTATGGCCGTATATCGGCAATAACACGGTGAATGTTGTCTTCCAAATGGTCAAGCGTTTGTGGCTAATCCGCGTAGACCAATGACTTTACATAGCCCCACAGAAAAAAGTCTAGTGGTGTTAAATCACAAGATCTTGGAGACCAATTCACAGGTCCAAGACGTGAAATTAGGCGGTCACCAAACGTGTCTTTCAATAAATCGATTGTGACACAAGCTGTGGGACATGTTGCGCCGTCTTGTTGGAACCACAGCTCCTGGACATCATGATTGTTCAATTCAGGAATGAAAAAGTTAGTAATCATGGCTCTATATCGATTACCATTGACTGTAACGTTGTGGCCTTCATCGTTTTTGAAGAAGGATTCCACCAGCCCATAAAGCGCACCAAACAGTCAGTTTTTCTGGATGTAACGGTGTTTCGACATACACTTGTGGATTAGCTTCACTCCAAATGCGGCAGTTTTGTTTGTTGACGTAGTCATTCAACCAGAAGTGCGCTTCATCGCTAAACAAAATTCGCTTATGAAAATTGAGAACAACGGCAATCTCGTTTTGGGCCCATTCGACGAATGTACGCCTTGCTTGATGATCGTTTGGCTTCAATTCTTGCACGAGTTGGATTTTGTAAGCACGCAAACCAAGATCCTTCCGCAAAATCTTCCATAAAGTGGATGGACACAGATCCAATTCCTGTGCTCGATTGCGGATGGACTCATTCGGGTCTTCCTCTAAGCTACGCTCTACAGTAGCAATAACTTCTGTACGCACTGTACAGCGTCTCTGGGGATGCGAGTTATCAATTAGAGTAAACGTGGTGCGAAAACGTTCCATGGTTAATCGAATTAACTGCTCTGATGGACGATTTTGTCGATGATAAAATGGATGTAGTGCGCGATACGTATTCCGCACAGAACTATTATTTTCGAAACAAAATTGCACAATTTGAAAGCGTTGTTCAGGCGTGAGTCTATTCATGATGAATTGCCAAACCGAACTGAGAATAAATCACTTGACAGCTGTTAAATCGGTCGCCATCTTGGAAAGTAATGCCAACTTAAATTTCTATACCTGGAAAAAAACACTCTTTACTTTGTCAAAACTGAGATAATATTTAAAAATATCTTAAAAGTCATAATGTATTAAAATAAAAATGGCGCCTTAAATTATTTTGATAATATTGTAAGAGTATAAAAGCATGGCGACTATTCTATACTGCAAGCTAGTAAAAAATTTTGTAAAGTGAAAAGTGGAATATCTCATAAGATTTTTCAACGAAATAAATAACTTAAGCATCCGATTAACAGTTTTACTTAAAATAAACAGCAGTTCAAGAGTTAAGAAAACTAAACATATAGCTGAAATTACAGGACATATCCAGACAGAGACATTTAACCTTCTTTCAACCGGTTTGATGTATTAGAAAATAACTGCGTATTTTTTCTTTTTTCGTTTCTTGATTTTCATATATAGATATATCCAGTTTTGCTTCTACATCTTTTTATTTATATTCTCATCACACGTTTTTATGAGAAACTCTTCTCTTTTTTTCAAATTATGTAACAGAAAAAAACCCTTTTAACGATACATTTAGCTATCAAAGTTCGTGTTTTAAAGTAACCCTTTTTGTGTGTAAATCTAAAACTATATAAGGCGCAATTCTTTACTCAATGTTCATATTTGTATAAAATTAGTTATTGTTGCTTCATACAGTTACAAAAAAAGCACTCGAATTTAATAAAAGAAGTGATTTTCCATAGAATTTCTTCTATATCATTTTAATATAAACAAAACATAGAAATCGTAAAAAAAGGACATTCACACATACAAATTTGAATTTTTTAATGAGTTATTTAAATAATCTGTAAAGTGAATGTAATCTCAAAGAGCATAACAAAAAGTTCTGGTTTCAACAAAAATAAAATTTGTGGGAAATTCCAGCGTGATTTTTTTCCATTTCTTTCCTCGATTACAGTTTTGAATGTTATCAAAGCATAATGATCCAGCTTGACAACACAAAATCTTATAAATGTGTGCTTTTGATTTGAATCGGGTGAATCCTAGGTCATGAATTTTAATATTTTGGATTTGTGTCGAGTTCACCCAGAAGACTTAGATAGAATGAAATTTAGTAATATGAATTGTAAATCACAAACACGGTATTTTCGATTCGAATTTTTATTAAGGAGAAGAGGAAGAAAAAAAATATTTTTCAAATTTTATTACCTGTAGTTCGGGAGAAATATGTTAATTTCTGCATAAATCTGAAGCGAATGCGATGAAAAAATATATCCTACGAATGAATTTTATCAACTACTTGGATCCTTCTATTTCAAAGAACGTAAATAGAATTCGAAGTAAAATATGTTTCTTCGAATTCTCAAACATTTTCAAATCTTAAGTAAGTTTTTTCTTAAAAAGCATATTTATTATTTTTCTTATAAGCTTCCTTTACTATTACTTATTTCTCGTCAATATTTTATGGATAAAATGAAAATATAAAAGGAAAAAGAATGTCTGTATTTAATCCCCCATAGCTAAAAACTAATTTAGATTATTCGTATTTATAATTTATTATAATAGAGAGAGTTTGTATAATAACATCATAATAATATACAATCCCCATTCAGAAATACAGGGTGTCCGGGCAAAAAGTATCCAAAAGGAAAGACTTATTATTACGGAATTGCTCATCAGAATGTAATAAACTGTTCATCAGTGGATTGGAAACCCCTCCAAGATTTTTTGGGTCTAGTCCGATTGTCCACACGTGAGCGCATTTCTCGGCAATCGCAGACGATAAACTTTTTACGCTGACTTCATTGGTAAAGATGTGGACGCGACAGTAAAAGGTGCAGTGCGTACTTTGTTTAACGGAATTTAAATCAGCTGCGTGTGTACAGTGACGTATTCGAACAGAATGGAACGTCAACCCTCAGATATCAAAATCCATCCAACAACGGGACAGAACTTTAAAGGAGACGGGAGCTTTGGTATCTCAAAAGCTGGCAAGTTTACTGGCTATCCTTAAGTTTTCGTGATAGAAGGCATTGTTGATCATTTGTAGGAGTCCTAATAAGTCTGTTAGACAAGCCAGTAACAACATTCATTCCATTATGTTCGAACACATCGCTTTATGCGCGTGACTGGTTTAAATTCCGTTAACCAAAGTACGCATTGCACCTTTTACTGTCGCGTCCACATCTTTACTAATGAAGTCAATGTAAAAAGTTTATCGTCAGTGATTGCCGAATAATACGTGCACATGCGGACGATCGGACGAGACTCCCCCCCAAAAAAAACAAGTTTAATAATCACCAATGGCCCCATGGACTTGTCATATATAAAATTATAAACAGAAATTAACACTTATCAAAATAATTTGTACGGTTCATAATCAATCCCTTAACTGCCGATTAAAAGTTACGCGATACGTTCTCCAAATCCACCGTTTTCCACGTAGGTGCGCACGCATGTGAGGTATTGGAGGGGGGAGATGAAAAAGAAATGAAATAGTAAAATCTCTGAAATAACTAAATCCTTCGCAAACACTGTCAACGTCCTTTTATTGCATTCCAAAGCCTTCGGAATAATGTTATGAATAGCAGTGCACGTACAAGATCGTACATCGGAAAGACGTATATATACGTCTGGAGCAGTTAACGCTTTAGCTGAGTGAGGCGTTTACAAATCACATTATTATTGAATTCAATACATTGTTATTGTATGCGGTGGCGATAAAATTATGATTGATTATTGGGTCTCAAATATGGAAAGTTTGAGAAGCACTGCTTTAGCTGGGGGGAGGGGCGAATATATAATTGTTTAAGGCAAATAGTTTTCGAAAGAAGTTAAAAGCTAGTACAAGCGATAATAACATAAAAAAATCTGATCTATGTTATTCTCAAGGCTAAGCCGATACTCTCATGGTAATATATAATGCTTTCCACGCATACAGCATACGGATAACTTCTAACATCTCTTTATAAATTTATTGACTAGTTTGTGAATCAGTGTTTCCTGTACCTAACCCCCTCTCTAGAGAGGCGTGATAACCCTACGTGAGTGGCGCGAGCATATCGAAAAGTCGAAAACAAAATATTATTTAAAAAAATTATTAATTTTCTGAAAGGAAGCAAGACAAAATACATTCTGACATAATAAAAAATAAAATACACATTTACATTGATATAATACACTTATTAAATGTATCAGTCCTTCACACAATGTATTTGATAATTAATTTAACAATACTAAGTTAAAAATAAATTTAATAGTTATTAGTGGGTTGTTATACGTAAAATTACATACAAAAGTTCATACATATTTTGATAATTTGTACGGTTTATATAGTTAGCGATAAAGTATATTATTAATGAATTCAATACATTGTTATTGTATGTAGTAGGCGATGAAAATTATGATTAAAAATTGGGTTGCAAATATTGAAAGTTTGAGAATCACTGCTGTTAATATACATTTTTTAAAAAAATATTTAATTAAGGACTTAAACATATTACAAGTAATAAAATTTTTAGTTTTTTCTGGCTATCTGTGATCAAGAGTTCCCAAAACTTCTGACTATGACATTTATCTTATGCAATAAAGTGTCACGTCACTAATAGGACATAATTTGAGAGTGTGTAAGCAAGGTAGCAAAACCAGTCTATGTCATTTTAGTATAGTTCTAAAACTTGTTCGCAATGTGTCATTCTCGCTAATGATATTGACGAGAAAACTTCACCGCGTACTCCCTGATAGCTCCACTAAAACATGGAATTTTTTTTCTAACACCCACGGTGTGATACTCTTATCTGAGACAGGATGTGAAATAATTATTTTGCTGTCAAAAAAATGTTCCCATCCTGAGAATGATTTTAGCTTAAATTGCTCTCTTGTAAAGTCATTTGTCCATTTTTTTGGCGGATATTTGAACATTTGCCAGACTTTTTGTAAAGAATAAATTGCTTGGTAGCTTGCATAAAAAGCATACATTCAAACATTTGTTTTTAGATTAAAAAAAATAACTAATGTTATAGGGGGAAAAATGAGAATACCTAGCGAAAATTTTATATAAATATGCCAGAGACGTATAAAACACGCTATACGCTTTTTATTAAATTTTTCATTTTCGATGTAATGGAAATTTTTGTGGTAAAAATTCTGCAAAAAATATTCCAATTCGCTATGTAATTTGCCTTTATTGATATGATTTTTCAATAAGGTATATTTAACGTATCTTAGCAGAGTGAGCATAGAAATCATGCAAAAATGAAGAGTTATTACTTTTTTATAAATTTAAGACAATGAAAATTAAAAGGAATATTTAAAAAATGTTTGAGTGTTAATAAGAAAAATAGAAATCGAATTACAAAACACATGTGTATATTTTAATGGGAAACATACTTTTCTTTTATGAGATCGTTTTTCTGTATTACCGTATTTGTTCGAATCTAAGCCACCATTGATTCTAACCCGCACCCCAAATTATCAACACATTTTTGTGAAAAAATTTTAAAAAATAGGTTAAAATGGCCTATTGTTATCCGATGTTTATGAAATTTAAAAAATTAAAATGAGAACTAATAAAAAGTGAATAATTCATTTATTTCCCGAGTATTAAATACTTTGAATGCATACATGAACATGTTATTGCTGTAACCGTCAGTATCATGATCAATTTCCTTCATCCAACAAATTTTTCCACCTTCGATTCTAAACCGTGCCCAAATGTCTGTAACAAAAACAATGAGAAAAAGGTGCGGATGAAATTCGAATAAATACGGTATATATGTTTACAATAATTTGTTAATGGGATTTATATTCATTATATGGGGAAATAATCATTTCTTCTCAAAGTATACCATCTATCTTTATTCCAGCGCTTCGGGACCTGAGAATTCGAATTTCTTTTCCGCCGAACTAGAATCACGAGGAATAACTAGATATTGTTTCTAGTTAAGTCTAACTAGGCCTAAAAATACCTATTACTTAGTATGATCCCAAAGTTCGGGGACAAGGTATAGAAAATCTTACCCTGAATAGTCCACAGCACCGAAGCACAACCACCTTCAAAGTAGTACCCTTGGGCGACGATACACTTCTGCCAGCGTTCGTATAACTTCTGGAAGCACAGATGGAAGCCATTTTTCGCAACACTGCCGTAAAGCTTCCTACGATGATAATTTCATCTCATCTGATGACACAAAATGGTGTCCCTGTAAATGTTTTTTCATTGATGGGAACAGATAAAAGTCACACGGGGCTAAGTGTGGTGAATAGGGGATGCGGAAGCACGTTAGCGCGAGTTTTGATGAGGAGCTCTTTTACCAGTTGGGATCAATGTCCTTGTGCGTTGTCAGGCAGAAGATACTGGTCGTCATTCTGCCAAAACTGAAGTCGTTTACTACGAATGGATTCCCTCAAACGACGTCTTCGAGAAGTGTGTAGCCTCAGCGATTTGTGCAAGTGTTTGGCGACGATCTTTACGAACACATTCAGACACCAATGCTACATTTTCCGCGTTCTGTGAAGTCAAAGGTCATCCAACACGTTCATTGTCTTCGATGGATTCTCGGCCGTCTTTAAAACGCCGATGCTATTTCAAAATCGGGGATCTCACAATGGTAGATTCATCATTCACCTAACTTAGCATTTCCTCATTCTACATTGGTGTTTTACCTAAGCGTGCTAAGCGAATTTAATGTTTAACGCTGTGCAAGAAAAGCCATCTTTCTTACAACGCGGAGCAAAGTTAACTAACTTCGGAAGATGACAGTATCGAGAGAGTTTCGGTCATATAACATGGACTAAACCAAACTGGCCAGGTAGGGGAGGGTTGAGAGACTCCATTTCGAGGGGTTTAACTTTAACTACTTGCTTTCGTCGTCAGCAATGGCAGTAGTCCCTGAATTTTTGGATCGTACAACGTATGAAATGTTTCAGAATTTTAGAGAATGAGATTATCATCTCGGATATCAACATCTGATTTCCCTCTCCCTATTTCCCAATTTATGTGATTCATCCCTAATCAGTCTAACGTAAGCTTTAAGGTAGTGTTAATTTAAAAAACCAGTCTCTTAAAATTGTCATACTTTAGAATTCAAAACCATTGGGTTGGCAAGAATGTAATTTCGGTTTTTTAGTAAGAAATTTTTCTGCCCCAAAAAATAACTTTTAATCTGCCAAACATCTTCCATTCTATTCAATTACCTGAAGTTTTTTTTCTGATAACTTCATGAATCCTCTCTCATTAAGTTTCCAGTACTTATCACCAAAAAACTCAACCAAGTGTGATTTGAGTTCATCGTTGCTATTAAAATTTTTACCACTTAAAAAGTTTTGCAAAATTTAAAATAAATGATGATTAGAAGGTGCAAGGTCAGGGCTATAAAGAGGATGTGGCATTATTTCCGAAAAAATATCCAATAATTTTGTATGTTATACTAAAAATTTTGTTAAATATGCGTCAAGTTTGGACAATATTGTTTTCGATTAATGTTATCGTAGGCAATCCATTTTTCCTCGTCGACCTTGCACCATAGGAATGTCAATTATATCAAAATTTACGATACTTTTTATATGGTAAAAATTTCAGTAATAATGATGACCTCCAGATGCACTTGGTTGAGTTTTTTTCTGACAAGGACCAGAAACTTTATGAGCTCGGAATCATGAAGATGCCAAAAAATGGCAGCAAATAATTAAATAGATTGGAAGATATATATATATATATATATATAGGACTGATTAAAGCTTATTTTTAGTATAGAAATTTTTTACATAAAAAAACCGAAGTTACTTTATTGGCAACCCAATATATTAATTGTTAAAAAAATTTTAACTATTCCGAGAGTGTGCACTCATCTATCTAATAAAAGATTTTTAATGCAGATGAATTTTTTATTAAAGTACTGCGTATGCTCTCTCTCTCTCTCTCTCTCTTCTGTAAAACTGAAAACCCACCATGTAGAGGGGATAATTAAGTTGCAGTGGTATGGAAGTTTAGAGAGCGTTATGCCAGGTAAGGTGTCATCGTTGTCACTAACCGTGTTTCAAAATTATATCTTTTACCAATAGCCCACGGGCTCATCTGAGTGTAACATTAATAGACAACAAATCTGTTCTGTAATTTTATCGAAACGTTAAATACTGCTTTACATATACATAGTACGGTCTGAAACTTCGGGGACTGTGGCCATTGCTAGGGACGGAAGCAAGTATCTAAAGTTAAACCACTTGAAATGGATTATCCCATCCCTCCCCTACCTGGTCAGGTTGGTTTAGTCCATATCATGTGACCGAACCTCATGCGCCTTTGTTATCTTCCAAAGCTATTTAGCTTTGTTCTGCTATGTAAAAAGGTGACTTTTCATGAATAGCTTTCAACATTAAATTCTATCAACGCTTAGGTAAAACACCAATGGAGACTTTGGAAATGATAAGTAAAGTGTACGGTGAATCTACCATGGTCAGATCCAAGGCTTACGAATGCCATCGGCATTTCAAAGAGGGCCGAGAAACCATGGAAGACAATGAACGCGTTGTATGACATTCTACTTCACGGAGAGCGGAAAATGTGTTGCGTTGGTGTCTAAATGTGTTCAAAAAGATCGTCGTCAAGCACTTGAGCTAATCGTTGAGACTACACACTTTTCAAAGACGTCGTTTGAGGGAATCCATTCGTCGTAAACGGCCTCAGTTCTGGCAGAATGACGACTAGTATCTTCTGCATGACAACGCACAAGGACATCGATCCCAACTGGTAAACGAGTTCCACGCTAAAACTCGATCTAGCGTGTTTCCACATTTCCCCTATTCACCAGAAGTAGCTCCGAGTGACATTTGACTGCTCCCATTAATGAAAAAACATTTACAGAGACGTCGTTTTGTGTCAACAGATGAAGTGAAAGCACCATCTCAGCAGGCCTTAAGGGAGATTGCAAAAAATGACTTCCAGCTGTGCTTCCAGAAGTTATACGAATGTTGACAGAAGTGTATCTTCGCCTAAGAGGACTACTTTGAAGGTGGGTGTGCTTAAGTGCTTTGGATTATTCAGGGTAAAGTTTTCTACCCCTTATCCCCGAACTTTTGGATACTACATATATTTAGCTTAAGTACTGAAATTTTTCATTCACATGACCTTACTCTTCGAAAAATATACTCCAACATATAGCTTAAATGTAATAAATGGAAATAATAAATAAGACATTAGGTATTATATTGAGTTGGCAAGAAATCAATTTTTTTGCGCAAAGGAAATTAACTTTAATTTGTCTAATATCTTCCACTCTATTTGATTACCTGTTGCCCTTTTCTGGCAACTTTATGATTCTAAGCTCATAGAGCTCCTGGTCCCTCTCAGCAAAAAAACTCAACCAAAGGTGATTTAAGGTCCTCGTTATTACTGAAATTTTCACCATTTAAAAAGTTTCGTTAACTTCGATGTAAATGATTATTCAATGGTGGAAGGTCGTGGAGGAAAAATTGGATTGTCTACAATAGCATTAATCGAAAAATAGCTGGTCCAAACTTGATACATATATTCAACATAATCTTAAGCAAGAGTATAGAAATACTTGGAACTTTATTGAGAAATGATGCCACATCCTCCATATTGCCCTGACCTTGCACCATCTAATCATCATTTGTTTTGAATTTTACGAAACATTAAATGATAAAAATAAAAAAAAGCTTCACACCTGATCGAGTATTTTGCTGATAAAGACCAGAAACACATTGACAGTGGTTTCATGAAGTTATCAGAAAAATGGAAACAGGTAATTGAACAGAATGAAAGATATTTAGCAGATTAAAAATAATTTTTATGCACAGAAAAATTTCCTATTGAAAAACCAAACTTATTTTCCTACCAACCCAATAGAAATAATTCTTTTAAAGATTCCGCGGTATCAAAATGTTACAAAAGAGCATAAATAAAATATCTTATACATAAACAGTCCAATTTAAATTTTGGATGATTACTGACCATGAATTAAATCGACAAACAAAATATATAATTTATCCCATTACGTTCTCTGACGAAATTGAGATTTAATTTTAAGTAATACTCAAACTTTAAAAGCAAGTCTCCCCTGTTTTTGCTTTTTAATCCAAATGAAATTTATTATGGTCTGATTTGTGCCCAAATGCGAAACGTTTCTTTGCGTGTTTTCTTCAGTAGCTCACACGCATTCTTTCTTTTCCAGACCGTAATTCAAACTTTCGTGTACTGTGCACGAGAAATAAAATCCTGATAACACACAAACAATTCCCATTCAGCATATTCAACTGATATAAATAAAAAGCCTACGCGTCGATCCAAGTTTGTCCTTGATGTAGCCCACGGGAGCTTGAAAAAATTAATCCATCTATTCTAATACGATATATGTTTAAAATGGGATCACGAAAATAGCTCATCAGATTCTCTTGAATATGGAAGAAAAAAACAATTTGGCATAAAAGCGCGGGAGCATATGCATCGTGGAATAGGAAACTGGGAACAAAATCACGAAAACTAGAAAAAAATGAAATGCATCAATTCGAGGCCTATTACTGTAAACAGATGCTTATCTTCTTTATGTAATATGATGCGGGAAAAAGCGGGGAAATTCGATCTACTAAAGAAGACTCTTTAACAGTGGAGGGGGAGGAGAAGTGGACGTTTTGAATGCATTTTTGAGACCGGTGTATTTGCTCTAGCTTGCTTATCTTGCTCTATCAGTTCAATTCCATTCGATCCAAGTCTTCAGTTAGGGACGTGAAAACCTAATCTCCATATTCAAAGTAAATAGATAATATATTTGTAATGTTTTCGAATTTCCAATAGTAACATTTATTTCGCATGAGTAAAGGATAATGACTATTTTTCCCTGGATAAACACAATAATTCGTATTCTCCTTTTTATGTGGGAATAATTTCGAGACGAATGATTTTCTTCGAAACTATTTGTAGTACAATTACCCCCACAAGTAATCTTCTTTCCAAAGATTTAACATAAAGGAATTTTTAAAAAAATGAATATTTCATTTCGAATTATTATGCAGCTTTAAAAGTATTTTTAGCTATTAATCAATATCATATCGAACTTAATCTGAATGATGTTCATTTCACCATTGTTAATAAAACATTTCATTTTTGTAAAATATGTGAATAAATATTTTTTCTGACTCAAATTGAAATCATGTGATGGTTGTGCTCAATATATCCTGTTTATGATTTATATTATTATGTTTATCATTTTTAGTCCCTATATATAATTTCATGGTGCTCTGAAATAAGAAAAGAGAATTCAACAAACAAAGAGTAACACGATTAAGTTATAGCTTCAAATAAGTGAAAATAACATTCTTTTAATGTTAACCTGAGAGAGTAGGGGAGTGAGAGTTATATTAACTCCACATTGTTAAGCTGCACGAGGGCAATTGGTGGTGGACGTAGTAATTGTGAACCATGGTCAAGTGACGAGAACGACACCTGAGCTGATAGCTCCCACTCCTACCTTCCAGCACAACAGCGGGAGGACGTTTAAGCCCCTCGACATATTTAACGTGCTTCGCCCCCACCTCTACACGGCGGGTCTTAAGTTGTACAAAGCATGACTTAATGACGCTCCAGCCACGAGTTCGAGTCAGGGCCGCTTTTTCGCTGAGACATACAAGGTACGCGCCAAGGGCGCAACAGATTTGGGGAAGCAAAGGATTGGAAAAATTAAATTATAGCGAAATATGAGAGAGAAGCATTTCTATCTTTAAGAGAGTAAAGACTGAAATCAGCCAATTGCCAAGGGCGCAACAGATTTGGGGAAGCAAAGGATTGGAAAAATTAAATTATAGCGAAATATGAGAGAGAAGCATTTCTATCTTTAAGAGAGTAAAGACTGAAATCAGATTTTGCAACGATCAAAGCTCGAAAAAAACCTTTGTTGTACAAGTACAATGCCAGTAATAATAACAAAGAATAAGGATCCCTAAAAGTAAAAGATAGCAAAACGATAAACTATGAGAAATATGATATTTAATAAGTTGAAAACAGTTCTTTCAATAATGTATATTCTGTACTGTAATTACAAACGATTAAATTAATTACTGTACTAATTTACAAAAGGGTGGGTGGACCGTGATGCAGTAAAGTAAGAAGTGAACAAGAGGGGCCAAACCATGCCACTACCCCTTCCTTACGGTTGGCAATCCAGGACATGGCGGGTTCATAGGTGGTGGATAATGGAAAGACTCTCCGATTAGCAAAAACAAAGAAAAGGAAAAAAGTAAGAGAGTTAAGGAAAAATTCCTCTTCAACCAAAATTGGCAAAGTAAGAATTGAAGGAGGGAGGTACTCTGGAAATAGTGGAGGGAGCGTAACAATTTGAAGTGCCTAGGGAGCCGGAGAGGTAAAAAACGGCCCTGGTCCGAGTCCTTTTCCACTAAACATCAACATGAAAATATATATCATTGCTTAAAATAACTTAATTTTCGTCCCCTCCCACTTTATTTCCATGCAGTTTTCCAAAATTAAAAACCATTGTTAAAACGCCATCGATTCATTTGCGAACAGGTCTCTGATCATGCATGTGACATCATAACTATGAAGCAAGGATTTAAAGTGATATCATGCGCGCCGGTCGAGGATTGGTTCGTGGTTGCATCACTAAAAGATGTCAGATGGTAGAATCTACACTATTAAAATTCGAAGATAAACAAACGTATCTATGTGGCTATGCGTGTATGGCACCCTATCTTCTCACGAACCGCAGGACGCAGAAACTCGCCAAAGGTACCAAAAAACGGGAATGATCAGCGGAATCCGTTTTAACCATTTATATTCCGATATTCCAATTAGTTAAAAAGATATTAATTAAAAACCTTAAAACGCATAATTAGTGCCATTTTCCACCGCAAGGGACCAAGTTCAAAAATTCGGAACTTCTTTTTTTTCAGACGTTTTTAAAACGCGATCTAATTTTTTTCATGAGATTAAGACAAAAATAGTTACAGATTCGGAACGATCATCTACTTCGCCACGATATTAGTTAGGAGAGGGGGTGCCAGCTCAGGTGTGGTCCACGTCACTTGACCATGGTTCAAAAATTACATGGTCCGTCGCCAAAAGCCCTCGTGTAGCTAAACAGTGCGACGTTAATAATAAATCAAATCAAATCGCCCCGATATGGTATAATTTATTTTACAAAATAATTATACTTTCTATTTTTAACGATATTTTTAAAATGAGTCAAAACCAATACGTTTTTATGAGTATGATTTCCGCTTGCATTTTCTTTCGCACTAATGAAAAAAATATTTTACACTAAAAAAGTTCATGTTTTTTCTCTTTTAGAATCAGTCATTTAAAAAATTAAATGCCAAAAACTGGATTTTTTTTTACGATTTTTCAAAAAATACTTAAATTTTATTTAAATACTTAATAACTTCTTTATTTATAAAATTAATCTAACGAAACTCTTTTCCCGTGCATAGAACGATATTATACGTAATCTGGGTTCAGTCCTAGGAGAGTCCACACCCTTGGAGCGAATAATTTTGGTTGGCGATAATTGTGCCATCTTGGTAACCCTACTTTGATACACTAGATATGGTAAACCTAAATATTTCTGGAATTTTCGTATTTTGTTGGCGGGCATTTCGAAATTCATTTTGTTTTGGGGAACCGGGCTGGAATGGTTGCGTGTGTGAAGGAATATATCTTAGAATTTTTTACTTTGTTGAATGCGAAAAGTTAGAAAGAATTGATTGAATAGTGTATGAAGGAAGCATTGATTGCTTAGAGCTATGAATGTCCTGAATGTAACGATCGGCATGATTTAACATGGTCAGCAATAAAAGTTTTCTTCGAAATTGCTCCAGCCATGCCGAAGGTATGTTCGATCATTACCTCGCAGAATAAAAATGGCGACGCTCACGCGATCATTCACTTAGCGATGAGACATTCAAGACTATTTTAAAATCTGTTGTTATGCTGTACCCTCCACTCGGAAAAGATCAGCAGTAAGAAAGTAAGTGCTGTTTTTATATTTTTTCATCTTAAATATTTATTTTCTGTATTGTTTATAGTTGTTATCATTATGCATCCACCTTATCTCTCTGTATTCACTTGCAACCCCATTGTCGGTTTTGCTTGGCGCCATCTCGTTCTGGCTTGGCGCTTTTTTCGTTTTGTCGCCAAGGGTGTGAGCTCTCCTAGGATTTTACCCGTAATCTGTACAAAGACTGATAAAATATCGATAAAATTAGAGTTTTTAAAAAAACACGTGTTTTTCGTTTTTTTCCCTTTTTGCGAGAAATTTGTAAGCATTATTTTTTTTAAGTTTTTGTTTAAAAATTACTGTTGTTTGCAATCGATATATGAAGTTTGAAGGCATTAACTTAAAAATGAAGCCCGAAAAAAATTTTTAATTTTAACAACTAACGCAATGCGAAATTGAAGATCTCCTTTAATTTTGAAGGTCTTTCCTCTGTTTTTCCCCCAAGGAATCACGGCGTAAACGGTAAAGGTGCTTCATAAACAATTCCGAACATCCCGGGTTCGGAACTGATACTTAATTGTTATGATTTTTAAAAAAATACTCCAGATTTTATTCGCGCATTTAAAAACTTCGTCAGCAAGTTTGTAAAATTGGAAAGATAATTTATATATGTCGTCGAGATAGAGGGATTTTTTTTAATAAAACAACGATACTTTACATAGTTTAAGATTTTTTCTAAAATGAATCAATATCGATGTGTTTATATGAAAATGATTTTTAAAAAACTCATACTTTGATCTTTTAGGGTTACTTATTTAAAAAATAAATTGCCATGAACTTTTTTTTACGATTTTTCCAAAAATACTCTTTTTTTCCTTTTTGCGAGAAATATTTAAGTATTATTTTGTTACATTTTTTGTTTAAAAATTACCGTTGTTTGCAATCGATGTGTGAAGTTTGAAAGCGCATTAACTTAAAAATTAACACTTCACAAATTAATTACTTAAATAATCTAAAACGATTTTAATAAATGCATATTTTCAAGAAATACTCAAAATTTTGCTATACACGTGGCTCCATCTGTAGAGAATCGGAAAGATCATTTACTTCGCCACGATAAGGTAATATAATTTTGTAATACATTTCTTCATTTTGAAAAAAATTACTTAAAAATTACGGGGTTTTTTAAACAAAATTATGTTTTTGTTTTTTTTCTCTTTTTGCGAGAAATATTTTAGCATTATTTTTGTTTCATTTTTTATTTATAAAAATAATTGTATGAAACTTTTTTTCCGCGTATCGAACATTTCAAAAAATGTCCACAATTTTAATTCAACATTTAATACAGTTGTGAAATTTTGTAATTATAAAAATTTCTACTTTTTTTCAACATACAACTATTTTTATAAAAGTACATTTTCGTTTCCAGGGCCTAAAAAGTTGCAAAGTGAGTGAGTGATATTAAAGTCATACTGTTCACTTACTCGAGAGCTCTGATAGCGAGAGGGGAAGAGGAATTCCCATGACAATATGTTATGCATTTAAAAATGTTCGTGTAACGCCGGGGGGGAAATAAACCTGTCTAACAAAGAAAAGAAGCAAAAAAAATTCGAAACAGAGAATTTTAAGTTATACACTCTGTGAAAGCCAGAGCAACGCCGGACTAGGCGGAGGAGGGGGTGGAAGTCATTTTGAAAAAGAGTATTAGAAGTGCTGATTTTGTGAAGAAAAGGGAAAATTTATAAAAGTAGAGAAAACCCGTGCAACGCCGCTCCATGCAGCTAGCTTGATTTAAAAATCGCAGTCGCGTAGTTATGAATTAGGATAAGATTTATAATTCGAGTTCCTATATTATTCAATGTGTGTCTTTGCGCTGTGCTTTTATAATTGTTGTGATGTTATTGTCCAATAAACGTTGCATAAGATATTTGCAGAGCCTGTCTAATAGAGTTGTAACATCCATTACAAAACAAATTCGCTCTCGGGAATTCAGTTTGCTTGTAAATGTTTTGCTTCAGTTAGCGTTGGAATTTATTTAATGCCACCCTAGGGCTATAATTATCTTTTGAACAACATATTTTGCCTTGATGATTGTATAATAAACTGGTATAAAAATATATATCCGATGACGAATTATGAAAATCGCCCCCTTGAAAGATTTTGTAAAATTCGCTCCGTTTATAAATTTTACATAATTTATTTACTAAATCATTCAGCAGTTCCATATACATCAAGGGAATGAACATGAGAGAACTAGGTCTAATAAAAGTATTCATCAATCGAGATATATATATAGAAACTGACTGAATGTGGCCCACAATGCAGGGTGAACTGAAAGTCCTGACCTAATTATAGATATTTATTGCGCTCAAACTATACAAAAAAGATGTATATATATATTTATGAGTTTTTCTAAGACGATTACCACACTATATTTCGACATATGGCTCTCTTGGTAACCCGTAGAACGTCAAAATGGAATTCCAGTTTCCGCCAAGTGCACTATATTAACATGCAAACCTAAGCCTTTTAAGAAGAATTCTTACCAAATTTGTTTGCGATATGTTAACTTCACATGATGCTTCACAAGTTGATTTAGTAGAACTCCGTTGAAACGATTGCCGTATGTGTTCAATAGTTTCTTCACACATACTAGACCGGCCACTTCTGGGAAAATCCTTATCGCTGCCTGTTTCCTTAAGCATTTCATACCATCGTTGTATCGATTTTGCTCCAGGAGGTTTGCTTCCATAACAACGTCGAAATGTACGTTGAACATAAATGGGCAATTTCGTTTCGTGAAACCAAAGGACACATTGGGCAGTCTTTAGAACCGATGCCATTTAGGCAAAAAATGATGTCTTCTTACAAATGTCCCTCTAAGTCACTCTTTAGGGAGTATTCACGCCATCTACTGCACACAAAAAAAACTACTGAAACAGACCATTAAAATGATACATTATTATATTAAATGGTTATTTTGTGTATTGAATTTTTTTTTTATAATCTGGGCAAGACTTTTGGTTCCCCCTGTACATCATTACATTCATGTAAGAATAAACTTTTTTCAGTTTCAAAGGTAAGTGTTCTTTGATTATGCATGAGCCAATATTAGTCATTTGGAAAAATAAATAAAACATCAAAATTATTTCATCAATTAATTTTTAATTATACAACATATACATTCATTTCAGTGTTATAATTAATTATAATTTTATTTTAAAGCATTTATATATATATATATATATATATATATATATATATATATATATATATATATATATATATATATATATATAATTGATTTTAATTCCCATAATAAATATTTAGGTTCCATATACAAGATTAAACTTAATCTTCGAAGCATTTAAGTATGTATTTGATTAGTTAATCAAAAAATAAGCATTTAATTTTAAAAACTATTTATTTTATTCTAAGCGTTTCATACCTAATTTTCACCCTCTCTTAAATTTAAATCACTAAACAATACGTTATATTGTGCGTTTTGAATGTACATTATAAAATACAATTAACATTGTTTTTCTTGGTAGCATTTTAAATACCATTTCAGAAGAAAAAATACTCTACATCAGCGACGCACACAAGGGGGTCCCCGGGTCGAGACCCCCACCACCACCATAGCCCTTGATCAGTAGCACACACAGGAATTTTTCAAGAGGGAGGATTTCCGGGATTGAAAATACACCATTCGTGTATCATGCTCCTTCTGATTTTGTCGATTTTCGGGAAAAAAACACAGTAAAAAGCTAATTATTGAATAGATAATTAGCATTAATTAATAAAAATAATCATTAATAACAAATACTTAATTAAATTTTACGTACTATATACTTAGAATTATAATCAATCGGAAAAAAAATCAAGGACTTGGGGGGGTCCGGACCCCCAGGACCCCTCCCCCTTGTGTGAGCCACTGCCCTTGATTTTTTTCGATTGATTATAATCCTATGTATATAGTACGTAAAATTTAATTAAGTATTTGTTATTGATCATTAATTTTTACTAATTATCTATTTAATAAATAACTTTTTACTGTTTTTATTTGTTCTCGAAAATCGACAAAATCAAAAGAATATGTTGGGCGTCTTATTGAAGCATGAAACGAGAATGGTAGACTTTTGACCCTGGACCCCCTTCCCCATCCTTGAAAAATTCATGTGTTCGCCACTGCTTTATATGAAAAACACTTCATTACACTAAATATTTTCAACTAATGAACATCTCCTAGTTTTGAAAACAATGAGATCGCCTGGAAAAGACCAAGGCCTACCTTGGGCTGTCGAGCCACTGAGGAGAAAACTTTTTAATTTTAACTAATTTACTAATATTATTAAAAATTTTATGAGTAACATCTATAAGAAAAGTGGAGTTTTTCCGCGAATAAATGAACAGAACAAGTGGAAACTATAGAAGTATCACTTGTTTAAAAATAGTTTCTTCTTCCCTTTGTTCATAGGGAAAATATTTCTCATACAATCTTGGCGTTCCTTTACCCCAACGGCATTCCAATTCTTAAATCGACATCACCTTAGCAACCGTTGCTTCACGCTTGAATTGGCCACTCAAGAAGCTTCTACTGGTTCTTCCCTTATCTCAGAAATATGCGTGAATTCCCTTAGAAAAAAATCTGCGATAAGTTTCTCTTGCTCTTAACATCCGAAAACTTTTCGTTCTATTTCACTGCGTAAATCCATTTTAACGTACATAAAAAAAAAGAGAATCGGGAAAAATGCCTAATCAGTCAAAAAACTGTGAATTTTCAAATGGAGATAACCGTAAAGAGATATTGCTGTTGTAAAAAAAACCGTTTTTTTTTTATTTCATTGTTACGAACTATATATATATATTCCACGAACTTTGTGGAAATACATCGTGTTCCTTAATATATGCACAGAAGAAAACAAAAATAATAACAAAATTTAGCGATAATTTAGTAAATTTCTGAAAATAGAAATTTACTACATATTCCCCTCCCCCATAATGAATAAATTTTTAAAACCAAATCAAAGCTACAAAAAAGGTGGATTTTCTTTTGCAATAAGCACACCAGGCATAAATTCTGTAAAAGTAGTTAACCCTTAAGTGCATATTGTAGTCAATTGTCTACATTCCAGTTCAGCTTAATTTTATTCAAAAACCGAAAAAAATATAGAATACGTTTTATAGTGCGTTTCCGAAAAAAATATAGACAACGAATCTTGCATGAAAGGCATTACTTTTCCAGTACTATATATATATATATATATATATATATATATATATATATATATATATATATATATATATATATATATATATATATATATATATATATAAATTCCCATTAATTTAATCTTGAATATATCTTTAATTTGCAATGGTCCTGGCATTTAGGACTCACGCTTAGCTACCCGCCCAAAGGGAATCTTTTGAACGATATCTTTCCACGAATAAACAAGCTCCGTCCACGGAGATCATGTGAGTTGTACTTCCGCGTTTGCCGCTTCATATAAATTCCGAGATTCTGGAAATTTCGCCCACTTTGCTTCCTTGTCTTTGTCATGTGCAACCAGCTGCACCCTGGTTTGTGTTTCTAGTCTGCTTCCTGTATTGTCAGAATGCTATGTGTTTGATGTACAATAAAAGTGGATTACCAAAGACTGCTTCCTTGACAATATCACCCATGCAATATCAACAGTAAAAGTATGATCGTTAAAGAATTCCATACACTCCCTGAATTCTTCCCTCCTCATCATTGAATATACTGCATCACTGATGAATTCTTTGAACGCAACTAAGATAGAGGTGCGGGGGTGGGTATGTAAGCAAGGTTCTTAACGAACGTTCACAGAAAAAAGCCGAAGGTCATTAAACCAGGGGAACTGAGAGGTCAAGGGAACAAAGTTGGGTCATTTTCGCCAATACACTCAATCCAGCGATGCTAAAGTTCATCATTTAGGTAGTCTCCAACTGAGATGTGCCATTGAGGGGGTGGAATAAACAATATAAACTTGGTGAGTTTGTGTTTCCGTGAAATACTTTTCAAAATATAGCATTTTCAAAGCGAATGAATCCTGCATTTGTAGCATAGAAATAATAAAATAAACATTCAATTAAAAAATGGTCAACTTACAGTCAGAGCGCAAACACCAACGGTGACGAGAGAAATCATAGCTGTAAGCCACCTAGTTGAAAAACAAAATCATGTATTAGCTTAATAAAGAAAAATAAGGAAAGGAAGCTTCCATTAGTTTTTATTAATGAATGTAACTCACCTGCCAATTTTAAATCCCACCTCTCCAAAAAAGTTTGTACCAATGAAATATCCAAGACTATCTGGTATAAAAACTGTGCCTGAAAATATTAATTTGAAAATAGAAAATTTTTCTTCTTCTAAAGAAAACTAGAAAACGGTTTAATATGTCAGCAGTGTATCTTATAGAAATTATCATTAATGATAATTTAGCTTTTTATAAGTACAATTGTAGAAAATATATACAAGATCGTTTTTTTTACTTTGTCCAAAATAGTCTTATAAATATTTTGGGCATAACACTTTTATTGCTACTTTTTACCGATTATTTCTAAATTTTTTTTTAGTTGTAAAATTTTTGGGAGTATAAAGTTCTTTTTGCTGAAACGTTTTGTACAGAAGCATTCAGTTTGAAAATTTTAATATATTTATTTGGTTATGCTTTAAATAATAGAAAAATAAAAGTATTTTAACTGCGATAAAATTGCATAAAACTAACTAGACATTAAAAAATTTCAAATTATAGAAGTCCTTAAAATATTAAATCATATTTTTACTACAATCACTTATTGTCATCTGATTTTGGAATTAAATTCAAATTTATATTGATATTTAAATTTGATATTTATTGCTTCTAGGTTGAATTGTTTTTCTGGCATGTTTAGCAAACAGACTTTAAAAGAATAACATAAAATAGGTGTGGCATTTCCATTTTCATTAAAAATATTCTTAATTTGATTTAAAGAAACTTTAATAATAAGCCGACATTTATATTTTTTTTTTAAAAAAGGCCCATTTTTGTCATTTTAAAAACTGTGGTTATAAATTATAAAAGTTTTTTAATGAGTCATTTTAGCAAAATTTATTTCTCATTTGCATGCAATCTCTTGGCCCTGATTTTTAAAAGAATATTTACAAGTTCCTTTATGTCATTCTCAAAAATTGCTGACTATATTTAAAGATTTTAAACTTAGAAATAAATTTTGCTTAATAAAAAAATAACTTCTTAATTTAATACACATTTACAAGTTATTTGAAAACTCATCAATAATGCAAACAGCAAATCCAATGAATGAGCTTCAGCATTCATTCGTTCTTTTCAAATTCAATTATGAAATTTTACGTTACTAATCACATTTTGAGTTTTAACTAAGCTTCTCATTCCAGCCATTTAACTAAAAAAACTAATCTCTAAACATTCAGAAGAAACTGATGCTTTATATATATATATATATATATATATATATATATATATATATATATATATATGCGCAGTTTTATTTTTATACTATATTTTAAACAAATTCCACAGTCGTATTAAGGATGCATTTGCTTATTATAAATTCGTTTTATGTTATATTGATCTTAAAAATAAACTAAAAGTGCTATAACTTTTGAATTACAGTCAAATGGAGATTGGAAACTTATATCAATAAAATATTTCTCTCGGAATTTTAGTTTTTATTATTACTACAGGGTAAAAGGCTATATATATATATATATATAATATTTATCTTTATATGTATAAGGAAAGAAGGGTAAAAAGTACCACAAATAGCCAAACACGCATATATATATATATATACTCATGTCCAAAATTAATGTCACAAACATAAGATCTGTAAAAACTGAAGAACTATTTACTGTGCTGCCACGAAATTTGGCACAGAGACATATTACAATGTGAGTAAGAATATAATAACATAGCAATATGGAAAAGATTTTAATTATGAGGGACAGAGATGGAGCATATCAAAAAGTGGGAAATCATGAATCACAGTTGCAGCATTTATCTTGGAATAAGTTTGTCTAATATGAAGTGTTGCCACCGTGCATGTCATACAAGCCTCACAATGAGCTGCCATACTGTTCATGAGGGTGTTAATTCATGTTTTGGGCAACAAAGCCCTTCATTCTAAAAGCGTGACTTTTAATTCCTGAGGGGTCCTGGAAGGAGGTCCACCCAGAGAAATGGTTCTTCCAAACCATTCCAAAGATGTTCAGTATGATTGAGATCCGGGAACCTCAAAGGCCACTCCATACGGAGAATATCCTCTTCTTCAAGAAATCCATCAACAGTGTGAATGTAGCCCAGACCCATATAGCACACAGAACAACTTCACGTAGGTAAGAAAACAAGAGATTGCCTCACAAGATATTATCAACCATTTCTTAATTATCTGAACTTCTCAAGCATTTTTAAGGTAACATTATGTAAAATTCCCCTTTCTGGATGATGTTCCTTTGTTATATTTCTGTTGAATTTTTGCTTCTGTACACGTAAACTCTTCTTCCAGTTTTCAGCAGCACTTTGAATTACCCTGGTGTAGCATTTTATAAATGGAATTTTAAGTGACCTTTATAAGGCATACAGATATATATAATTCATCGTTGCAAAACGTTTTAAGTCTTCTATCCTACTTAATAAACCATTGGACATAAAAAATGCTCTTAAGTGTTAAGATTTAAAATAATATATAATTTATACATAATTTTTTTTAAAATTGTTAAGAATTTTTTTTAAAGTACGACACTTTTATTTATATTTTTATAAAAACGTTTAATGCTCTGCAAACATATTCCCAGAAATAAGCTATATTGCATGCTTAGAATAAAAACAAAGTAAAGTGCATTAAATATTAAACAAGAGTTGTTGAATCATATAAGCATATTATTTTTTTGTAAGCATTTCAAACAAGAAAACAAAATCCAAACATAAGCTTTAATCGAACGCCTTTTGTTACAGTTTATTTATTTTTTAATTTATAACATAGATATTAGAAAATATTGCATTTTTTAAAACTTTTTTTTAAATTATTGACTTTTTCTACCATTCAAAGCTTTTAAAAATATTCATCACAGGGAAGAAAGAAATATCAGAACTTGAATGAAATTGATTAGGATTCAAAATAACTAAATACTTTCCAAGACTGATTAAAAAGATAAATTTAAAGAGACAGATTGATTAATTGAAGACTAAAATTGGATTCTGCTATTCTTTCAATCAATTACTCTTACTTGAAGTAACTTGCCGAACGAGAGAGAGAGAAACAAAAAGGAATGTCCCATTGCATTTTATTTCAATTTCAAAAAATGCTGCAATTAAAAAAAATAATATCTGATTTTGTTAACCAAACTTTTTCGAATGATTAATTAGTTCCGCTTTCGTTGTTTTTTAATAATTTTTCCATTTATTTTTATGCCTAGTATTTTTTTAGCATTTGTATTTGAATATATTCACAAATTTATTGTAAAATATTTTTTTTAAAAAAAACAGTATTTTCGACCAGAAAATAAAAAATACATATTACTGGGGAAAAAATTTAATTGACTGTTTCCAGAAGTGATTTTCTGATTCAGAACTCTGGGTTAGAAAAAGGACGATATATAGGGATATTCATAATTCTCTCGAATGGTTCGAAGTGCTATTGTAAAATAACTAAGCCGAATACAGTAAAAAAGAACGTTTGAAAGAATACATAAACAATTCAAGTTTTATTTATATACGTAACAGTGTATGAAATCTTTGTTACACGGTATACATCAATGTCAATGCCCAGTTCTGGATGCAATTTAGTATAAGGTATTTTCTAAGTTATAGACAGCGCGTGTTATTCTTTCCATGTTATCCGAAAACTTGGTCTTTTACGTTAGACAAGTTATTGTACCTCCTTTGGATCGTGATGTAGCGGAAATGCATGAAAAAATATCACGTGATGTCAATAACATTGATAGTACTATAATTAAGTGCATCCGGAACTGGACTATTGCATTGATGTATGCCGTGTAACCAAAGTTTCCCACATAGAAAACCTGTAAGATATGCAAATAAAACTTGAGTTGCTTATGTAGTCTTTCAAATGTTCTTTTTTGCTGTATTCGTCTTGGTTTTTTCACTATAGCACTTCGAAATATTGGCAGGAATTACGAATACCAATGTATTTTGGATCGACAATGAGTTCACTTAAATATTCTGACACAATGAACACTTTTAACTAGGTTTATTTGAAACAAACTTTATGTAGATTAAACTATTACATACTCTTTATATAACATATATAATATATTTTAAAGTTAATTTATAGCAATTTAATTCATTTATCATGAGAAAAAACAATAGAATTATAGTTTATTATTTAAATAAAAACTGTGAAAAATTTCATGTACAAAATTATTGAAAAAAAAACATTTATATCGATATATTAAATTTAAAAAGCTTTAGTGATCTTTTAAGTATGTTTTCATAAATTAGTCTTTCAAAATTAGTTTTTCATAATATTAGTCTTTCATAATATTAGAACAACCTCCCGTCCGTGTGGTGTGGTAGTTAGGAGAAAGGGTGCCAGCATAGGTGTCGTCCACGTCACTTGACTATGGTTCAAAATTACGTGATCTGTCACCAAAAGTCATCGTGTAACTGAACAGTGCGACGTTAATATTCACTCATTCATAATATTAGTCTTTTCTTAGCTTATTTATAGTTCGAACTCTTATAAAAAGAAAGTGAATGCCTTACAATGAATTGAAATAGTAAGCTGTAATTTATATCAATCAACTGGAATGGGCTTTCGGTAAATCGATAACTCCAGAAACATTTTATTTTAAAGTGACAACAAATAAATGGCTTTTAGTTCTCCTTTTTAAAAGAAGATAAAAGAATAAAATAGACCACACACACTTTTTTAAAGTTTAAGTAAGCGGAGTTTAAAGAAAACAAAAATTAATACACACAACTTTGTCTAAAATTTTCCTATTTACTTAAAGTTTAGCTATACTATTTGTTACTTTAAAAAAATTCAATAGCAAATCTCGTAGAATTAATAGTTATAGCAGTCTATGTAAGAATATAACCATCGAAAATACTCCATAGCAAAATAAATAAATGACCGTTCATTATGAGAGCATCGTTATAAATAAACAAAAAGGTAATTCGCTGGATGTACATTTAAATTTGGATCCTATTATCTCACATTTCAAAGTATATATAGGTAGAGAAATGTACTATTTTCATGTGCATTGTGTCTAGATATTACAATGTACAGTTCTTACAAACACTTATCTAAATGTGGAACTTTCTTACTTCGTAAATTCTATAATTTTGTTTTTTCTGCATGAATTGAAAATATATAAGAGAATAGGAAATTTGAAGTCTAATTTTAAATTAAATTTTATCAATTAAAGAGAATGAATTAACTTACCAAGTTGCCATTTTGGTGGAGACATTGATTCCATTAACCAGATAGGTAAGCAAGGCTCCAAAATAGCAATTGAAAAAGTTGACATAGCAATAGCACCTTAAAAGACAAAGAATGATTTATAATGCACTTTTAGATGATATAAATGTGAATGAAAACTTGTGTTTTCTATTAACAAATTTGGAAATCCAAAATATTCCTCTTTTTTTACAGGTAATACAACACTTAAGTTTCTTCATTTTTATTTAGTTTAAAACATCAAAATGTGAAACAGAGATTATTCAATTCCTACTATTAGGTCACACTCTCTCTATATATTTATTTATTTATCTTGGTGGAATTTTCAATCGTTAATAAAATACATTTTAAAGCGCTCAATTGAGCTGAAATTTTATATGCATGATTACTTTGGATGACAATACAATAATTTAACTATAATTAATAAAAATTAATTGATTAAAACTAATTATTTAATGAATTACAAATACAGCCACGTTGGCGACTTGTGTCAAAAATTGAAAAGGTTTTTTCCTCAAGTTTTAAAGCATTCAGTTAAACTGAAATTTTATATATACACGATTGTTTTCGATGACAATACGATATTTTAATGATAATTAATACAAATTAATTACCACTTAATGCTGTGATTCTGTCAATGTATATACATGTTTATATAAATTGTAACTATTTAATAAAAAGTAGCTAAAATAAAAATTTTCTTTCTTGATCTAAGTAGGAATTGACTTAATTTTTTTATATATTATTTGTGTTAAATGTCTATTTGACAATTATTTTACGGAGAATGCTCATAGAGTGTATAAATAATCTAGAAGTGTTGTAAAGAATTATTTTTCTACTTAAACTACGGTAATATGTGCATTTTACAATTATAGAGCATAACATGAAAATTTCTCATTGGGATATATACCTAATAATATATTAATATTAATACGTCAAACTATACTAATTCAGCTTTTTTCACATCAAGTCTACCAAATAATATCCGAATTATTAAGTTTTTTTCACTTTTCAGTTTAAAACATTACTTAAGACAAATACAAAATTATTGCCACAATCTACAAATATTTCAATTTTTCGTATTGTGATGTGTAACACCAAAATAATTTAAATAGATTGATAAATTTTTATCATTTTAAAATCTGTTTTCTTTTTTCTTTTTTTAGAATGTATTTAATATTTATTTTAACATATATATATATATATATATATATATATATATATATATATATATATATATATATATATATTGTATTAGGAAACCGTTTCATAGTTTAATATGATATAAAAAAGTGAAAATCTCTAATATGATGCCCTATATCAAAGAATTGTATTTTGTTCAAGTCAATTTTATTAAATAACTTTGTGTGTGTGTATGTGTGCGTGTGGGTGCGCGCGCGCGCGTGTGTGTGTGTATATAATCATCACACAAATAAGTTATATTCTCAGAAATTATCACAATATTAAGTGGCAAAAAATGAAGGCGACTTACCTAGCTATATATGGTGTCGGACTTTTGTTCGTTACTATTTATTCATTCATATAAATCACATCTTCTCTCATTAATTAGTCTATCCCAGATAGGATATGAACTCCCAACCTTTGGATAGAAGTCTAACGCGCTAACCATTGCACTACAGGGACGCAACGAGCGGTTTTCCTTTTTATATATGGTGTCGGACTATTACTTTTGTTCGTTACTATTTATTCATTTATAAATCATATCTTCATTAATTAGTCTATCCCAGATAGGATATGAACTTCCAACCTTTGGATAGAAGTCTAACGCGCTAACCATTGCACTACAGGGACGCAACGAGCGGTTTTCCTTTTTATATATGGTGTCGGACTATTACGTTTGTTCGTTACTATTTATTCATTCATAAATCATATCTTCATTAATTAGTCTATCCCAGATAGGATTCGAACTCCCAACCTTTGGATAGAAGTCTAACGCGCTAACCATTGCACTACAGGGACGCAACGAGCGGTTTTCCTTTTTATATATGGTGTCGGACTATTACTTTTGTTCGTTACTATTTATTCATTTATAAATCATATCTTCATTAATTAGTCTATCCCAGATAGGATATGAACTCCCAACCTTTGGATAGAAGTCTAACGCGCTAACCATTGCACTACAGGGACGCAACGAGCGGTTTTCCTTTTATATATGGTGTCGGACTATTACTTTTGTTCGTTACTATTTATTCATTTATAAATCACATCTTCATTAATTAGTCTATCCCAGATAGGATTCGAACTCCCAACCTTTGGATAGAAGTCTAACGCGCTAACCATTGCACTACAGGGACGCAACGAGCGGTTTTCCTTTTTATATATGGTGTCGGACTATTACTTTTGTTCGTTACTATTTATTCATTTATAAATCATATCTTCATTAATTAGTCTATCTCAGATAGGATATGAACTCCCAACCTTTGGATAGAAGTCTAACGCGCTAACCATTGCACTACAGGGACGCAACGAGCGGTTTTCCTTTTTATATATGGTGTTGGACTATTACTTTTGATTGTTACTATTTATTCATTGTTTAAATTTAATTAATGAATTAATATTTGAAAACACTGTATTAACATCAAGTGCCATCCACTACAAGTTTTAAAAAACGTATTTGAATTTGAGTGGATGAATGAAAAGTATTTTATTAATGATTGAAAATCGGAACAAGATATATAAATAAATATATATAGGAAGAGTGTGAACTATATAATAGTAGGAATTGTGTGTGTGAAGAACAGCAGAGAATTGAGAATAAAATACAAGAAGACAACTAGAAAATTACTCTGAATTCTGATTTGGGGCGTGCTGTATATTAAACTTACGTGATCTCCGCAATAGGAATTTAAAATATTTTCACTACAAAAAATTCAATTCACGGCGTCACAATTTTTTTACTTAACCTATTAGTTGTGTATAATTCAAAACTGTGGTTCCTTTCTGTTTTTGTATTATATTTGCATAAGAAAATTTGAAAGTAATCATAAGCCTCTTAGAAGTAGAATGGATTGAAAAATATCTAGCACAAAATAAAATAATTAAGAGGAAGAATTGCTATTATATCAAAACCGATTACGGAACTGAAACTAATAAGAGCGGTTGTCATTAAAATTAAGTGTAACTAATCAAACTTATGAAAAATTGAATAAAAATCTCTCAAATGAGTGAGAAATCAGAAATAGAAACCATTAAACTTATTTCACTCATTCTTATATCTTCTGCTATCACATACAGTGAATAAAAATATAATTAATATTAGAGGTTTTCCAAAACGGTGGCTAATTTGGAACTGTGAGTTTGAAAAGCGTAAAAATGAATAACTTTTTGGTATTTAATGTCAGTTGAACTAGAAAATGCATATAAAATTTAATTGAGAATATTATTTTAAAAAAATATTTAAATGCAATTTTTTTTGGCGAAAAATGAAGAAAGAATGACATATTTTCAAAACATTCTCGTTTAATGAAAAGTGCTTCTACATTAATAATATTTTGGCTGGATACAGCTAGGACATCTATACAAGAGGTTACTAAAATTTTTTGAAAAATTCTAATTATTTTCAGAGTTATGATCTATTGAAAGAATATAACGGGTGGTTTTTTGCTTAAGTTTCTCTATTCTGATGTAATGAAATCTGAATAAACCCGCTTCTAAATTATACATTACAAAAACTTTAGTTCAACCCTGGTATAGAAGACTTGGCTATATTAGCCAAGACATTATTATTATGGAAACATTTTTCATTAAAGGAGAATGTTTTAAAAATATGTCATTTTTTTCTCCGTTTTTTGTCAAAAAAAATGCATTTAAGTAATTTTTTCTTGTATTAATATTCTTAAATTTTATATGGATAATATAATTCAAAATTCACACTAAATACCAATAAAATTATCCATTTAAATGCTTTTTCAAAATTGTGTTTTCGAACATAGTCACCTTAATCAAAGTGTGAATTTTTAAATTTTGTCCATACCATCCCTGGTCAAATGTTTATATTTTGCTTTCTTTTATAATTCCTTATTAAAAAATAAATCTATTATTCTATGCCAGGGGTGGCCAACCCGTGGCATGGTGGAGTTGTAAGAGTGGTACACGAAGACTTATTAAAAAAAATTTAATTTGAAAAGATTGTTGTTGATGATGCTAATGCTACCTGCCTGACGTAGTCAGAACGAGGCCCACGAAATTCATCGTGGCAAGGGGCTAGAAGTACGCCTGTCGTTGGCCTATGCCTTGAGTACCATACAGGTGACAGTACGAATTAGCTCGTCGAAATTCCCCGAAGGGACAATAGATAGCGACATCACCTATCTCCACCCCTCCACAATTTTGCCATGGGACTGGAGGGGCGGGAAATATATTCTCCAGTCTCCTGCACTCGTGATTCAGCTCACAAGACTTTCGGATCCACTGATTTAACGAGCGCGTACTCCGTGTTTACTCGGAGGGTATTTGGTGGCATCGGGCATCGAACCCATGCCTTCCGGTCTGGAGTCCGATGCTCTAACCACCAGGCTACCCACGGCCTCATTTGAAAAGATAGTAAATAAAACCACACATTTTTTTTTACAGATTTTATTGAAGTAGGATTATTCACGACAAAAAAAAACCCATCAAAATTTGAATCTAACAGATTTGCGAATAAAGTTTTTCTGCTATGAAAATAACAAAATAAATATCATTCAAAACTAGTTGATATGCACCTATAATAACCTAATTTCATTAGCATCTGAAAGAGCTAATCATAATAAAGATGACTTAGTAAAGAAAAAGTAGTAATTCAAAAGCCACATTAAGTAAAAGTACTGAGCGTTTAAAAATTATTTTGAATTAAATTATTCAAGTTACTCATTTTTATTTTATACTCTTAATATAATTGATTGAATATTAAAAAGTTTAATAACAATGAAACCTAAGTTTGTATATACTCTCGTTTTATTTATTATATTATTTTAAAATTTCGACTACATAGTCTTGCATCAAAAATTGTGCTATTTGCGTGAAGATTGCATAATAAGCCTATAAGTAACATTATTTCATTTTCTATATTTGTTTATTGGAAAAGTTGGAAGTAACACGCATAATTATTATTTTATCAAATAATGGCACTCTTCCTAAAAAGGTTAGCCTCCATTGTACTATGCAAATAGAACTTAAACGTAATGCAATATATTTGTCATAGAATGAATCAGTATTGTTGATCAAACTTTTTTCTTATCCCTGGGGAACTTTTTCTCTGAATTAAAGATAAAAGTAACTTTAATTAATCAATAACACATGTTTTATTATTTTTATATACACAAAACCCCATTTGAAACCGACTTTTTCCTTCCTGCTCATGGAACAGAATTGTGTTAAGAAAAGTTAAAGACTAAAATTCTTATTTGCTCTTTCATAGAAAATATGAGTCAACAAATTTCACTTATCTTCATTACAAACATTCAAGCCATTAAATGCGTGATAGCCTTGAAAGAAAAGATTAAGCATATTCAATTAAATTCAGTGTCTAGATAATATAAATTAATTTGTTGTATTTTTCTTAAGATCTGTATTAATGATTACTTAAAATAATGTTAGTCTCATAAGTCCTTATAAAACAATGCAACATCTGCTTGTAATGGATGATATTCATAAAATCTCTATATCTTTTTGAAAAGATGAAAAATTGTGTTTACGAAAAAATTTTAGAGCATCCCTTTTTCGTATCAATTCCAAACACAATAGCGAGTTTTAAAAAACCACTTGTCTTTTAAATCGTTTTCGAAACAAAATTGTCTTTATAAAATAATAAAATCTAAGCATTTCTATTCTTCAAAAATAACTGGAACTTTTATCTCTAGAAACTCTCTTCGAGAAATAAGTCATGGAAAAGCATTAAAGCAACTTCGAAACCGCTGCAACGGATGAAGACAAGAAAAGAAGAAGAAAAAAATCCCTCCTTTCCCGTCAGAAAAGGAGCCTATTGCCCCTCCAGTAAACCATTACACAAAAGCTCAGAGAGCTCCAACCACCGAGTTGAAAGACTTTAATTGGCGTCATTTGTCTCCGAACACATACACATGCTAAAAGGAAGCCGGACTGAACTCACAAGGTCGCGTCATCAGTTTGTCTGCCCACCAGTCCTCATTATCTAAGATAAAAGTAAAAGAGTAATATTTATTGCAGTCGTCTAAGAATAAGACGTAGAAGTTACCCTGGAGGTGCTTCTTAAGGCTAAGGTAGCGTTACCTATTCTACCCAAGCGAATTCCAATCATCATAGTGCCGCCTTCCTATTTTCCAATACATAACTTCAAGCATTGTATGGATCTTATCGTATTCATGGAAAACATTATTTTATTTACAGTGATTCAGCAGACACCAATATGTTGCAGAAAAAAAAACTCTTGATAAATTTTAATATCTAAGTAATTATAGGAGAAATATAAAGTACTGTACTTAAAGTATACTAACTGAACCCTTAAATGTATATTGTTGCCAATAGTCTACATCAGCGCTTCTCAAACTGTAGGGTGCACCCCGCCCCCCTAGTGAGGTGTGATAACCCAGGGAGGGGGGGGGCACGAGAATATTGAAAAGTCGAAAACAAAAGATAATTTTAAAAACTATTAATTATTGAATGTAAACAAACAAAATACATTCTGACATAGGAAAAATAAAACAAAAAAAAACATCTACACTATTATAATACACTTATAAATGTATCAGTACTGCACAGTGTATTTTATGATTAATTTAACAATACTAACTTATAAGAACAAGTTTAATAATTACCAGTGACCCCACATGGGCTTGTCATATATAAAATTACATACAAAAATTAACACTAATCAAAATAATAAATTAATAAAAATTAACACTTTCCAATGCCACCGTTTTCCCCGTAGGCACGCGTATGTGATGTATTAAGGGAGGGGAGAGAAAATGAATACACATAAGTAAATCCCCTGGAATAACTAAATCTTTCGCTAACACAGTGTCTAGATTATTTTGTTATATTCCAAAGCCTTTGGAATAATTTTATGGATAGCAGTGAACAGAAAAGATTGTTTTTCTGAAAGACGTATAAATACGTCCGGGGAAATTTACGCAATGGCTGAGTGAGACGTTTATATACACCGGCGGCACTTAAGATGTAAAAGTCGAATTGTAGCTTTAGCGTCAAAGTATCGTATTATCGAATTTAACACATGTTATTATATGGAGGGGGCGCGATGAAAATTATGATTAAATATTGGGTCGGAAGTATAGAAAGTTTGAGATGCACTGGTCTTCATTCAAGCTCCACTTAATTCTATTCAAAAACTTAAGTGTGTGCATTTCATAGATCAATAGACATTAAATCGATCGCGATCGACCGGTGGACTGCCAAGAGATTTTGGGGTGACCGCCTGATGATTAGCAGTTAGTAACTATATACCGTGATGTACAAGAGTGACTGACATCGTACGGACTAAGTCTACTACTAACTTTAACTACGAGAATTAATATATATATATATATATATATATATATATATATATATATATTTCTGCTATTTCGCTTCAGACTGACCACCTGATTGGGACATCTGCTCATGCACCCCAGCACCCAATGGTCACGTATACTGGGATAGGCACAGTAGGCCCTGGCCCTCATGGGCTGTTTCGCCACTGAGTTTGAGTTTATTAATATTTTTTAATGTATTTTGAATTATTTGATAGTAAATGTATCATTTGATCTTATTATATTGTATTTATTCGAATCTCGAAACCACCATCGATTCTAAGCCTCACCCCAAACTTTCAACAAGCTTTGGGAAAGAATAAAATTAAAGTAAAATGGTTTATCGACATCCAATATGAACGAAACTAAAATAATTTAAAAACGAGAACTAATAAGAAATGAATAATTAATTTTATTTTAAAAAGGTTTAAAAACTTTTAAATACAGAGTGTTCTTTTCCAGGTATAGAAGTTTAAGTTGGCATTACTTTCCAAGATGGCGACCGATTTAACAGCTGTCAAGTGATTTATTCTCAGTTTGGTTTGGCAATTCATCATGAATAGACTCACGCCTAAACAACGCTTTCAAATTGTGCAATTTTATTTCGAAAATAATGGTCCATTTTCATAAGCGAATTTTGTTTAGCGATGAAGCGCACTTCTGGTTGAATGGCTACGTCAACAAACAAAACTGCCGCATTTGGAGTGAAGCTAATCCACGAGTGTATGTCGAAACACCGTTACATCCAGAAAAACTGACTGTTTGGTGCGCTTTATGGGCTGGTGGAATCCTTCAAAAACGATGAAGGCCACAACGTTACAGTCAATGGTGATCGGTATAGAGCCATGATTACTAACTTTTTCATTCCTGAATTGAACAATCATGATGTCCAGGAGCTGTGGTTCAAACATGACGGCGCAACATGTCACACAGCTCGTGCCACAATCGATTTATTGAAAGACACGTTTGGTGACCGCCTAATTTCACGTTTTGGACCTGTGAATTGGCCTCCAAGATCTTGGGATTTAACACCGCTAGACTATTTTCTGTGGGGCTATGTAAAGTCATTGGTCTATGCGGATAAGCCACAAACGCTTGACCATTTGGAAGACAACATTCGCCGTGTTATTGCCGATATACGGCCACAAATGTTGGAAAAGGTCATCGAAAATTGGACGTCCAGATTGGACTACATCCGAGCCAGCCGTGACAGTCCTATACCAGAAATCATATTTAAAATGTAATGCCACAAGATTATCTTTCGAATAAAAAAAAAATCATGTCAATCGAATAATACATCGTTGTTTTATTGCAATTTAAAGTTCTATACCTCTCAAAAAAACACCCTTTATATATATGAACCTGTAATCATCAATATCATGTTAAATTTCCAGCATCCAACAAATTTTTTCCCCTTCGATTCTAAGCCTCGCCCAATTTTCCGAACCATTAACATTGGGGTAAAAGTATAGCTTATATTTGAATAAATACGGTATTTGTGGCCATTACGAGAATGTTTGTATCGTCCGCTTTACTTTAAACGTGGTTTTAATAGTGTGAGTTGTTTTTTTTATTTTAGTTGTATAGATATAAGTACACATCCATATTTATTATTAAATTATATTAAATATTCTAGACATTTTTTTCTACCTCACCGCACCTAAGCCACTGGGTGGACCGCAACACTTTGACAAAATTAGAAGTAGGCCGACCCTGTAAAAGTCTGCCTACACCTGTCATAGATTATAAATCATGTGAGAAAGAAAAAAACTAGACATTAATTTTGGCGGGTAAGTTATACCTCTACATATATACAAAAAGAGTTTTTCGTGACGCTGTAATAAATTTATTTATACATAGGGTATAGTTAGTAAAAATGGGTCATAAAAAGTTGAATTTAACAAATTAAAACGCGGAGATGAAGACTTGAAATTTATTTTTTTTCCTGCTTACAATATATTGAAACGAAATAGGACTACATAATACATGTAAATCCCATTTTTAGAATTTAAGCAATAGTATGAACAGTTTTTCATAAAGGAATAATTTATCTAATTAAAAAAAATTACTTCTCATTTTTTTTGGTAATCTATCAATGTTTGCTGATGCATTTGAAAATTTTATTGATATATGTCATATTTTGGGGATAAACTAAATGTTGCCAAAAGTCTACGCGTACAACTTTTTTCAATATAAATATACTCAATATTATATATATTACCAAGATTTTTGTATTTATTTTTTACGTAACTCATGACTGCAATCATGTAAAAACGACTCTTTTAAGATTCAAAACAAAAAATCATGTATTTAATTTTAATAGATTTAAGGGTTATCTTGAAATCTTTGTTCAATTTCAGTATTCTGTAGACGAGGTAATTTTTGGAAAAATACGCAAAAAAATTAATTGAAATCATACTATTACTTTAGTACTTTTTACGAACTCATTTTTACTCATTGTAGTAAAAATTCAGAAGTTCCAAAGAATATAATGAGTTGTCTTGTAGTACATAAAGAGGCAAAAAGATATAAAATAACTGTTTCCTTAACAAACATCATTGTATTAAAGATCATTAGCGGGAAATCGAATATTTTTGGTGCAACTTTTTTTAAAGGATTTTTGTTTTATAAAAGAGCGGTAAGTTCTACAAAGAAAATAATTAAATAATTATAGGTGCAAAAGGGAGTTAAAATCTTAGCAAAATTAATATATTTAATATAAATCAAAACATACTTTCATAATAATTATCAAACATTCAATGTAACAACAAATGATTCAAAACAGCATACACAACTCGCATATTGAGAAAGTTTATTTTATTGATCCCAATGAAATGTTTAAAATAACAAGTAACAAATATTACTTCCTTGTTACTTGTTTTGGGTGTCATGATTGTTATTCAATGACATTTTAGTCATTATGATTTTATTAGTTAACTAGTTAGTAAACGATTCTTATATATAATTCATCTGAATGTTATTAAGAAAATAAAAGAAGAAATAAATAATAATAATATGTATATTTTTCTGAAAATGGAATTTCAAGTGTCATATTATTTCAAAATTTAAAAAATAAATAAAGATAACCGAGATAAGTATAAATATAAAGTTTTCTGATCATGATTTTTACACAAAAAGAAATGTTTAATCGAAATAAATCAATATTTAATACAATGCCAAATTTAGGAAAAAATTATGAACAAAACTAAACATGAACAATGCATATATTAAGTCATACCCATTGAAGTGTTAATGGCACAGAAAAGTAAAGAGAAACTGAATATAACTGAAAAATACTATTTAAAACACGAGTCAAAAATCAAAAAGAGGCAAGAAAAACTTTAATGAAATGTATAAACTAATGAAATGAAGTGGATATATGAACACTATTTTTTTCTGATAAAAAAAACTGAAATCTGCAAAAAAATTTTTTTTAAACCTTTGCTGTGTAGTGTTATTTTTCCATAGTACAAACAGATTTATAGCTAATAATTTGTTTTACAATACTCTATTATACTTTTCCATACCTTTAATGTTTTTAACATTAAATAATGTTAGTATATATTTTGATAAGAATTACCAATTATATCGGCGCATTATATCTATCTGACTGCATTGTGTTTTTCATATAATTTTTTAATGAATTAGCTTGGAAACTGATGGAGGCAACTTATTTGATATAAAATGTTCTAATGAATCCAATAAACTGTAATTTTAAAGAGAATTTTCTAGTTTAGTGCAACATTAGCTCTCCAATAATCAATTCAAGCCTCTAGTTTAACATTTTTTTGTTCGATTATCTTTTTTTCTCTAGCATGGGGAAATAATTTTTCTTCAAATTTTTATTTAAGTTAAATTAGGATTTTACATATGCAAAAATAATTCAGCATAAAATCAAATTTTATGCACACACATGGCTGTAGATTTGACTTCGCATGTATTTTTATTTCGGAAACATAAAATTGAAAAATGAAATGCATTAAAAAATATAACGAGAGCAGAATAACTATATATTCTACGCTGTATTAATAGTCTATGAAATACAGAAAATGTTAATATATTTGAAAGCGTTGTGATTATAATTAAAAGGTACGCACGTATATCATTTACAAACTAAATTGCATATTGAAATATAAAGATTTTGTAGCTTGTTCATATTTTAATATTAATTGCTCGAAAATTAAAACGCTTGAAAAATAAAACTAAATTTAAGAATATTTTTATTTAAATTACAGAAAAACTTCTTGTATCATTTATGTACAAAATAGTTTATTCAATATTATAAAACCGTAACAAAAAAACATGTCCCGCATTCCAAGAAAATAAAAATAATTCTTCCTTACCTGAGGCAAGTAATATATATGGATCAAGCATCAATTTTCGTATACTTGTTCCGATCAAAAGTCTCTGAAAGTCAGATTAGCAATTCGTATTAAAATTTATATTAAATCATATCCTAAATCTACTTTAATGTGACACAAATATTCATAAGTAGAGAATTATATTTTTCAAACGAACGTTAGAATAAATTAAATTATATGCATTGAGATTAATTAACAATGTAAAATTTTCTTACTTCTGGCTCTAAACGTGGACATAAAACCACAAGAAGCAAAGCTAAAAAATAATATTTTAACATATGTATATATATATTCCAGCTTAATATTTTATCATAAATAGTCACAATTATAGGTATATTACTATTCGAAAATTAAAGCAATTAGTAACTTTTTTACCTGCATCTAGAACAAGAAGACTTGCCACGACTAAAAGTGGAGCTCTTTGGTTTACAAAATCATACATAATACCACCAAGCGGATACCCCACTGTAAAGATGGGTAAAAAAAATTCAAAAAATAGGTAACGTTTGCTTACAAACTTTTATGAATATGATAATATTAGTTATTTCGGTACTTACGTACTATCACAACTGTGCCAACTTTCAAGATAATTCATAAAGTTGGCAACCTCGATTTCGTACGTATCGTAAATGCTTAAGTGGCAACCATGTGCTTCGTTTCATATTTTTCCGCTTGCTGCCATTCTAAACCTAACCATTCGTGGATATCTCAAGCTCGAAAACTAAAATGCGAATCTGGGATTTACCGAACTCTTAAATATATATATAATAAATTTAATACTTCTTCTTTAATTTTATATAATAATAATTAATATTACATTATAATAATAATTATTATTATTGTTACATTTAATAAAGAAATAATAATATAATGTAAAAATTAATAATAATAAAATAAATATATATATATAGTAAAAAATTTAAAAAATAGTTATTCTTTTCTTTTATTGATTATTATTTATTTATAATTACTTTATATTTTTCACATAGTATTTTACAACTACGCACTCCATATTCCCGTCAGCGTATTCCATTTTTAGAATTCAAGAGATTTTATTAAAATGGTTGCGATAGTTGGCAAGTACCGTTATTTTTACTTTTTAGTACCCACCTAAGACTCCAGCAGCCATTCCTCCCATTATAATGCCCATAATTCGACTGCGTTCGTGATCATCTTGGTACCTGTCTGCTATGATTGCCATGCCTAATAAATAAATCTATATGTATAATAATCTATCTAAGGAACTGTATTTTTAAGATAAATGTAGGATACATTTCTGCAATGATATAATTATAAAATCGAATATTTTAAAACAGTAAAAAATAAACTCGAACGATAGTTTTTTGTTATAAACGTAAGATGGCGCCACTATTTTTGTTCTTTTGTTTTGGTGTATAGCACATACAGTGGTCTTCAAATGTTTTCACAACTCACTGAACCCCTAGAACTTGAAGGTGCTTTCATGGAAAACTTAGAACAAGAAAGTGTTTTCGTGGAACCCCATTCCATACACATACTCTTCGAAGAATATATCTATCTCAAAATAATATTTAACGTAGATCGCCACGTTATAGACACTTTATGTAAAGGCAATTTTAAAAAAGTATTGCATTTAATATATTAAAAAACTCTAATCTAATTTTTTTTAATATACATGTTATAAATGCTTTATGTGAAGACAATTAAACAAATTTTTAATGGGATTTTAATTAAATTTACTCATATAAATTTATTATTTAAGTATCACTTACCCATGTATTATGTTAAGTAACTAGGATATACGCTTGCATTTTTTTCACACTAACTTTCAAAGTCAGGGTCTATTGAAATTATGTGCAGTCGCATTTCATTTGTCTTTATATTTTGTATTTGTAGCCACTCATGTTCTGAATGACATTCAAATGTTTATAGCTGTATGAGAAATTCTACGTATTTTTCATGAATTTGCAACTTATAATTTAGGAGTTGTTATTGCTTAAGTGAGTGATTGTGGAGTTTTATGGCGCAAGAGACAATTCTGTCTAAACTATACCAAACAAATGTTTTAAAAACCTTAAAATTTATACTGTGCTAAACATTCGTGAAAATATAAAACATGAATATTTATACACTGGTGTGCAAAACTTAAGCAACAATGTAAAAATTAAGCAGAGAAAACCATGACAATGCAGAAAAGGAGAGAGATCTGGAGATCAGTAGAGTGAACACGTAAGTCAGTAGAAACGTCATGCGTATTAAAATATCAGGAACGAAACGTCACAAGCGACGTGAGCGTACGCAAAACGCGTGATGTCGGCGCGTGCTGTTCAACAGTAAAATAAAATGAAGGACGTAGTCGCAATTCGACATATTCGCTGCAAGTGCCAGTGAGTCAGTTCGTGAAATATGGCTAGAAGAAATCACCTGGACGACTTCACACGTGGAAGAATGATCGGAAAGTTGGAGGAGGGGCGTACCGTCACCAGAGTAGCTGCAGAGTTTGGAATCAACAAAAGTGTCGTTTCGCGCGCTTGGAAAGCGTTCCAAACCACAGGTACAGCTGTTAGAAAGGTTGGTGGTGGCCACCCGAGGACGACAACTGCAGGAGAGAGATCACTTATATATCATCCTGCAGGCGAAAAGAGGCCGACGGCAGTCAGCAAGCGTCATTGCTCAGCAACTCTCTACAGCAACGGAGCGAAAAGTGTCGTGGTTTACTGTGGCCAGACGCCTTCACAAAGGGGGCCTATTCGCCCACCGTCCTGAACGCTGCCTCCCGTTGAAAGTTGACCACCGACGCCACCGTTTGCAGTGGTGCAGAGAGCACAAAACTGGACAACTGTCAATGGAGTCGGGTCCTCTTTACGGATGAGAATCGGTTCAGTACTCAACGCGTTTTGATTCGGAGAGAGATCGGGACACGGTTTTATACCAGTAACATCAAGGAAAGACACCATTACGGTGATCCTGGAGTTCTTGTCTGGGGAGGCATTATGCTGAACGGCGAACTGAGCTCCACATTTCGATAGAGGGTCTGTAACCGGGGATCGCTATTGTGAGGAGGTACTTCTTCCCCATGTGCGTCTGTTCCAAGGTGCCATTGGCCCAGACTTCAAATTTTTATGGATGACAATGCACGGCCACATCAGACTCTTGCTGTTGAGGAGCTGCTGGAAAGTGAAGATATCACTCGAATGGATTAGCCAGCGTACTCCCCAGATTTAAATCCCATCGAACATGTGTGGGATGCTTTGGGGAGACGTATTGCAGCACGCTTACATCATCCGGAGAACACCCAACAACTCAAACAGATGCTGATTGAAGAATGGGCACTCCTACCGCAAGAAACGTTGCACCAGCTGGTTCTGAGTATGCGGAGACGGTGCGAAGCAACCATTGCAGTGAGGGAGGGCATATACCATATTAAGGAACATCTGCTTGTTGTTCTTCCTGTTGGATAGACCATCATGAATTACGATACTATGCGTTCAATAAAGCTTGTTTTTGTTTGATTCCATACCGTATGCATTGTATTCCTTTTTCAGCGCCGATGCTTTTGTCATCCTTTACGTACATAATACTCTCCCTCATTTCTGAATTTCATGTCTTTCAGATGATTTTTTGTGAAGTTATGGCAATAAACCCACCTGTTGCTTAAGTTTTGCACACCAGTGTAGAAATAATGCATAAGTTAAGCATATTGTTATCAAAAATTTATTCTAAATGTAGCAGTTTTATTAAATAACAATTCATAAAGTTCACAAGGTGAACCCTTCTACCTTAAAAATGCCGAGGCTCAATGTTCTTCTGATGGTGTGGCGTGGTAGTTAGGAGAAGGGAGTGCTAGCTCAGGTGTCGTTCTCGTCATTTGACCAAGATTCAAAATTACGAGGTCCCCCACCCTCTTGTTGCTTTTTCGTACAAAATTAACACATATATAAACACTCACTCTCACTCCAAAATTTAAAAAAAATTTATAATATTTCCACCTACTCAAAATAGAATTTACTGCGTAATATTGTCAAACGTTCTTTCATAGAAACAACAATTTCAATTTTTGTCAATTTTATTCGAAAATATATAACAAACAAATTATTTTTCTTTCTATAAATTATAAATCATTTTCTATTCTTTTAATTACACAAAAAAGTAAACACGTTCATCTTTACCTCCAATGCTTATACAAGAAGATCCTACACCATGAATGCTTCTGGCAGCAAACAAAATGGAAAATGTATTCCCAAAAGCGAACACTGAAAAAGATTGATCTGTCTGTAGTTGCTTTTGTCATTCAGTAATAAAATAAAGAATACAAAATAGGGATAAAACTTTCCCTTTAAGGTATTCAAACACGTTGAAATGACTAAATTGGATGAAAACACATATTTTTTGTTTTATTGAATAGAGCTATCTTTCGGCTTTTTACAAAACATACTTTGTTTTACTTCTACGTTATCTAGAGGCCAATTTACAATCAGTTTTATAAAATTAGAAAAATCGGAAGTGGGTCTTTTAATTTACGAGAAGTGGACACTTAAACTGTTCAAAATCTTCATTGCGAATCTGATAGCTCAAATTATTACAAACCTATTTTTATGAAACTTTTTGAGGCTGATAATTATATTATTTTCCAGAGAATGTACTAAAATATACATATATATATATATATATATATATATATATATATATATTTCTCAGTGTATGAATACTTTTGAATTATGGCCTGTTAATTAAATAATGGTATCATAAAGAGAGAGAGAGAAATGTCACATTTATAATAATATTTACTCGATCAGCTCTAAAATTTTTAAATTTTAATAAAACATTACAATTTTAGTTCATTTTCTAGATAAATGCATATAATTTTATTTAACAATAATTTTACTGATATTAGTTTATTACTTTTTTCTCTAATTGCTTTGAACTTTTTAAAAAATATTGCTAAAATTTCACTTATAATTGTGATTTTTGTAAAGTTTAGATAATTTTTTTATTATAAGTTAAATATTGGTATTTATTGGTATTGATTCCTAAAAAAGTATTTGTAATATTTTAGTATGCTATTTTTTATGAAAGTACTCCGAACGTGTTCGGATACCTTAATTTTATTTTCATAGAACATTCAAAATAATGCTGGAAAATTGCGTGATAAATCAATCATTTGTCATAAAAATCAATTTTCAGCAATAAAACTTCACGTAAATATTGTTTTGTGAAATGTAATTGACCTAACAGCAAGCAACGATTGTTTGGTTTTATAACTTTACAAAAAAAGAGAGATTAAATGCAAATATTGGAAAACAAACTCACTAAATTATAACTAGATTTAAGTGGAAAAATTTATAAAATTTTAGTGCTAAAAGAACATGCTATTGCCAAAACAAATTTATGCTGAGAAATTTCAATTGTTACGCAGAATGTATGATAAAAAATTTTGTTCAATAAGTTATTTATACACATAGCACACTCTTTCTAAAATCTAAAAACTCTTTTATGCAAATTTTACAGAGAGCTACTTATTTTTAACTTTAATATTTTTTCTTCCATACTTTTATTTAAATCAGGCGTACTCAACCTTCTTTTCTACTGGGTCGCATACATATGTTAGCTATTTCCAGCGGGCCGCAACATGAAGATTGACGGAGAGGGGGGAATGCTTTCAGACAAGATTTAAAATGTGGAAAATTGATCAAAATATTAAAACTCCTGTTTTTTGCTTTTTCTAATTATTATTTTTTTATATTCTTTATTTTTGTCACTGAATTTTTCTAAATTGGAAGCATTTAAAAATCACTCCTTCACAATTTCTGCATCAGTAAACGGTTTCATATGATTACCAATAATACAACAAATTTCATAGGGTGCCTTTGTTACCGCTGTGACATTAGCACTGACAAATTAATTTTTTGCTACTTTAAAGGTTATTCAAGAAAGCCTATTTATCACCTCTTGAATGAGATGTTCGGGGAAAAGTGTCATTGAACGATTCCTGTTTATTGGTATTTTTTTAAATTCATTTTCGTGACAAATCAAACAATTACTGATCCATGCTGGTTTTCCCCTACAAAATAGTCAACTTCCCGATCATCTTTAAAAGACCTATTTTCTTCGAATATTTTTCGCTTGAAAGATATGAAAAATAATTAAAAATTAGTTCTACCCATAAAATGGTCGCAACTCCACTATTGTCAATTATCACTAATCCGAAAAAAATATCAATTCGCACCCATACGACATCGACAGCAAAAAGCAAAAAGCAAAATTAATATATTTTAATTCTTAACAAAGAATTTCCCACAAAATTTCGTAAATAAATTAATTTCTCAAGTCAATGGGCCATGGCCGGGTCACTTGAAAAGGCCCTGTGGCCCATGGGCCACAGGTTGAGTATCGCTGATTTAAATGAAGTATTATACCAGGGGTGTCAAACTCGGGAATCGCATGCGGCCCACAACGAACACTTTTGAGGCCCGGTCAGTATATCGGCACACAGTAATATATAACAAAATATCAAAATTTCTCCCGAAATAAAAAAAAAAACGTAAACATTAATTTTTTCTTGTTCTTTTATTCATGTTTATTATAATGTATTATTCTAAATAAATTTATATTTCAATGAATATTGATTTTTTTTGCGGGCCACCTTGTTTGTCTTTATTGTTAAGCCTTGTTTGTTTGGCCCAAGTTACCCTTTGACTTTGATATCCATGACACCATTACCTCAAATTGCATTTAAAACTTTTTTGACAAAAATATTTGATGATTCTTTATTGAATTCCTGGTTAAAATTACTACTGAGCAACTCCTCATAATACCTTTTAATGAAAACACTAAAAGAAATTAATTAATCATTAATTATTAAAATACAAATGTCTCGTATTTTTTAAACAGTTCACTTTTAATAATTTTCTACTTTTCAAATTGCTTATTGACTTCATGCTTATTTTATTCAACACAGAAGCTCTTACTAAAGGTAAGGTAGTTATGAAAATTTTTATACTTTTTAATCTTGATTAAAAAAAATATAAAACATTGCGTGGTGACCTCTGATATTCAAATCCTATTTTAATTCTAGCCTTATAAGCTAGAGTTGTAACCATGCATTTATTTGCACGTATAATCAGTAAAAACTATGGCTGTCATTTACCGAATTTATTTGATTCTTATCTTCAATTTTTTTCCAATGATAAAGCTACTAAAACTCGGGTGCGGCTTAGAATATAAAACGGAAAAAAAAATTAGATATGGAAAATTGAACATAATACTGATGGTTTGAGCAATTGCAGGTTCATGTATGTATTTTAAATCCTTTAATATTAGAAAAAAAATAATGTTATTAGTTGTTTCATTGTCTTCTTTTTTATTAATTTCTAGAGAATCGGATATTGATAAGCCATTTAAAACTAATTTTTATTTTTCACAAAAGTGTGATGAGAATTTGGTGTGCGTCATAAAACCGATGGCGGCTGAGATTTGAATAAATACGGCAAATATAAAATAGTTTATAGACCCCCAGTTGGTGTAAGCATCATTAATGACATGTATTGCTTAGAAAAATGAGTTTAAATTTATGCATTAAAAATAATTGCCCCTGTACCGTATATCGATTTACACTTGATTGATATTGAGCGGAATATAACGTGAAGTCTGAGATAATGAGTGATATTAAGTAGAAGATGTTTTGAACTTCTCAGTATGGTGCAGTTGACGCGTACAATCAGAAAAAAGTACTCAAAGTAAACAAAGATATGATCTAGATTTTCCGCTAGCTAAAGCTTAATTACTCAGTTTTCCTTAATTTTAAACAGTTTTGCGAATAGAATGTAGTTGCAATAAAAAATTAGATCGAATAAATCCCGAGTTTAAAAGAAATAAAAAAAATCCAAATACAATTTTAAATAACCACATAATTAGAGTACTTAAATGAAATCTTTGTGAAAATTACATATTTCTTACGATACTTAAATTTATATGCTACCTATAAAAAAACCATAAGGAATGCTTTAAATGTAATATATATATATATAGTGTTTAAACATTTTAGCATTAATGTTTTATGAAATATTAAAATTTTTGTTGATTTCAACTACGCATGTATTTTTTGGTATTACTTAAATTGTATTTTGTATTTAATGTTTTTTATAATTTTATTTTTTTAAATTTATGACCAAATTTTCTTAATTATTTACCGGGCTTTTTAAATTTTAATTTATTTTTGTATTATATATATACACTCTTCAAACCTCATTCTGCTTATAAATTGTTTCAACATGAATGTATGATTATTCCACATTAGAAAACACACATTATCTTATTTGTTTTTAAATAATACATAGATTTCTTCTTTTATCATTGGTAATAAACAGTTTCTTTCCAGAAGAATTTCTTAGTCCTTAATTGGCTCATTTTCTGTAAACACCTTTATCTCATGTAGTGAATAACTTTTGTAAATTTTTTCTCATAATTATGACATATAATTCAATTTACGAATCAGATATGATATAATCCTGAAAGTTTCTCTCTTGAATCATCATTTATGAAATGAGATAAGAGTTTCCCTTTATATAGATCTAACTCTGTCAACCAATTAAATTAGGAAATGATGTAAGATGTTCTCACGCAATAATTTTTACAGTTTCGGGAATTTTCTAAGCTATAAATATTCCCATCATGCTATTTTTATGCTTATGAAAATGTAATCTCTAATTGTAGTAAATGGTTTTTCTAATCATTAGTTGAAACTTTATTTTTCTCAGGAATGCTGTTAGCATTTTTTTATATAAATCATTTTATTACGATGATTTATGAAATTTTCATTATCTATCAAATGATTAAACGAAAATTTAACAGTTTTATATGTAATTAAAAATTGCAGTATTTAAAAAAAAATATTTCGCAGTGTATATAGATCAAACGCATAACTTCGTCTTCATGTAAAAGTGTGTAAAACTTTATAATTATGCGCAAAATTTAGAATATAAATATGAATTTCCTTTAATAATCAACATATTCCATTACATTTTCAAATGCATTTGAATTAGTTTACTGTATAGGATGCTTGAATAATGTGCCTTTTTTTAACTTAGAAATATGTTACATAGTATTTATAACTTTTGAATGAACTCATTTCATATTAAATTCCTTCTACAATTCTTCGTCGAAATGTGTATTATTGTCAAGAAAACAAAATGCCACTGGTTTAAGTAAACAAAATATTAGGAGATTCAGCATTAAATTTACTAGTAAGCACTCGAAACTCACATATTACGGATTCAAATTACTATTAATTTTCTCAAATATGAGCACTCATAAATAAACTATCGAGAAGATAATTTTCTTAAACATGGCTTAGCACTGATAAGGCCTTTATATTCATTTAGAAAGAGTTCGAATTGATATTACTAGGTTTTACAATTATTTATTGATTATTGCTGTAAAAAATTCTAAATTATTGTTTTAGAAATCGTGAGTGGAAAAAATAATTTCAATAATGAAATAAAATAGAAATCAATAGGGTATCTCAAGGCAATGCAAGGTCAAATGAAGCATAAATAGATGTCTCAATGTCACCTTCACATCATTAGCAAGTTCTGAAGGAGCATCAGAAAAAATACAGGTTTTTCAAAGACCTGTTCCCAAAAGCCTGAAAATTATAAACTCATTAGAAGAACTGTATACCTTTTCGAGCAAGATCCCATAGAAGTTTTAAAAATAACTAGAAATGCATGGACCACCAAAAGTTAAGGAACGAGGAACACAGTTTAGAGCTATCTTTTGAAACAACATAGCTAAATTCAAGAATACTGAGCCATATAATATTTATACATTTATTTGATATATATCTATTACATTAAACTATTTTAACTAATTATTTATGTATTAAAGAATAGCGTTTTTAACAAAAGTTCGTTCTTTAGCAAAAAAAATTACATGTTTAATAATTTTAATATTTTCACAAAAATTTAAAATTTGGTAAAATATCTGTCCTTACCTAACCATAATGTGTAACGCGCATCTACTTTCCACTAATAAGAAAAGTTGTCGGTCATATAAACCAGCATGAAAGAAGACTACACTCGGTATAACCCTTAATGCTATTCATTAGGCTTCTGGAAGCATGCTCATTACTTTTATTGCTCTGTAAAGGTAACGCCAAAAAGGCTCTATCATATTTAAGTCAGCCATGTGAGATGGCAATTTCATTTGTCTGTCACCTTGATCAAGAAGGTATATGCCTTCAAGCATAGCTCGATATGTGTGGTCGAACAGAATAAAATTATTAAAAGCAGCAGTAGCAAAGAAACTTCTTACACGTTCAATAATTTCCCCTCGTTATTTTTTAAAATTTGATAAAATATCTGTCCTTACCTAACCATAATGTGTAACGCGCATCTACTTTCCACTAATAAGAAAAGTTGTCGGTCATATAAACCAGCATGAAAGACTACACTCGGTATAACCCTTAATGCTATTCATTAGGCTTCTGGAAGCATGCTCATTACTTTTATTGCTCTGTAAAGGTAACGCCAAAAAGGCTCTATCATATTTAAGTCAGCCATGTGAGATGGCAATTTCATTTGTCTGTCACCTTGATCAAGAAGGTATATGCCTTCAAGCATAGCTCGATATGTGTGGTCGAACAGAATAAAATTATTAAAAGCAGCAGTAGCAAAGAAACTTCTTACTCGTTCAATAATTTCCCCTCGTTATTTTTTATCATTCAAAGTGCCTCCTTTGGACATATTCAAGTTTAAGCGGAGAGCCAAGGAGATTATGTCTTAGACCTTGATTCCACATTCACTTTAATAGTGTGTTTCAATAACTTTGGATGCATAGTGAGACTGATTCCTTATTTCCTACAGATTAGAAATAGACAAGAATTACTTCCTAAAGTGAATCTAGACTCATTTGTAAAAGTAAAGGCTTGCCCAATCGACATGAGCCTTAAACTAATTTAATCAGACATTTCTATATATTCTATGTAATGGAACACATTAAATCTATTTCCTTACACAAACAAGCCTCTACTGTAAAGACGTATTTCGTCAGTGGTAGCCGAAATTTTTCTAGTTGCCACGAAATGGGCTGCAATGTATATTAATGTATTTGTCTCTTTAATCAAAAAGAGTAAGTCTGAATGCTGGTTTGATATGGATGATAGGAGAGTAGAGGAGACAGCCTACTCAGGTGTCCTCGTCATTTGCTTATGATTAAAAAATACGAAATCCAACGCCAATTGCCTTAGTGTAGCTTCGTAGAGCAACGTTACAAGCAAGCAACAATCAATCAATATCAAATTGGGGAAAACATAAAGCTTAATATCGCATTCTATAAAGAAGATTTTGCAATAGGCTTATTTATGTCCGTAAAGTTCATTTGTTAACGAGTAGTCAAAGATATAGTTTGTCACATTTAATAGTCTATCTGCCAGATCTTAAAACTTAAATCATATCTCAAGAATTTGGGGTAAGCTATAATAAGACAAGAATGATTTCAATGCTTATAGAACATTTGATTGTTTGATATGAGAGAAGTTAAATTGTTGAGACTACTGCTCCGGTATTTGAGATCAAGAGCAAATTTAAAATAATGTAGCGATTAAATTCTCGTATTTTGTTTTTAATTATTAAGAAAGTTCAGAAATTAAACTCATTTATTTCTTTGGAATTTCTATTTTGTTTTATGCTGTGTTTTGCTTTATTTTCAAAAATTTCTTGATGAGTTAAATACAAGCTCAAGAATAAAATCTTCATTCTTAGAATCTTTGTTTCCCTTTTTATCATTTTTACTTGAAGGAAAGTTTTCATTCAATAATACTGATATGTAAGTAAATATAATAAAGCATTTTTAATGCCAGGGCCTAATAGTTGAATAAATTTCTGTCAAAATCAACGACTAACCAAACAAATGATAGAGTACACAAAAAACATTAATCTTATAGTTATTAATTGGTTACTTAATTGAAAGAAATTTTATATCTTCCTACTGTATATACACACACCAATTCATACTTTAAAAAAATAAAGATCAAACGATAACGTATATTTGTTTTTTTCTTTATTTCAAAGACATATTAATGTTCCAAAAAACGGAAAATTTCAGAACTTTTAAATTAAAGTTTGAAAACTAATGAACAATCAATGCATTTCATAAAAAAGCGTAGTTTAAAATTTTTGAACTAATCTTAAAAATTAATTTTAAATTGCTTTTCGCAATTTCGAATTAAATAGTTAATATTTAACGTAAGTAAGAAATTAGAAAATAATTATGAATTAGTACTTACTGAAAGAGGATAACAACAACACTAGGATTCCACAAAATATAGGAGTCTTATTACCAATCCTATTCGAAGAAAAATAAATTATATTAGCGTATTACTGAAATATATATATGTTTTAACGAATAAGGTTTAGGATAATCAAATTTGCAAATAATAAAAAATACATAAAAGGAAAAGTTCAGAGTGCAAGATTGATTTTATGCATTGTAATTTTTTTTTAAAGTTGAATGTTAATTTAAGTCAAAAATAAGTTCAAACAATTCTGAAATTTTTTCATACTTCTAGCCTGAAACAGAGGCGAAAATTAATGTTTTTATGGATAAATAAAAGTAGGTAACAACTCGAAAAGAAGGAATAGATAAAAACAAGTTAGTCTTTAGTTACAAATTATAAAGCATTATAAAAGTAAATAGGCTAGATACCTGTTTGTAAGAGGTCCAATGATAGGATTCAATATTAATTGTACAATTGCTTTCGATGCTAAGAGCAATCCAACTTCTTCATTTTCATTATGGATGTCATAAGGTATGATTTTCTGATGAAAATTAGTCGAATTGTTTTGAGAATAGTTTTGACAATCCAAAGACTCCTGATACAATTCAAAACACTTATTTGTAGATGCGTTCTTTTTAACTCCATTAAGAACAACTTCTCGCAATGAACTGTTTTCTAATTTGTAAAGTATATCAGGGATTACAGGAACTGTAAAAAGAAGGACTGAGATCATTTCATATGAGAAATAAAACTTTTATAAAGACTTTTACACTTTTAAAAGAATGGCTTTCATCATTTTAACTCTTGAGATTTTTTTTTAAATTTGAAACAGATAAAATAACATGGTTGTTAATATGAAGCTCGTGATAGTAACATGACATATTATTCGAACGAGGCTAATAAAAGGAACATTTTTGTTAAGAGTATTTATATAAAAATTCTTTCAGAGAGCTATTCAATAATAAATTGCTTTAAAACATTATGAGCATCAATAGACAAGAAAAATACATTACATACAAATTCAAAACTACTAAAACAGCAACACATTAAAAAGATACTTATGATTTCGTTCAAAAGGCGTTATGTAAACGCACAAAATTACATTGACAAAACTTGTATTGTAAATGCGTTGAATATATATTGAGCAGTAAAGTATATTTCTTTTGATTAAAGAGGTGTTATTTTGTATTTCATTGGAAAAGAAAATGGAAATACAAAAGTTACTAGGATGAGTGTGAATGTGAAAAAAATGATTAAAATGAAATAAATTTTGAATAAAACTTATCTAAAAACTTAAAATCGTTTCTCAGCAGATATGAATTAAATTGATGTGCACGCATATTTTAATTAGTAAGTGTTAGTAAAACATTTATATATTTTTCTATTAAATGAAAAAATATCTCTGTGACATATCATCCATAAATGAGTGATACAATATTGTATACTTCGAGGTAATTTGCACTTAAATGAACCTAGATAATGTTAAATAAACATGTATGAAGAATAACACGGTAGGCAAATTACGTTGCATTTAAACTTCCAAAACTCGATGGGGCACTTATAGAATATATTTATCTCGTAAATTAAAACTTTTAATACTTAAATATTTCTAAATTGTTTTAAACATTAAATAAAATATGTCTATCCATTCCAGTTTTCTGGTATAAGCGAAATGTTTAAGAAGAACGTGACAGATTCTAAGAGGCCTAAGAGGGTACTTCCGTGTGTTATACATAATCGTTTTACATAATTTACATACGTAACTTGTCGTGTATCGTAAAATATGCTAAGCATGATTTTTAAATGCAAAATTCTGTGTCTCAAAGTTTTCAAGTTAATATTGGAATGAAAAATTAAAATAACCAACTTACCGACAACACTTAGAAGCAAGTTGTCGAGGAAAATAGAAAAGTATACAACAAATATGATAAACTTCCCAGACTGTTGCACGCGCCATAGTTGTTTACTCCACAGCATATTTAATCCTGAAGAGCTGAAATCTGGTTTATTCCTGAAATAAAATTAAATGACAGAAAATGAAGAATTTTAAATTAAAGGTTTTGAATAAAACAATATTAAGTATTTTTCTAGCGTTATCTCTCTCTTTTGATTAGAGTCAATTTCAAGCTTTTGAAATTTTTAGAACAAGTAATATGAAAAAAAAATTAAGTCGATTCCTACTTAGGTAAAAAAAAGAAAATTTTTATTTTAGTTACTTTTTATTAAATAGTTACAACTAATATAAATATAAATATGTGCATATGATAGAATCACAATGTTAAGTGACCAAATAGAAAGTGATTTTCCTCGCAATTTTCCATTTTCCTTTCTACATAGGGTGTTAGACTCTTTTATTACTTTTTTTTGTTAATATTTATTCATTAATTAAATTTAGATATTCTAATAAAATAGTATAGTAAGAAAGAAATCATATTCTCAGAAATTAGGCCCTCCCAGGTGGGATTCAAGCTCACGACCTTCGGTTAGAAATCCAACGCGCGTACTATTGCGCTACAGGGAAACAACAAAAGATTTTCCATTCTATATACGCTGTTGGACTATTATTTTTGTTTGTTATTATTTGTTCATTTTTTAAATAAAGTAATGAATTAGTATTTGAAAAACTATATTAATATCAGGTGTCATCCACTGCAAGTTTTAAAAAATGCATTTTTGAACTTGAATGGATGAATAGAAAGTATTTTACTAACACGATTGAAAATTTGAACTATATATATATATATATATGGGGAGAGAGAGAGAACTAACAGTAGGAATTGAAAAATAGATAATTATAAGAGATAGAAAGGAAACTTTATATATATGTAACTATAAATATATAGAATTCTGTATTTTATCAAATACTATCATAAGTGCATATTTAAATCTTTAAAAAATATTTTGCAATATAAATTAAAAGTATAAGGAAACAACATCGTTTTTTTTCATTGCTCTATGCCAGATATATCACAAAGTTATCAAGTATGAATTGTGATTACTTTTAATGTATATTATTTGCGAAATTTTACTAACAAATCCTTTAAGTATAATAAAAGAAAACGTTTCGTAATTTTAAAAATAATGAAGTACTAAGAGACATATTTATTTTACATTTTCTATGAAATCCAGGGAAATATTAATTAGATAAATAAGAAAAGCATAATTTTTTTAACTATTCATCCATACTATAATATATGTAAATACTATCAACACATGTGAATGTAAAATAGTTGATATTAATTTGTATAACTTACAAAAAATTTAATCATTATATAATAGTTGCAAGTAAGTTGAACTCACATTTTTGAAAACAGGTCATGTGTAATGATCTGTAAAAAAAACTGATCGGCGCATCAGAGATTTTAAAAAGTAGTCATTTTATTAAAATAAAAGTTATTTATAAAGTTTTTCTGTAGAAACATATGTTAAGTTACCAGTTTGTATTTAATTTGGATTTGTATAATTATTCCACCATGATCGATAAAAAAACATAATTAAATTTCTAACTGCAATGTAGTTTGCAAAGTATCGTACTCCTTATTAATTTCAGAGTTGTAGTATGTATTCATTTTTGTCCTAATATGTATTTTTCGTTATTCCTTGATCATATCTATAAGCAAATTAAGACACTAGTATTTAAGCTTATTTCATGTGAATATTAATGTTATTCGGAAGTAATTATTTATCACAGAAAATTAACAAAAGGTAAAATCTCATATTTCAAAGCACACAAGTTTGGAAAAAGTTTCCAATGTATATATATTCTGTAGTTTTAATTTTTTTTATTTAAATTTTAATGACGAAGATAATTAAAGAATTGTAATTCATATTAGTACTAACATCCTAAAATATTTATTTCAAAATCCTTCTGTGTATGAAAGAATGTATTTATATATATGAAAAACGAGATATATTTTACGTGGTATAAATTAGTTTTCTAATTACACTATTTTAATTTACTCTTTGAAAAATCTTGTAATAACTCCATTTGTTAAAGAAATAACTTAATTACATAAGAAAATATAATATCTGCAATCCTTTGAGAATTTTTCTGTAAAAGAATTCAAATTTTGCATCAGTTACTTTTGATTTGAAGCCCTTTCCTCTTTTACTGGAAGCTCGTTAAAAATGCAATCCTGATAAATTTTCACATTAATTTTAGTGAATATTTACATGAACACTATTATACATTTCTGAGAATTGATTTATGAGATTTTGTAACAAAAGCTTAATATTTCCTTATGTTTGAGTTCACTCGCGAACAAAATAAAAAAGTTTCAACACTTAATATTTTACCAATGTATATATTCCAAGTAGATATTTTTTCAGTTCTTTCATTATAAAAACTGCTTTGAAATATTCATTCTTATGAAATTCCCTTTTCAGATATTTCTCTTTTTAATATCGTAACCATAGTTTTCTCCAGATTATGTTCAAAATGAAACCCCTATTTAAGGTATCCGACTATTTGCAACAACTTTAAAAAAATGGGTATATGAAGATTTTTTTGTGGGTTTTAAATCTATTTAGCACATTTTAAGAAAAATATGCTACAATTAAGAACAGAAAATTAAATTATTATTACTAAAAGGGAAAAAATGATAAAAATTTACAAAATATTACATAGACGGGGCCCATTCTGTAAAAAAATGTTTACGAACAAATTTTTAATTTTATAATTATGATGTACTGCTTTGCTATTCATTTTTAAAATGACCTTCAGGATAGGATATATTTTAATTTTTACAAAAACTAGAACACTTTATCTGAGTTATTATATGAAATTGCTTAAAAAAGCAGTGATTATATACACATAAATAACTGTAAATTTTGTAATAAAACAGTGATTGATAAATCTGAAGGTTAAAACACTTCTACTGTTATACAGAGCATACACAAAGAGTTTCAGCAAATTATTTTAAAAACTTTTTGAGTAATCGCTGTCCCAGTTTGAGATTTTCGGGGAAAAAACACATTTTGAGTAAAATGCATTTTAAAGTTTGACATCTTTACAGTTATAGTATCTGCCTTTACTAAAACACTTGTAGTTTTTGTTTTAGTCAATGGAAAATAAGAAATTTTGTATTTTTATAAATTTAATAAGATTGCCTATAAAATAAAATCACAAAAATTTTTGTCAATTTTAGGCAAAATTCACAATTTTAGGGTAGTTGGATACCTTAACTTTGGATCTATGTTCATGCATTTTAAAATGTAAAATATTAAAAACTTTAATCAATTGACTCATAAAAATAATTTTATTATCTCCTACCTTTTTAAACTTCTTTATTTTCAACATTATAGAAATTATTTTTTATTCCAATTTTCCACGTTTACAGTCTATTTTTTTAGGTTCTTTCAATGAAATTGTTAAATGTAAGAGGTAAGAGTTTTACTTTAACGTGCATTTGGATTTGCCAAATAATCCATGCATATTTTTATGTATGACGCGTCCATTATTTGTTATAAGACAGGAAGAAAATGATCACTCCACTTTATCTCTTCTACCTTACATCTTTATCACTTTTCTAGAGCACACTGTCTCAGATAATGCACGAACAACATAAGCGCCATCCGTTAAAAATTGCATTAAATAATACTGAAAAAGCATTCGCATTTTGCGGGTCTAAAAAAATACTGTAACAAAATACAGCTTAAAAAACATTCAAAAATCGATATTCCCCTAATGCTGTTTACAACAAAGGAAAACGTGTATGGCTTACGGGAAAGATGGTGTCTCCGGAGAGAATTCTGGAAAACTGTGTGAAGAGCTCGTGTTCACTGAAGGGTTTCACTATCCTAATATGAGGTGGAGCACTCCAACCGACCGCCATCTTGTAATCGGATTACAACCTAACTCATCTTCAATTGGTTCACTTGGATGGAAGATTTAAGCCTCTTTAGTCAAAAGCCGAAAAACAATATGGGACTCAGTATATATAGTCTATAAAGGGGCCGGGTAATAATAAAACGGAGTATTTTAAGATAGGTATTTTTGTTGCACGTGTGAATAGGAAGATGCACTTACACTGAAGAATAATTGCCTTCAATGAAGTGATTGATGAGTTGGTAACAATTGAAAAAAACTTAAATTCTAAAAGTAATAATTTTGGTGTGTATATTAACGTCGCATTATAAAGAAACACAAGGGCTATTGGTGACAGATTTCGTAATTTTCACCCGCGGTCTAGTCACGTGGCCTATGTAGCCTAGTGGTCAAGGTCTCCAGTTCGTGGATAGCGTATCATGAGTTCGAGCTTAACCCTTTATTTACCGCATTATGATTTACTGCAGTTTTTTTCATGCAATATCTTTTTTTGGATCCCTACATTGAAAATTAAGGGATATAAATAAACAAAATACTTAACTTTTGGAAATTTAATCCGTTAGAGCTAATTAATTAATTAAAGATATTAAACTGAAAAATTATTTATATACACTGTTCACTTAAAATAGTCAAATCGTTTTCTAAGGTCTTCATTAACATACAAAAATTATGAAACACTTAAATTTCGACATTAACTATTTTTTCGGGACAAAAATGATAATCTTCGCTATCCGCTGAAAACGCAATTTCTGCCATAAAACTCTTCGCCTTTCCCGCTAAAATACTCATCATAGAACCCGGGATGCCATATATCTTGAAAGAATGGACTTAAAAGAATATTTCTGCTATCGTCAAAATATTCGTAAAAATGGTTAATCTACGTGATTTTAAAGTGAATGGTACTTATAAGTACCGTCAGTAGAGATAAAGGATTAATGCCACCGAAGTCCAGCCGTGTAGAAGAGACCGTTGCTCATTATAAAGGGTGTTTTTTTAGAGGTATAGAACTTTAAATTGCAATAAAACAACGATGCATTATTCGATTGACATGAATTTTTTTATTCGAAAGATAATCTTGTGGCATTACATTTTAAATATGATTTCTGGCATAGGACTGCCACGGCTGACTCGGATGTAGTCCAATCTGGACGTCCAATTTTCGATGACTTTTTCCAACAGTTGTGGCCATATATCGGCAATAACACAGCGAATGCTGTCTTCCAAATGGTCAAGCGTTTGTGGCTTATCCGCATGGACCAATGACTTTACATAGCCCCACAGAAAATAGTCTAGCGGTGTTAAATCCCAAGATCTTGAGGCCAATTCACAGGTCCAAAACGTGAAATTAGGCGGTCACCAAACGTGTCTTTCAATAAATCGATTGTGGCACGAGCTGTGTGACATGTTGCGCCGTCTTGTTGGAACCACATCTCCTGGACATCATGATTGTTCAATTCAGGAATGAAAAAGTTAGTAATCATGGCTCTATACCGATCACCATTGACTGTAACGTTGTGACCTTCATCGTTTTTGAAGAAGTACGGACCAATGATTCCACCAGCCCATAAAGCGCACCAAACAGTCAGTTTTTCTGGATGTAACGGTGTTTCGACATACACTTGTGGATTAGCTTCACTCCAAATGCGGCAGTTTTTTTTGTTGACGTAGCCATTCAACCAGAAGTGCGCTTCATCGCTAAACAAAATTCGCTTATGAAAATCGGGAACAACGGCAATGTCGTTTTGGGCCCATTCGACGAATCTACGCCTTGCTTGATCATATTTAGAATGTAATGCCACAAGATTATCTTTCGAATAAAAAAAAATTCATGTCAATCGAATAATACATCGTTGTTTTATTGCAATTTAAAGTTCTATACCTCTAAAAAAACACCCTTTATATGTCTAGGCTAAATTGATTGATTGATTGAATATTAACGTCGCACTGTTTTGCTACACGAGGTCTTTTGGCGACGGACCACGTAATTTTGAACCATTGTCAAGTGACGTGGACGACACCTGAGCTGGCACCCCTCTCCTAACTACCACACCACACCAACCGGGAGGACGTTTCAGCTCTCGACAGATTTAACGTGTATCGCTGCCCTACACGGCGGGTCTTTAGTGGTACTGGGCTCGAACTCGTGACAAGGCAAGCCACGATCCGATACCTATACCACTCGGCTATCGTGGCCAGTCTATGCTCAAACGTTTTCCGGTTGTTGTGGTGTAGAAGTTAGAAGAGGGTGTGCTAGCTCAGGTGTCACCCTCGTCATTTGACCCTGGATTCGAAATTACGAGGTCCACCGACGTGCAGTTAGTTCATAGTGCGACACTGATATCTCACTAGATCAAGTGACAAGGTCAACACCTGAGTTGGCGTCCTCTTCTAACTACAACACCACACAAAAGCTTCGACAAACTTAAAGTGCATCGATTTCCTCAAGACTGTGGATCTTCAGTGGCACCAGACTTGAACCCGAGACACTTCGACCACGATTTCGTGCCCATTACCACAAGGCTACAACGGTGACATAATTTTGATGTGAGTTAGGCTTGCCGTGTCTTTATTATTTACCCAAGTGAGTCACTAAAATAGAAATTCCGTAAATAGGTGATACAATTTCTAAAATCCAAAGATATGAATTCATATTAAGTTAAGAAACTATTCTTCCTTTTCTCAGAGCTACTTTAATAATACTAATTACAAGCACTCAAATATTACAGAGACTATATTCATCTAATTTTTTTTAATGATTAAATTTAACAAGTGACTTAATTTCATGTTTCCAACTTTTATATTAGTAGCAAGAACTTTTATAATATAAATGAGTATAATTTAACTAGAAAATACTCATTTTTTAATCGCTATATTTGAAAATTTTGTTCATACAGTCACAAATATTGCTATCCATGTGAATTAACACATCCAAATGAACTTGTTGAAAAATAAGAAATAAAATGCTCCAAAATGTAATCGTAAAGTTACTGAGGTTCTAAAAAGAAATTTAAAAGAGGGGGAAAGTAATAAAATCTAGACCAATGTACTAATTAAATGCGTGCCTCAATAGTTTCTTTCTTT